>JASPKZ010010625.1:0-82759 GCA_030220185.1 Diploptera punctata | reverse complement strand
TTCGAACAAAATTCTAACAAATATATTTGTAAGCAGACTTACCCCACATATTGATTATATAATAGGAGATGATCTATGTGGATTTAAAAGAAACACATCTATAACAGATCAGACCTTTAGTATGAGATAGATTTTGGAATAGAAATGGGAATATAATGGCTCTTTACATTTGTACATATTAAGTCATGTAGTTGAAATTTGTTACTATCATATGAACTTTATAAAACAACATTGGTAAATGATAATATATGTTCATCTAATTTTGTCTCTTTAAATTTAATTTGAGTTGCTAAACCGGCTATGGGATTGAAAAATACCAAAAACAATATTGCTCCATTTATATCTCCTATAAAACCAGGGGAAGAAAAATTGATGGACAATATACGCCGATTGCTTAGTATAATTTGGGAAAAAGAAACTGTTCCAGATAAATGGAAATAATCGATTATCGTGCCAATTTATAAGAAAGGAGATAAAACTGATTCAACTACTACAGGTTCATCTCATTACTTTCAACTTCGTACAACATTCTAACAAATATATTTGTATGCAGACTTACCCCACATATTGATTATATAATACGAGATAATTAATGTGGATTTAGAAGAAAAGGTCTATAACAGATCCGAATTTTAGTATAAGACAGGTTTTAGAATATAAATGGGAATATAATGGCGCTGTGCATCTGTTATATATTACACTGGTCACTGTTGCCCTTGATATAAGATTGATTTCTGATATATTTATGATCACAATTCTTGAAACTATCAATGATTTTGGAAGATTTGCTCTGTTTTTTTAAATCTTTGTTTTCATTTTACACTACAAAAATCGGAAAATATGGAAAAAATACACCTAACATATATATTTTTAATGTCACTTGTTTTTTTTAAATAGTATGCACTGACGTAAATAGAAAGAAAAATATGGAAAACCATGTTATATTTGTACCAGAAATTAATAGGCTCAGAGAATACACTTAGGACCAAAACTAAAATGTACTGGCAATGTAATCAAACATGCTGTAAGATAGACATGTCTTATAACATATCATTAGAATCAGAAAATTACAGGGATTAAGAAAATTATATTAAATTTTAATTCAATTGATAATCATATTATCTTATTAATATAGTTATAAAATACATGTGGAAAATAAGTAATACTGGCACAGAGAAATTCCAATACATGAATAGAATAAAGAGGTATTTCCAAAATACTACCTGCTACACAAGTAACAAATGATATAGTAACACAAAAAAGGTATTGTCAAAATAAAATTTCCATTTTGTAGTCTATACAAATAACAAGAATATTTATTCCCCTTAAGAAAAGATAACATAGTTATCATAAAGATATTAGAAAGCAATTATAACCCAGTTCTCAAAATACGTTAATTAATGCCTCTGACCAGTAATACTAAGAAACAAGGATAAAATTTACACATAAAAGAATCACACGTGTAAATTATCAAAGCTGTGCTGAACAAACTTACATTTCGGGAATTCCAAGAGCGTAAACCCCCCCTCCAAGGGAACACATAACTAACGAATAAGGTTTACTGTAACATATGTGTATTCAAATATTATCGAGTGGAGTTAATGAACTAAGAGGAGCCATCTTCTTTTTAAGCAAGAACGCATATCTCAATTTTCTCGATCTCGGTCACTCTCTGTTCAGTATTGTAGCATGCGTGGATCTACAGACCGCGATATCTGATACGGTTTAAATTTGGAATCGTCCGCGAACTTGCAAAATCTAAAGTAATTTAGAACTTAGAAAGATATAATATTGTAAACAATAGGACTTTGATCATTTTAATCACGCACGTGGGCTCTGGAATAACTTCATCAACTCCACTCTTAGATGGATTAATAAGTGTACAGTGACAATTGTATTTTTCCATTAATAAATAGTTTAATACTCGTTAAAATGTGAGTGGTAAATTTAAATTATTTCTGCTTATATAAAAATCGACCCTGAGAAATTATTGCCCACAGTGAGCGAACCGGCACATCTTCCAGTGAAATGCCTTTTATAAGATTTCCTTCTATAATTTTTAGGGAAAAATCTCTTTTTAAAGACCAGCAGTAATCTGCCATCATGTGACAGTCCCATCTACCCTGATACATTTACTCCATTACTTTTAGATCCTAATAAAAGCGCACTGCATTTTCGTCGCTATAATTTCCTAAATGATCTGGAAATCTATCCAGATCACTCATATTTGCTCCCACAATCTTGAAGCTTATCGACATGTTTGCACAATCTTTATAATTTGGTGTTTTATAGTTATCTAGGAAATTTTCTACTACCAATACAAAACCCTTCCAAGCTTGACTTTCCGGAACAGTCATAACTTTGATAAAATTTGCATCTTTGATCAATTGCCGAATTTGAGGACCGTAAAATATTCCGCTTTTAACTTTTACATACTGAGCTTGGGAAATTTTCTACAAATGTATTTGAAACATTTCCCTTCCTTGTCCAACGCTTTGACGAATTATTTTATCATATACAGATGCACGTCGTGAGTACTTTAATTTTGTCAAATAACTGAGATCATGGCCGATGTATGGAGTGAGGTGTGTGAGAGTGTGGATCACGTGATGTTTGTATAAGCGAAAAAATGCGCAGAAATCAAATCGTGACTGGAAACTTGAATTTTATTACTAACAAGCTGTTTACTGTTTAAGATATAAGATACGCAAAAATTATAAAAACTAGAGCACATTCGGCACTTTCATGAAAAATTTCGTAAACTGTGAACTTGAAAACGTAGAAATTCTCTGAGATATCCAGGGCAACAAAACAAAATTTTTTTAGAGCTGTGTTATCTTATTGTAGTTCGTAATTCCTAAAACGTTTGTTACACTTATTCGAATGTGTCTAAAATGCACAAAAATATGTGCGTGGAGGCAAACTGTTTTCGGATTCGTTTGTAAATCACGATGGGTTAAAGCAAGGAGATTCATTATATCTTCTACAATTCAAATTTGTATTAGATCATGCCACCAGATTTTTAGATTATGAAGAAGACCTACAACTCAATGGTATTAATAAAGCTGTTAGATTGTACTGATTATGTAATATTGTTAGGAGATAGCGAGGGGACACTAAGGGGCAACACACAACTCTATTAATTAACACTAAGGAATGGGATATGGAGTAATATTAATGAAACTAAATATAAATACATTATATAATGGAAATGAACAGTTAGTGAAATATAAGAGAGAGTTTGAAGACATGGCTTAAACAAAAATTTAAAAAAATAGGAATGAAATTAAATATATCTCAAGTCTGGAGTTGGGTGCTTTAATGCATTACAGGGACTGTTGTCTCAGATCTTCTCTAAAAACGTTAATATTATTCCCCTAGTCATAGTATATGATTGCGAATCGTAGACTCATACTTTGAGGGAGGAGAAAATATTACGACTATTTGAGAATAAAATTCTTATGAAATTTTTTGATCAAAGAGAGATGAACAGAGAGGCGAATGGAGAAGACTATTAGACAGTGAGCTACATAATATTTTTTAGGAAACCAGATATAATAAGAAAAGTTAAGTCCCGTAGACACTTTTACAGGACATATGATACGAGTGGAGAATGAGGAAGAGACATGGAAGCTTCTTGTAGGAGACCCAGAGTAAACTCCCAGTTGGTAGACGAAACATGAGATGGGTGAATAACATTAACTCTGATTTGAGGGATGTATATTATACAGGGTTAATTGAAAATATTAGCTCACGATAGGGATGTAAGGAGACCTTATGTGAGCGCGGCCATGAATCTGCGGGTTCGATAGAGCCAGTGAATTAGTTAGTTAATAATAATTTAATAACTTATTTCAAACCCGAATACAGGGAAGAGAGACGTTACTGCACTTATTTCTGTATAGGGAAGCAAGTGACACAGTGGAAATAATTTATCCTAGTAAGATGTAACAAACTAAGAATCCGACTGTCACTATTGAACCTGTAGGTTGCACAGACATATGATCTGCATAAGTTGCAATTTTGATCGAATGTTTTCCAATCGTCCCCTGTATAACCTACTTCCCTAAAATCTTGATTAATATTATTCTCCCACCTCATTATTAGCCTGCCTTACTGGACGCTTTCCTTCAGGTTTTCCTAAAAGGACTTTCCATTCCTATCTTTCATTCACTTTCGTGCCACATGTCCTGCTCATCGTAATCGACGGGACCTACCTGTTTCTATCTAAACGTTAAGCGAAATGTGTTTGTAATTGTAAATGTACATGATTTTTTAGGTGTAATAAACTGTTATCAAATATAATTTTGACAACATAACACCTATTTTAATTCAAATTGTTAATGTTCTCTTAGATAAAAAAAACTTGAAACTTCATTGTAAATAGTGAGTAGTTGTACAGTATGACATAAAACACGAAGAAAAGAAGGGATCCTTTGGTACAAGGGTAAAAGTTAAGAATATATATATTTTGTTTGTACATGCTTTTAGGTTTAAAACATAAAAAAGAAATGGAAATATGAGTGAAGGTATCTCAAAGGTTTTTTTCTCCATGCGAGCAGAGAGAGAAGTTGCATCAGTATACAGATGGAGTCGTTGTGACATCACGTATAGCCCTGTCACACTCTACAGGAATACTGATATCGTCTGACCGCCTTCATGAATTCTTGTCTTATTCAGCACATTTTCAAGAACCTGATTATTTCATAATTATATCAGTTCAACATCACTATAAAGATATTATTTTATTTAATCTATGACTCATTTCAATATCTTACGATTTTACAAAAACGCCAGAAAATGGAAAGTTGCAGTATCCTGTAATGAAATATTCATCAAAAAGATTGCATTTTAGATAAGACACCAACATATAATGACAAACGTAATTAATTTACAAGTAAATAAACAAAAACAAATTCAATCAATATACAGTCAGAAGATAGGTACATGCCATTATATTAATTTAATTATAAAGCTAAATAATCGTAACTGATTCACGTTACTAAATGTATTTTAAAAGTTCTGATACAAATTATATTTTAATTTGTCAATTGGTAGTACTGACGGCAACAAATTTCATTTATTTATTAGGTACAAAGTATAATAAGTACGGCTGATTATATATTCATGATTGAAAATTTGTACATTGAACAATTTTTAGTGGCTTATATTTTTTATATGTTACATTTATTATTATTGTAGCACATTCGTATGGTTTCGTCTTCACGTAGTTTAGGAGTAAAGGATCGACACAGATGTCAAAATCAAACGAATCACTTTATTTACTTCTACAAATTCTCAGTAGTAAATTAATCACAATTGTGACAAACAATTGATCTCACTTCAAAGTTTATCTGTTTCACAGTCTCATAAGAATTCACTCAGTAGAATTTGTCCTCTCCTTGTTGACTATCTCACTACTAATTCACAGCTGACTGGCTTCCGTCTTCGCCACAGGTTATATATGGAGGGAGTCTGAAATGTCTTGGTCTCTAATGAAGACTTTTCCACTGAGGAAACATCTAGCAAAGGAACATTCCCGAAATACACATGGAGATCTCTGGAATGGGAACCCAGACATTTCGATGATCTGCGCGGGTCTTTCGACTCGCGAGTAGCGACTCGCAAATCTATTCCAACCAGTGCGAGACCAATACCCTCGTCTTTGCTCGCGAAATTGAAACGTTGTTATTATGACGCCATTATGCTTTCTCCTTAGAGTTCATCGTCCCGATCAGCTCCGTGTATGTTGCTAGTTTATATAGATGTACGACTATAATTTTCCTCTGGGCTGACGCTGAATTCGGTAGGTTTCATCGTTGATTCTCTTCACTAATTTGTATGGTCCACCCCAGGAGCGTTCTAGATTAGGTAACACACAACAACAAAAAATAACTCGTAGGCTCAAAATGTATCAATAACTATGTCTTCGGACTCGCAGAAGACGAAAATGGTATTAGGTTTTCTCCAATCACCTAATCCGGAGTCAGATATTTCGACGACAACCTTTAGCAGAAGTGATCGTTTGCGCGAGATTCGCAGGCGCTATTGTCTCTCAAACTGATCACCCTTCTTTTTCTTTGCGAGGTTTTATTAATCTTAGGGGTTGTTAGACCCTCAGGAATACTCAGATATACGAACGTTCCTGATTGCCACTGTCAAATACATGAAGTAGTGGCTTGTAATGTCTCATTCTGTGCAGTTAGTATTTCATTACGAATTAATCATTGTGATTGTGAAGTGTCGGTATATGCACTATTGTGTATCATTATAAAGGAATTGAATTAAAACAATCTACTTTAACATATTTTAATACGTACGTTTTAGTGTTTTTATAATTTTGCAATGTCTCGCCGCTGTAAGAATTCTCCAAATTTATTCTGTTAGTATATGGAGAATTTTGTTCTAAATCTCAGCGCAGAATTATCATTCCACTAGTTATAAAGGCGTACAATTTATATTTCGGGAACTATAGTAACTTTGGAGATACTGATAAATATTGGGCCCCCAATTCTTGCTGTACAAGCTGCCAAAGGATTTATTCGGATGGTTAAAAGGTTCGCATTCGTGCATGCCATTTGCCATTCCAATGTTGTGGAGGGAACCTACGGATCACATCACTGATGTTATTTCTGTATAGTCAATATATCTAATTTCACTTAAAAAATAAGCATTCTATTCAGTATCCAAATTTGAAGTCAATCATGCAACCTGTTAAACATAGTGATTCTTTGCCAATTACAAAATCTCCTGAAAAATGGAATTTGGAGGAAGAAATACATCATCTGGCTCTAGTTTCTCTACTGATGATTGACCATCCATATGTGATACTGTCTTCAATGTATCTCGAGAACCACATTTGATATCACAAGCTGAATTAAATGATCGTGTAAGAAACTTGAAACTAAATAAACAATTGGTAGAGATTTTATCATCTCGATTTCAGGAATGGAACCTATTACAACCAGGTAAAAAATTACTTACAGAAAACGGGAATCAAATCTGTCGCCACTCTTCACAGAAAATGAACATTTGGTTTACTGCATTTATATTAATGGGCTAATAGTTGATTGGGAAGAGAACATAATCCTCAGAATGGCGTCTGTTCGTACACTCGTCGTTTAAAGGCCCCTGGTTGATCTAATTCTGCTCGGATTAGTATACTTAATGATGTTCCCACTATTCCTGATCAGGCTCCGAATATGAAGTATAAGGTTCCAATATCTTTATGATTAGCCGCTCTCTTGCATACGAGTCTGTGCCAGTTGCCTACTTCATTACTATGAAGAAAACATACGACAGTGTGAACAATGTTCTTAAAGCTTTGAATTATGCAGAACGTGGTTAGCAGATTTCTGCAGATATAAAAATAATAATAATAATAATAATAATAATAATAATAATAATAATAATAATAATAAATAGCTTTATTTTACCATGGCAGAGTTAAGGCCTTAAGGCCTTGTCTACCACTCAACCAGGTTAAAAAAAATACAAACAAAAAAATAGTCTTAAATCTAAATTACAATATATATATATAATATATATATATATATATAAACGATTACAAGTTATGAATACAATACAATTAATATTTATAATATATTTTGATTTACTCTTAATTTAACGAATTAAATATATAATATGTACAATATATATAAAAAACGAGGAAAAGATTAATGACATAGTATAAAATTAAATAAATAGAGAAAAATTAATTATTAGACAACAGGTAACTGTATAAGCGTGGACTTAAAGGTACCAAGTGTGCGGCAACCCCTGATATCTTGAGGAAGGAGATTCCAGGAGCGGGCAGAGGCTACTGTGAAGGAAGTAGAATAGGAGGAAGTGCTATGAAGAGGAATTGTTAGCAGACTGCTATCTTGTGATCTAGTGTCAATATTGTGGTAAGAGGATAACTTCTCAAATCTAGACGCCAGGTAAGTAGGGATGTAGGAATTCAGAAGCTTGAAAAGTAGTGAAAGAGAGTGCAATTTACGTCTGTCAGTAAGACGGAGCCAAGAGAGGTTATTAAAGTGTTCGGAAATATGGTCATAAACGGCGGATATTGAAAATGAATCGAACGCAAGCATTATGAACACGCTGCAGTCTCTGCGACAAGTCATAGTTTAGATCATTATATATAATGTCACAATAATCGAAGTGTGGTAACACAAGATTCTGCACAAGGATTTGTTTTAACCGAAACTGGGAGAAAATTCTTTAAAACGTCTAAGATAATGTAAGATGGAGAAAGTCTTTTTACATATGTGTTTCACTTGTGTTTGCCAGGTTAAATTTGCGTCTAGATGTAGTCCAAGATCTATTACTGAAGAAGAATAAGGGATAATTATATTATTTATAGTAACGTTTGGTAGTGTAGATATGTCAAGGTTGTAAGCAGTCTTTGTTGTCCCATTAGAATTACTTGTGACTTGTTAGGATTTAGATTTAGACCGATACTTGAAGACCAGTTAAAGATGGATATGAATCGTCATTCATTTTGTCAAGCTGTTATAGAGAGAATGAGGAGGTAAATTTGGAGATCATCAGCGTAGAGGTGATAACGGCAGTGCTTTAGTACAGTTGGCAAATCATTTATATAGATTGAGAAAAGAAGAGGTCCGAGAACACTGCCTGGGGGACTCCAGCCGGCACGTTACGCCAAGACGAAGATCTAGAGTTTAATGAAACGTATTGTTGACGACCGTGCAGGTATGTGTCGAACCAGGATACAGCGCTGTCAGACAAATGTAAGTGCTTGAGCTTTATCATAAATAAGTCGTGGTCTATTGTGTCAAAAGCTTTGCTGAAGTCAAGTAAGGTAAAGGAGTCAATTGACGTCTGTCCACGGCTTCACGAATATCTTGGGTAATTTTTAGCAAACCTGTGGTTGTGCTATGACCAGATCTAAAGCCAGATTGATAAGGATCAAGGAGGTGATTTTCTTGATGATATTCAGTCATTTGCTTATGTACAATATGTTCCAGAGCTTTAGATAATGTCGGAAGGATGCTAATCGGTCGGAAGTCACTACAGTTAGTAGGTGAACTTATTTTTGGTATAGGCCGAACTCTAGACTGTTTCCATACAATAGGGAAGATAGAAGTTATAAGGGAAGCATTAAAAATATGAGTCACTGTGGGTATATAATGTCAATGATTTTATTTAGCATTAAATGCTGATGTTATCTGTTTCTTGCGCATTGGATTTAACCTGCTTGAGTGATTTTTTAACGTCTATAGGCGAAATGTCGTAAAAGTAAAATTTATCTCTTCCTATATGTGGGGATGGGGATAAGCCTTTAAGATTGTCTATTTTAGTCTTGTTGTCTGGAGGTGTCATGGGTATTGAGGTAAAATGTTCATTTCAGTCATCTACAGAAATGTCCATAGAGTCAGTTGAGGGATTCAACTGTCTAAGTCCCATTGCACGGAGATTTCGCCAAGTGTCCCGTGCACTTATTTCAGGTCAGATTATACTGTGGGCGTGTCGTAGTTTGGCATTACGTATAGTTTGTGTAGTTGTGTTTCTAAGTTGTTTGTACAGTTGCCAGTTCTCGTCATTTTTATGTCGTCTGTATGTTCGGTATGCTTTGTCTCGTTTTGACATAAGTTCACGTATTGAGTCATTCATCCAGGGAGCAGGGGGGCGGGAAAATCGTCGGGTTTTACTGGTGCATGTCTGTCATATAGTTGTAGTATCAGTGTATTAAATGTGTCTACTTTTTCATCATCTGATCTAAGATTCCGTATTGAGTACCAAGGTAGTTCTAAAGCGTCTGATTTTAGTTTAGTATCGTCTATGTTTTGTAAATTTTCTGTACGTAATCAATTTAGAACGTCTTTTAGGACATTGGAGTGAGTATTCTACGAATACAATGTCATGAGTAGATATGCCGGGAGCAGGAATTTGTCCATATGACAGTACTTTCTGTGGATGTGTAGTCACTATTAAGTCCAGTAGAGTGTCGGTAGTAGCAGTATGATGTGTGGCAGAGAGAGAAACAATGGTCATATTTAAGCTTTGGAACATATTTTTAAGTTGTATGGCTGGTGAGTCAGTCTGAAGAAGATTTGTATTAAAATCGCCTGCGACAATAACGTGTTCATAATGAGGCAATGAATCGTTCAGAGCGTTTTCTACATCCGAAAGGTGCCCTATTTTTGGAGGTTTGTATACAATGCATAAGAGACATTTTTTTAGACTGGCTTGAATTTCTACGAATAAGAACTCGGGGCGGGCGGAATATACACAAAGGGACTTGTGGACAATTCTTGGATTAGGCTCATTTGATATAAAGGCACAAACTCCTCCACCTCTTTTATCTATTCTGTCATTTCTGAGCAGTGTATATCCGTCTAGGTGAACAAGGGACGAAGGTATGGAAGGGGTGTGCCAGGTGTCCGAAATTAAAATGGCGCTCAGTCCAAGAGATGAAAATATGGTTTCAAACTCATCAAAGTGGGACAGAATGCTTTGTGAATTTACGTGAGCGATTTTAAATGACGATTTATCAATAGAAAATGCATTCCTAAGTAGACTGGTAGTTGTTTTTGGAGGGGATGGTAGGGATTGAGGAATGTTGCTACCTGTGCTAAAAGCTGTCTGCACAATAAGAGGGTGATTGGAGAAGGTGAGTAATAGGCATGATAAGAGGAATGCAGCCAGGATTCACAAAAATTTATGTTTCTTGTGTGAGTGGGATAGTCGTGATAAGCGTATTCATTATCAAATTAGGGAATAGCCATCAAGAGAAACTTCAGTAGTAGGACAAAAAAGTGTGAAAACCTGCCGCTTTTTGATGCAACTAAATATTTTTTGCACCATTACATATAAAACTGGGGTTCATGAATAACTTCATGAAGGCAATAAATAAATCAGGCACGGCTTTCAAATATTTAACGGCGAAATTTTAAAGGTTAACTGAGGATAAAATAAAAGAAGGCATTTTTATAGGTCCTCAAATATGCAATCTCCCTGATGATGCTGTATTCGAGAGGACTCTCATTCCAGTTGAGAAAAATGCCTGGCTTGCGTTCAAGTCAGTGCGCGTGATTTTCTGGGAAACTATAGAGCAGAAAACTACAAAGAATTAGTGGAAGACTTATTGAAGGCTTACAAATTAATGGGATGCAATATGTCCCTTAAGATACACTTTGTGCACTCACAATTGGTTTTTTTTCCACCGAACTCGGGTGAAGTCAGTGATGAACATAGCGAATGGTTCCTCCAAGAAATTTTAGAAATGGAAAGGCGTTATAAAGGGAACTATCCCACCAATATGCTTGCTGATTTTTGCTGACAACTTTTCACAGACGTTTCGGAGCCATCTAATCGGCGTAAGCCATTAAGTCTTACAGGAAGAAGTTTGAAAGGTGAGATTTTTTATATAATTTAAGCATGTGTTGTAACGTAACTACTTATTTATACTTCTTAGAAAAAATATTTTATCTTTTGGATCTTATATGATTCGGTTTTACATAGATATATTGCTTCTAGCAATATTATTGAAAAAAATTGAAACTAAGTCCAGATAAGCAATAATATGAAAAATATAACGAAAAAATTCAACACTCCTCGCAAACAACTGCTAAGTGATTGAGAAAAAGGACTTCAAATTCGAAATCAGTGCATTCCAATTAACTAAAATCACCTATTTTCATTTTTGCGAGCAACAAAGAATTCAAATTTGTTCTTATGTGTAATTTTCCGCCTGTTCATAAAGGGCGGTAAAACCATACCAAGTCCCCTTCGAGTTAGCTACACAGTCATACGGTACCTTCATCATGTCAATAGCTAGTTTAAGGTGCTATCTAGCATGTTGACGAGCATCTATGAGTCTATCGGTTAACTCCCACACGCAGTCGGTTGCCGGTTGGTCAGCATTTGGTGGAATACGAAAATGGACGTTGTAAAGTAATATCTTGGCAGATGTCATTCCAGTGGTGTCCTGGGTAGATGCACGGTAGGCGAGGAGGGTCATTAAAACCCTGGTGTCACAATTTCTCAGATGACTTGATACCATCTTTCGCAGATGTTCCTCCACAGTTTGTATGTTCAACCAACTAATCAGATTGCGGATGAAGGAGGGTTTTCCTGGTCCTATGTACCACCAGTCGTTGCAGTAACTCATTCATTATCTGGGATCCAAAGTTGCGACCCTGGTCGCTCGCTATGCAGTTCCGCGTCTGGAAAGTGGTCAGTCACGTCGATGGCGATTCCCTCAAATGGTCCTACATTTTATACTACTGTATGGTGCCCCTGCTGTGTGTTAGAGGATCTCGTCTGGTTTCAAAAATGTAACGTTGATGGCACATCTCACGATATCCTCCGTATAATCCAGCTCTAGTACCTCCCGTGTTTTGTTGCTCGGCACAAAAGCTGTTCAGCAGACTCCCACGTTCTTTTTACGACCCTTTATTGACAGTGAGGAACTTCCATTGGGCCTAGTAGCTCTTGTAGATGGTGCTACGGTCTCCTGTTTCTGTCTAGGCAGGCCGTTGTCCTGATTCTTTATCACGCAGAATCTGCCCCATGTCAATGACTTCTAGCTGCTCGCTCCTCAAGGCATCTTCATCACAACCAGGAGCAGGTTCGATGGTTATAACTGTGGCCATTCGAGTTCCTTCACATTGCACAACTCTGGTACAGCGAAGCGGTTGCATTTGTCCGGTCAGGGTCGACGAGATAAGGCGTCTGCGTTTTAATGTTTATTGCCCTGGCGATACTCCGATGTAAAGTCGTATTCCTGGATTTATTGGATCCGTGTAGCAGTCTGTCCTTCCAGATTGGGGAATGCCTGATCATATAGGTATTTGTGAATATTTATGAGGACGTTCACAAATGCAGGTAAATACTGGCGGATGACACATTAATTACTCTCAGCCTTGGACAGAGTTTTGACTGAAGTAGGCGATGACCTCCTTTCCATCTTGGTCTTGGGACAGCACAGTTCCGATGCCTACGTTGCTGGCGTCGGATATCCAAGAACAGGTTCAGTGCATAGAGCTTCCTTTAGATTATGGAACGCCATCTCGGAGTTATCTGTCCACTGAAACTTCCGCTTTTCTTCGGTTGTTCCGTTAAGGGCTTGGCGATATTGGTGTACCCCTTGACGAAACACAGTCCTAGGAAACGACGAAGCTTTTGTTCGTCTCTTGATCTGCGCCATTCTTTTACGACTTTAGCTTCTGATGATCCGTTCCACTCCGTCAGTCCGTACAATGTGTCTCAGTTAGGAAACTCCAGTTGAAACTTCCATTTGTTGGAGATTAATAAAAGCCGAGTTTGCCATAACTCTCAATCACACTTCGTAGATTCGCTATTTGCTCTTTGAAGATTCTACCTATTACGATGATATGTCCAGATACCGTAAACAGGCGTCATATGTGAGGCTTCTCATGACTGCATCCATGAGATGTTGGGAAGTGGCAGGGACATTACACAATCCAAATGGCATAACTGTGAGCTACCATAGCCTTGACCGATAGAGAATGCTGTTTTTTTCCTTGTCTCCTGGTTGACGTCTCACCTTTCAGTAGCCCGCTTTAGGTGTAGAACCACTGGGCTACTGCCATGTGTCCAAGGTGTCGTCGATTCTTGGCAGAAGCAAACAGTCTTTTTGGTTATATCGTTGAGCCTCCTGTAGTCGAAGCTGAAGTGCATTTCTCCTCTCCGTTCTTCTTCTTAACTAGCACCACAACCGAAGACCAAAAGCTATCAGTTTCTTCACTGATACCACGAGATCGTATATCCTCTAATTGTTTATTTATCTCCGCCTGCTTTGCTAGTGGGGCCCATCGAAGTTGTCTGCGTATAGAGCGGGCGCCTTTGATTTCGATTCGATTCATCACTCTGTCTGTTCTGCCATATTTGTCTTCTGTGAGGCAGAAGACGTCTCGGAACTCGACCGCCAGGTTGTAAACCTTGTTCGCTTATACTACGTTAAGATTTGCTTTTTAGCTTTTTGTAGCAACTCCCGAGGTGATGGATCTTCCTTCCGGCATCTCTCGCCTGCCGTCCTGGTCATCCATATTAGTTACGGCGATAACAGGCTCACTGTTAACCAGGACCATCCCACTAGGTACCAGCTTGTCTTGAGTTGTCACGTTTAGGATTCTTACTAGAAAAAAATCACTGGTTGGTAACAAGGCTATACCACAAAGTAGTCCATTTTCGGGATTTGTTCCGGTGTCAAACATCATGTCTCGTCGGAGACTTTCTTCTACCTTCGCCGTCACCAACATCTCACTACCAGCTGAATTACCATCTTCTCATTCAGGATCAGCCGCAGCGAGTGGATGCTGGCCCACATCGTTGAGTAGGATCTCATCAAGGCCCAAACAGAGTACTCTGTAGTGTCGTACATCGTCAGGCCGTCCAGGCCTAAGATGATGACCTCGGCAACTCCGGAGACAAACGCCAAGTCATAACTTGCACCTTCCCGGGACCATTTCCCGGAGAACCTCCTTCTCTACAGGCAAGCTGTCTGCCGATGCGGTTCCGCAGCTCAAACGTCCGTTAGGGCATCCTCGCAGGCAACCCTTCCGCCACTGTGGGTCGCACGATGGTCAGCGTCGCTCACATATCGACAAGTACTCGGCTGGGCAGTCCACGGTTCCATCCGTCGGCTATCAATCCTTCGTCGTCAATATTGTTAATAGCGTTCAGTACGAAGCGAGGAGATGATAATTATGTAGACGACGACGATGCCGGTGCAAATGGCTCCCTCCTCACACCGGCCCATCGTTGGTTTGTTGGCCTTCATTTGCAATACCGCATCAGATGTCCATTTTCTCTGCAAATTCAGCAGGTCGATCTTCAATGCGTCACTCGAATGGTGATTGGCGTCGCCCCTCGGCGTCATCTGCAATAAGCTATCTCACTCGCGACGACGCCGCAAGGTCTAGGTAGCGTGTGGTCTCCTTTGCCACCTCGAGTCGCAGTGCCACATTCAGGCTCCATTGATTGCGAAATGTTCTGTTAGGAGTAGGTGTTGTTTAATCTAATGTTCCCCTAGACCGCAGAAGAAGTCAGACGCCACCCGCCGTCGATGAACGTCGCAGGGTGTCCAATGAGGGTCTTGTGAGCTAGCTGTTCTAAGTCTAACTCATATTCTTGGAGTGACTACCGATGGTTGGACACAGCCTTTAATTAATACGCAGCACTGGAGTGATGATAGCCTTAACGATTGTCGAGGGTTTTCAATATGTCTTCGGAGTGATTCTCCTTTGGAATACTGCGTAATATATCTGCAGCTGACCCTTGCAAAGAAGGAATTAACTGCGTCGTTCTTTCTTCAGGCGTCCAACCATTGTGAGTTGGGATGGTGTTGAGATCCCAGATATTTCGCTAATATGCTCGAATCATCCGACACGCGAGTTGGCGACTCTAAATCTATCATAACCAATGTGAGACTAATATTCTCGTCTTTGCCCGCGAAACTTTAAGTCGGCGCGCAACACTATTTTGTCAAGATACAGTTTTAATAATATTCCATATGAGCAAGTTCATTTTGAAATTAATTTAAGGGCATGGCTTTGTTTTAGTTTTTGAACATCTTTGTAAGGCTTTTATTAGTATTAACTACAAATAATGAAATTCGACATGGTATAAGGTTAAATAACGTACATTTAAAGGAGTAAAAGTATTTTACGAATACGTTTCGAAATTCCGACCTCATCTACATTTTGGCCGTAAAATTTCTCAATCCTTGTAACTTAAATAAATATATACAGGATTCGTTTTGGACTGTGTTTTTATATGCCTCGGAATATGAGTCCTGAGAAAAGTGACAAGAAAACGCTAGATACAAGACATATGCAGTTATGGAGATGATTAGCAAAGATAAATTAAAAAAAAACATGGAGATGATATGCCATTAATATTCAAAACCAATGATTGTACTAGTATAGTAGTACCTGTCACTTCTCTTGGGCCTTTGTAAAAGCACGTACCGGACTTAGTTTTTTTTGCCAAATTCCTGAGTTGATTCCATATTTTTCCTTGTTGTTTAATTTCTGTTCTTCCAATACTTCGTCATGTATTTTTAGTCTTCCTATTTTTCTAGGAAATCCCTTTGGAATCCAGTGTGCTCTGTTTGGTACATTGTCTAGTTCTCTTCTGAGCGTGTGTCTGATCCATCTTCATTTGCGATATTAATTTTCTTCCGGATCTCATCCTGTGATGTTATCTTCCATAGTTCCTCGTTTTTGTATGGTTTTTGACCTCCAGATTATTAAAATAAATCTCAGGCATCTATTTATACCTTCTGTAATTTTTCGTTTCCAAGTCTTACACATATAGCATTACACTTTTCGCTCTTCTATTAAATAATCGTTCTAGTTGAGATTTGTTAAGATCTTAGGATCTTCCTCTCATCCGCCTTTTTTAAAATACCACGGCTTTCTATTTACTGGAATTAATTTATCTTCTCTATTTCTGTACAAAACATATGGTAAATAAGTATTTTTTGACTACATACTCCATAATAATTTATTGAAAACAATTATGAAACATTTTTAAAAATAAATAAGAAACAGAGGAACACTGCTTTTGAACTGCTTCAGCAATGAAGAAGGATGACATGTATATTAAAAAACTGAAAGACGAGGAGAATGATTTACTAATAAGACATTGTCTTTAGAAGAAGAAAAAGAAAAATACGATTATTATGGTTAATTATAATTGTTGACTTAGGCTTTCACGGCCGGAGTTACTATGATAATCTTGTAGAAGATTTCCGGGCTGTTGGCCGAGACTGCGTCCGGTATCCTCAAGGGTTGTCTTGAGACAGGCAATTTTTGTCGACTATGCTCTATTTATAATGTATCCGCGACGTGTTCTCTGCGCGGTCCGTTACTTCGTTAATTGTATCAGCCTTCTGGTTGGTTAGCATTAGGGTCTTCCATTGCACTAATGAAGTTGCTGTCTGGTGTTCTCAAGTCCTGCTTCTCACAAACATCATCTCAAGTCCTTAAAAATTCCTTGAAACCACTTCAAGACACCATTTTTAAAAAATCGACAAGCTTAAGCTAGAAGAGAACAGCATCTTCACCTTCAGCATCTTCACCTTCAAGCACATCAAGTTCCAGAAAACAGAGAGAGGAATACTCTCCTTGTTCATCATATAAAATTAACAGAACACTTCAATAAAAGCACACCAAGATATCGGGTCAAGACCTTCATAAGGTCGGAACCAAATCTACACTTCAAATAATTGCTTTAGGTGTTCTAGTAGGTTGTTCTCGAAGGGGTTTACATCTGGCTTTTGCTAAGGCTGGTATCCATGCTTTGTTGACCTTTAATGATTCTTCTCTTCTATTGTAAGTATTTTGATGTTTGAATATTTCAACGGCTTCTCGTTGCAGACGGGTAAAATAGTGTGTGCAGTTAGATAATATATCTGTGTCGTTGTATTGTAATGTATGACCTTCAGGTAGAGAGTGTTCTGCTACTGTCGACTTTTCCACTTGTTTAAGACGGCTGTATCTTTCATGTTCTTTAAGTCTGGTCGTGATGCTGCGTTTAGTGGTGCCTATACACACTTGGCCGCAACTGCACGGGATCCTGTATATGCCTGCTGATTGATGAGGATGAAGTTGATCCTTAATAGGTCTGAGGAGGTTTTTCATTTTCCTGGTAGGCCTATATACTGTTTTTATGTCTTCTTTCTTTAGCACTTTTCCAATTAGGTCAGTTACATTCTTGGAGAATAGTAAGAATGCCCTGGTTGACGTTTTTCTTCCGATTCCTTGTTGTTGTATCGTCTGGGATGGTTTGCTCTGTTGATTTCTTTGTTGGTGTATCCATTGGCTGTGAATACTGTACGGAGATGTTCGATTTCAGTGTTTAATAATTCAGGATGTCAAAGTTTCTTGGCGCGATTTGTCAATGTTTTGATGATACCAAGTTTCCGTTTGAGGTGATGATTGGAGGTTTTATGAATATATCTGTCAGTATGCGTGGGTTTTCTATATATGGTGTGATAAATGTCATCTTCTCCTCTTCTGATTGAGATGTCCAGAAAGGCTATGCTGTTATCTTTTTCTTTTTCTACGGTGAATTGTATATTGGAGTTTATGTTGTTGATGTGCGCCAGAAATTCTTCTATTTTGTCTTCACCGTGGTTCAAAATTACGAAGTTGAAGATAAAATAGAAGAATTTCTGGCGGCGCACATCAACAACATAAACTGCAAAATACAATTCACCGTAGAAAAAAAAAAGATAACAGCATAGGCTTTCTGGACATCTCAATCAGAAGAGAAGAAGATGACAACATTTATCACACCATATATAGAAAACGTACGCATACTGACAGATATATTCATAAAAGCTCCAATCATCACCCCGAACAGAAACTAGGTATCATAAAAACATTGACAAATCGCGCCAAGAAACATCGCCATTCTGAATTATTAAAGACTGAAATCAAACATCTCCGTACAGTATTCACAGCCAATGGATACACCAACAAAGAAATCAACAGAGAAAACCATCCCAGCCGATACAACAACAAGGAATCGGAAGAAAAAACGTCAACCAGGGCATTCTTACCATTCTTCAAGAATGCAACTGACCTAATTGGAAAAGTGCTAAAGAAAGAAGACATAAAAACAGTATATAGGCCTACCAGTAAAATCAAAATCCTCCTCAGACCTATTAAGGATCAACTTCATGCTCATCAATCAGCAGGCATATACAGGATCCCGTGCAGTTGCGGCCAAGTGTACATAGACACCACTAAACGCAGCATCACGACCAGACTTAAAGAACACGAAAGATACAGCCGCCTTAAACAAGTGAAAAGTCAGCAGTAGCAGAACACTCTCTACTTGAAGTTCATACATTACAATACAACAACAACAGATATATTATCTAACTGCACACACTATTTTACTCGTCTGCAACGAGAAGCCATTGAAATATACAAAGATCAAAATAGTTACAATAGAAAAGAAGAATCATTAAAGGCCAACAAAGCATGGATACCAGTCTTAACAAAAGCCAGATGTAAACCCCTACGATAACAACCTTACTAGAACACCAGACAGCAACCTCATTGGTGCAATGGAAGACCCTAATGCTAACCAACCAGAAGGCTGATACATTTAACGAAGTAACGGACCGCGCAGAGAACACGTCGCGGATACATGTATAAATAGAACAGGTAGTCGACATGATAGCAAGCATCAAAACAGCTATCTTCACATCTTTGCAGATGACACCCTAATTACAGGCAAATCCACCAAGCCACTAACAGCAGCCAGATATGTTCAGGAAAATTTAATGCAATTGGAAACATGGTTCAACAAATGGCGATTACAACTAAACATCAATAAATGCCAAGCTGTAATATATTCCAAACGCATCACACGCATACCCGCACACAGCCACCTGCCTTGACGCTCTTCAACCAACCAATCAGTTGGAAAAAGGAAGCCAAGTACCTAGGAGTATGACTCGATAGGAAACTCCTATTTAAAAAACACATTAATTACGTCAAAGGAAAAGCACACGGTAAACTGAAAGATCTATTTCCAATCATAAATCGAAAGAGCCGGCTCGAAATGAGAACCGGACTTACGATATATAAAACACTACTCAGGCACATCCTGACATATGCCTGTCCTATATGGGGACATGCTGCAAAAAATCACAGTCAGACACTACAAGCATTCCAAAATAAGGTATTATATACAGTAACAAAATTACCTCGCGTCACACCAGTGCGAACACTGCACAAAGAAACAAACATGGATACCATTTTAGAATATATCAGAATCGCAGCTAATAGATTTTACGATTCATGTCAGGGACATACTAACCCACTAGTGGCAAATCTCGGAACATACAACACCGACCACGACATCCACAAACGGCCTCTGGCAATAATAAACCCAAACTGAATCCTCTCTAGTAAGCTTAGTACATAATAGAATTAAGTAACAGTAGTCATTAAGTAATAGAAATAAGTAATAAAAAGAAAGAATACTCCTGCCTAAAAAATTATCTCTAGGTTACAGGAAACATAACCAAAACGGAGGCAGAATGCAGCTAACCAGTTCCAACCAAACACACAGCTAGCAATACAGGAGAAGATCGACTAAGAAAAAGTGAAAAGTGAAACTAATAAAAAAAAAAGAACATTTTTCAACAATTACAAAGACATAATATATTATTGTATAACTTCAAACAAACAACAAATGTAAACATGATGTACTCTATATTTTTGAAAATAAAGTGTAGTTGCGGCGCTGCTTCTTATGGCCATCGTTCGAACAACAACAGTCAAATTTGGCTAGGTCCCGGGACCAACTATTTCGACCAGGGTCTTCTGCGGTTTCCCCTGGTACAAGAGCAAATGCTGAAATAGACAACAAAATCCCGCCGCAGCGGCAATCAAAGCAAATATAATACATTCCCAATAACCGAACTTACACAAAATTAAAGGATAAACCGACCTCCTTCAGGCTCTTACCTTCAGATCAACTTCCCAAAACCACATCTCCGAATGCAAATATAGCATTTGCTGCAAACTGATCAAAAGCCAACAACAACGCATATGCAATAACAGGCAAATTAAACATGTTAGCCGGGGCAAATGGACAAATTGTCTTGGAACCCGGGATCCACTCTATAGTGGATCGAAGAGTTGTTCACCACCAGCTTATGCAGGTCGCAGAACAATTCACTTTAACTTTAACAAATTTGCCAGTCTCAAGACAACCCTTGAGGATGCCGGACGCAGTCTCTGGCGAAACGTTGGAGAACTACAAGCCTCAAGACCACGGCCAACAACCCGGAAATCTTCTGCAAGATCATCATAATTATAATTTTGTCCGTCCCATGGAGTGGCTGGAATAGCCTGTAACTTCAACTCCGGTATTCGGATCGATTCACGACAAGCTAGAGGTTTTTAAATCTCCATCTAGTGTTAGGACATGTGCCCATTGTGTTTTGTCGTCTTGTCGACCCTGTAATCCCGTAGAGAGGCACCTTCTGTGTATCAGTCTAATGTGTGGTTTAAAGTTCCTTCTCCCTGCCTGTAACCCCCCCCCCCAGGGTATTGGCTTATAAGCATTATGTTTCATATATCATTAGTACTTATTTTATTATAAGGCTGTGGTAACAAAATATAAATAATTCCAGGTTACGAAACTATTTTATCAATAATAAAATTACAATAAAAGTTGCATTTCATGTTCTCAGTTAGTTGTATTAATTTAATCTTATTTATTTCATTGTTGCAGATAACAGCCTAATGCAATAGGCCTATCTAGTTATTTTAGTTTTTTATTCAGAATGGGCGGGCTGACTTCCCTGAGAACCGCGACCTGAAAGATCTATCATATGAATGTAGGTCGTATTACGGGTCCGGGACACCAGGTTCTTCTCTCATTACCCACACCGTTATTTTTGGGCTTGCCTCACAGTCGCGACGATGGGCTACAACCTTCCATTGGTCCCAAGTGGCTTTTCTAATGCTCAGGCTCGGAGTCATGAGCTAATATCCTGGCGCCCCCCGACTAAATCCTGCTATGATATACTTTCAAAACCTGTAAGTGCCAACTAAACCATTTGTCTTGACATAAAATCAAGTGAAGGGTAATATGAAGAATTGAATGAATGATAAATGAAATAATATGAAGGGATTGCAGGGAGAATTAAAAGTGTTTGTGGGATTAAATTCGGGAAACGGGAGAACTCCTAGAAAAACCCGTAAATTCCCGGCATACACCCAGTACCAATCCTTCTCTGGAACAGCCAGAATTCCAACCTGGGATCCCAGTCAGGTAGTCACGCGTCTACCGAGACGACAATGCAAATCTTTATTACACGTTCACAGCGGCGAGTGTATCGAAAGATTAATATTCTGTGAACTCATATTTTGGACATATTACCTTCATACCTACTATATTTAAATTGATTATTTAACTCATGCTCCAAATGACCAATCACGTTTCAATGAATTTGTTTTTAAAACCAATGACAGTCGTGTTTCACCTCGCTCCTTATAGATTTCTCTTCATCAGCTCCTGCATTTGTGATAAAGAAAGCTCCTCCTTTTTAATATTCTGAACAGCTCAGAGCATTTTTTTTCTCCCAAAAATACATTGAATATAGCAAATGATGAACAGATTCCTTGATTTTATTGAATTGTTTACTAAAAAATAAATTAACAACCATAATGCTAACTATAATATACAGTTCGATATGTTTCATTATTCTCCACTGTACTGCATTCTTACAATATTGCGATTCTATTTGGCAATAAATAAATATGATCAAGTTGCAATGAATATACATAACCTCACATTTATTATTTGTTTCCAAACATCGCCGTTTACGTTAAATATATAAATATTTAATACCGTGAACTATATAAAAATAATTACTTTTGAGTAAACAGCTTAATTTTATTCGTTAAATAGTCGTAACAAATGCCACTCTTGATTTCCACTCTCGAGCGTCATTTCGTGACTCATGCATTTATAGAAAATATAGAAATCACTAGTGGCAATACTTATTATAAATTTTTCATTATGTACGAGCAGGTTTATTTATTTTTATCAGAAGATTACATACATATATATTTTGCATATGTTGTGAGATATTTATGTCGAATATATGTGTTAAACATTGAAAGTGCGTTAGAAATTCATTGCAAAATGCATCTCTGTTCGTTTAAAAAACTCACTTTTAATTTTTGAAACGTAATTAATTCCAAGATGCTCTTTAAAACCTCATCACATCTTTAGCGTTGCATGGATATGAGAAGTCGGACAAATGTAGCTCAGATATATCTAATTTCAGCATTTAAGTTATTTTATATGACTTAAACCTAACATTCTCAGAACAGGATATTGAGGAGGATAATTTACAGACAGCAGAAATGCTAGTTGCAGAACCAAATGCATTAGAGGTTGAAATGGCGATAGAAAAATTGAAGATGTATAAAGCATCAGGTTCAGATGAGATCCCAGCATAACTGATAAAATCAGGGGGAGAAAAATTGATGGACAAGATACGCAGGTTGCTTAGTATGATTTGGAAAAAAAAAAGCTGTTCCAGATGAATGGAAGGAATCAATTATCGTACCAATTTATAAGAAAGGAGGTAAAACTGGTTGCAACAACTACAGGGGCATCTCATTACTTTCAACTTCGTACAAAATTTTTACAAATATGTTAGTAAGGAGACTTACTCCCTATATTTACGACATTCTAATAGATCATCAATGTGCATTTAGAAGAAACAGGTCTACAACAGTACAGATTTTTAGTATAAGACAGATTTTAGAAAAGAAATGGGAATGTAATGGTACTGTACATCAACTATATGTAGACTTCAAAAAAAGCATATGATTCAATTAAGAGGGAGAAGTTATATAGTATCCTGCTGGAGTTCGGAATTCCCAAAACGTTAGTTAGACTTATATGAATGTGCTAGTTGGGTGCGTGCAGGCAAACAGTTTTCGGACGCATCTGAAATCCAGAATGGGTTGAAGCAAAGAGATGCACTATATCCTCTGCTATTTAATATTGTACTAGAGAATGCCATGAAATGTTTAGAGAATGAGGCAGGCTTACAACTAAATGGTATTAATAAGCTGTTAGTTTATGCTGATGATGTAGTATTATTGGCCGATAGCGAGGAGATACTAAAGGACAACACGCACACACTATTGGGTAACACTAAGAAATTAGGACTGGAAGTAAATATCAGTAGAACTAAATATATGGTCACACGTAGAAATGCATTAAATAATGAAAATGGACAGCTAATGACAAATGAGGAAGTGGCTGAATTCAAATACCTAGGAACAATAATCACAAATAGGAATGAGATGCACAAAGAAATTAAACATAGGCTCAATTCTGGAAATGCGTGCTATTATGCATTGCAGAGACCCTTGATGTCCAAACTCTTTTCAAAAAACGTTAAACTGAAAATATATAAAACTATTATTCTACCAGTTATATTATATGGGTGCGAAACATGGACTCTTACTTTAAGGGAGGAAAGAAGATTACAAGTATTTGAGAATAAAGTTCTTATTACAATTTTTGGACCAAGGAGAGATGAACAGACAGGTGAATGGAGAAGACTACATAACAGTGAACTACAGGGTCTTTATAGGAAGCCAGATATAATAAGAACAGTTAAGTCTCGTAGACTACGATGGGCAGGACATGTTGCACGTATGGGGAATGAAAGACTTGCATGGAGGCTTCTTGTAGGAAAGCCAGAGGGAAAACGCCCAGTTGGTAGACCAAGAATGAGGTGGGAGAATAACATTAACTATGATTTGAGGGAAGTAGATTATATAGGGAATGATTGGAAAACATTAGCTCAGGATAGGGATGTATGGAGAGCTTATGTGCGCGTGTCCATGAACCTACGGGTTCGATAGTGCCAGTGTGTAAGTAAGTAAACCTAACATTCTTGCAAAGGAAATTTTACTCGGATTTTCGTTGTAACTTACGGACTTCGGATATAGTCAATATTGCAGCTATCCGGGACTAAACCAAGCAATCAAGAAATGGTATAGGTAAATATTAGTTGATAGGGATGAGTTATATGATTTTATTTTACTTTTGAAAAATAGTGTGTTTTTTAACAAAACAATATTCAGATTCAACTTTTATAAGATTCATGATGTGTTCCGTTGAGGTTTATTCAGAATTAATATAAAATTATAGAATATTCACCTGTAAGGTCCGTAGATCTGGTAGAGAGATCTTCAGTGAAACACCAGTTTTGAATCCTCCCGATGACGGGACAAGTCCCGAAAGCGCTACAGTTAAATGATTAATTAAGTTGAGGAGACGGACCTTTCAGGTGAATATTCTATAATTTTATATTAATATTCAGATTGTAATTAAAAATACAACATGTATTATTTTGAGGACAGAAATACGTGTTATGTAATTGCAATGTTAGTTGTAGTCCCCTTTACCACCCTTACATGTGACCACTCGATTTCACACTTTCTCGAGTTCATAAAAGGGTTACAGAGAATATTGTAAACAAAACGCAATGACTGCAGAAGAAAATAGGCTCTGTACTAATACACACGGAATCCTAGGCAGCTGCCATCTTAAATATGCGCATATGTATTTGACAAAACTAAATATTCTCACTTAAATCTTCTTCTTCTTCTTCTTCGTAGTTCTACGCTCCAAATGAATCTAGGCTTCCTTACCACAGCAATCCATTCTCACTCAGTTATCTCTCCAAATGTCAACAATCGTTCAAATTGTTAAATAAAGGTTTTTGGTCCTAGTAGGCTATTAGTTATCGTGCTCACCTCTGGTTCCAAGGTTCAAACCTAGGCGGTGTTGGTTGGATTTTTAGGGACGAAGCTAATAACCTGAAATGCTACTGATTACATTGAGACTAAACCTACAAACAAAATACATGCATGCCTAATGATTACAACATTTTGAGGAGCAATGTGAACTTAGATTTTAAAACGTTTATTGATAACAAAGATTTTGTTTAAAAAGACTAATACTGTTGTCCCTCCTGTAAAAAAAAATCATATACAGAAATATTTGCTCTGCATAAGGTCATATATAGGGATCAAAATATATGATTTTTTTTTTCATTGAGCTCACAAAATGTGCTATACCCCATCTGTATACACAAACATTAGAGGTGACTTCAGATTATGAAGTAAATCTTGGGTTATCTACAACGTCACTGACGTGTTGGATATTCAATATTCGTACGTCGCACTGTTCAAGTCAATGGAGTTCCTACGTTTCTCACCGGTGGCCCGGGTTGGATTTCCGGCGGAATAGGGAATATTAAATCCTCACTATGGGTCTGGGAATGACCTTCATAGAGAAAAGGCAAAAGGTAAACGATGCCAAAATAATAGAGTGAAAACAGTAAAAGCAAAAAACCTTGACAAATAAATCGAGGAAACATTTTATTTACTAATAACTAATACCCGATCTGCGCTGCTACGCCTAAATAAATGAAAATTGATGTACTTCTATGTTTAGTTGAATAAGTAGATGGAAAAATAATTATAAATTTATATTTTTAGATATCCCGTGCTGATTACTCGCCGTTGCCCTGGAATCTACTTGAACAGCTTATTTCAGAAAGGGACATGGGTTTCTTTTATGAAGTTTTGAACGCAAAGAACTGTGTAAAATTTGCAGTATTTGGTTTAATTTATTTTCCTATCACAGGATTATTTTTCTGTGTACAATATATATCATAAACTACTAAAATACAACTTAGAGTAATTTTTCTTCTTCTCAAAAACATTTGAAAATTTCTGACTCAGGTCCCTTTCTGCAATAAAATCTTTAATTGAAAGTATCATAATTTTAATTTCTTATTAACACACTTCTTTGTGGTTAAAATACTATCCAGTAGATAAATATCACATTCATACTTACTTACTTACTCACTGGCACTATCGAACCCGTAGGTTCATGGCCGCGCGGACATAAGCTCTCCATACATCCCTATCCTGAGCTAATGCTTTCCAATCATTCCCTGTGTAATCTACTTCCCTCAAATCATAGTTAATGTTATTCTTCTACCTCAATCTTGGTCTACCAACTGGACGTTTTCCCTCTAGCTTTCCTACAAGAAGCTTCCATGCAAGTCTCTCATTCCCCATACGTGCAACATGTCACGTTCATAATGTTTTTTAATGTATAGGGGACACATTTTACAGGTACAATTCTTAAATTGATACAAATATTGTGACTACATTATGGATGTAAAATCAGGTCTTATTCATAAACAGGTAACATCATTAATTGATCATAAAAGTCTTTGAACACATGTGGCACATATTTCATTAATTACTTTAGGTCTTCAATCTTGGTATTCATGATGGGTACATATCCAGCTGGGTATGCTGAAATATTATGCAGGTAAACGTTATTTCTTTTCAACAGTTGAAACCTGTTACAATAATAACCCTAACTGTAAAAAGAGTTAATTGAATGAATGTATTAGGAAGTAACGATGACACCTTTTCTTTCAAAACAGTATTCGAAATAGTGATATTTTGATAAAGTGAACTGTTCCCTCACTTTGTATTGATGTCCTGCTGTCTCCACTGTGAATACAGTTTTCTTGTAGAATTTTGGCCACCATTTATCATAGTCAATAATCTGTTCAGTTTCAACCAAGTTTATTGTGTTTTTGTAACTGTCTGTGGCAATTATCAAATCACAAAGCTATTTCAATGTATAAATTCTGCTACAGCGTTTTATTGGGCGTTTAATGATACTGAACTACCGATCGCATGGAAGAAATGTGTGTCCTCTCAAGCGGAAGAACTGTTTTATCACCTTGGACCTATTAGTGCCTGCTAACCCCAGCATGGTCCTCATGTACGTGTCATATATGTTCTGCCAGGGCAGTTATTAGAGAATATGTGACGTTCAGTCACAGTATCAGAAACATACGTTTTAATGTAATCAGTTACAAATGAGGTAACTTCATTTGCCCCCTTCGTAGCCACTCCTTCATGATAAACGTAAAATTGAGTTTGGCCAGATTTCAAGTTACTTACAGCAAAGACATTCACTGATAGCTGCCATAAATAGTAAGCATTCTGAACTGGTGTTTAGGGCAAATCTATATTTTACATTAAATCAAATATTAACCCCAAAATATGTTCATTTTCTTGTGATTATTGTTTGGATTCATGCAGAGTTTTGTAATATATTTTATGCACAATCAATCCTGCAGCTTCAACTCTCTTTGCATTGTCATAAAGGCCAGTGTTCCTCAGCCTGTTACCCTTTTCTTCACAAAAATTGTAAATATCAGTTACTGGCCTGCCAAACCGAAGTGTAAAGTTTTCTCTGATATGCTTGTTATAAGAACTGTATGTTACAGGTGCACCTGGAAATTTTACCTTAAACAGTTCCTACAATTTCCTAACACTCAAGTCTTCACTCAAATACTAACATCTCTATAATGCCCACCAGAAACTGGGAATGACGACATAGGTTCATGTATTTTCAATACCTCACCAGTTTTGATCTTGTTACCACTAATATTTTTCTCACGTTTATCTTGTGGAGATTTTCCTTGCAGCAACAACTTTCGAAGAACTCTAACTCGTTTATCAGTTATGTCATACAGTCTAAAATAAGCATCTCCAGACATTTCCTCTTTCACATCATCAAGTAAAACATGATACTTAAATGTTGTGTTTTTCAATACAGCATCTTCCCTTCGAGGTCGATGCTGTTTTATCACTTGTTCAACATGGACCATTCTTTGTAAATGGATATCTTGCTCATCTTTTCAATCCATCTGGTAAAGTAAATTAAACATCCTTGCTTTATCTTCATCATCAAATTTGCCGAAAAATTTGTTGGGCACCTAAAATAAATAAATAAAATAATAATAATGAAAATAGGGTTTGTGAAGGCTCATTAATATGTAATATTACTGTTAATTTTTATTATAATTTTGACAAATATATTAATGTAAATAAAAGTTCAATATCAGAATTCCATAATTATATACTATCATCATCATCATGAACAAATTCGTTTTAGGCCATGTGGCCTGTACGGTAAACCTAGCGAAGATGGTCTTGATCTTTCCACCGATGTTTTGGTCTTCCTTGGTCCCTATGTCCAGTTGGGGTATATTGGAATGCCAATTTTGGAAGTCTATTTCTTGCCATTCTTCTCAGATGATTTTTCCATTCTTGTTGGTATCTTTGGATATCTTCATTTAAACTTGCTACTTCAAGTTTTCCTCTGATATTAGTGTTCCTTTGGTGATCCAGTCTATTAACTCCTAACAATGATCGTAAGAAGCGCATTTGACTTACTTGAAGTTTATGAGAGTTTCTTTTATTTAAAATCCAAATTTCACTTCCGTATTTTAGAGCAGCTTTTGATGTGACGTTATGTAATCTTAGTTTTGTCTCTGTCCTCATCTGTTTACCAAAATGTCTTCGTATTACATCATTCATTTTATTATATTTTTGTAATTTTGAATCAATGTCACTCTTATACTCTGCAAATACACTTCCTAAGTAAGAGAAATCTGACACTTGTTCTATAATTTTTCCATCAATCTCAATTTTCACCCGTTGTATGTTTTTTCCACACATTGCCATTGTTTTGGATTTTGATGTGGAAATTTTCATATTATATTTGCTGGCAATTTTGAATAATTGATATGCTGCTATTTGTAAGCTATCTTCAGAATCTGATAATATTATTTGATCATCAGCATATAAATTATATACTAATATTTTTAATATTACAGAAATATTACCTGCAAGGTGACCTAACCCTTTTGGGTCGTTCTACAGTTCCTCCATAACCTGTGTACTCTAGTCCATGAACCTTTAGTGTTTTTATCATGTTCCTCTGATAATTTTGTGGATGTGCGATTCTTGTTTTACGTTTTTGTGGTGAGGAATTAGGTGAAGCCATAACAAAATAATGTAATAACACAATATCAGCTTAAAATGTTTTATGTCTTGTCTAGAGTGAAGCTGAAAAAGAGGGTTATTGAATAATTCTATGATACAGCATTACCAACAAAGAAAGCAGAAAAGTACCTGAGTAGAATTACCAACATATATTGCAGAAAGATACCTGTGTCATTGACTGAGGTACATTTCTGCAGTACATGAAAAAAAACATTATCGATTTTCCACTACAGAAGCCTGAACTGAGGCTTCTTTCTGCATTAAAACATGCATTTACAATATATGTATCAGCAACTATCTCAAAATCGACAAAAAAGTGATTCAGGTCCCTTATAAGCTGTTCAATTATTCCGATCTTCTTGACATAAATGAGCTGAAATACAAAACATTAATGTATTTTATGATTGATTAAATAAGTGATACGAAACATATGTATCGTAATTATTTTTAGAAACCCCGTGCTGTTTACGGCGTTGTTCGGGAATCTACTCATCCCAAACCCCTTGGCATAAATAAGCTGAAAGACAAAAATCAATATACTTCTTATGATTAGTTGAATAAGTAAAATGAAACATAATTATAAATGTATATCGTAATTATTTAAGATTCCCTGTGCTGATTACCCGGTGTTGCCCGGGAAACTACTTATCTCGATCTTCTTGGCATAAATGAACTAAAAGATAAATTTGTTATTGTGAGTTATCCGTAAAAGATTACCCGCCATGTGCTGCTAATCTTGCAGAGGAATATCGTACTTGTCTCGATCTTCTTGGCATCAATGAAAGACAAAAATGATTATTGTGAGTTATGCATAAAAGATAAACTTATGCTGTCCAGGATTTTTTTTGTAGAGCTCATTGAGATATTCAAATCTGTGTACATTAATGTTGTATATTTGTTATGGTTTAAGCAGCGTAAGCCATTTAAGCGTCCAAAGAGCTACTTTTTTTTCAAGTTTTCCACTGCAAAGGGCGATTTCAAGGGTGTAGGAGTAGAGTATCACAACTCTCTTATATTCTATGTTCATCCGGGAATCTCCTGAACATTTTGTAAAAAGCCCCATCACAATCGCATCAACGGTATGTCCGTGCATAAAGTATGAACAAACAAACAAACATTCATTTTTATACATTAGAAGATTGTGTTTACAGTTTACTCTCTTTCTGTACCTTACTGTATAAAGTATCAGCAAATGAGGTACGGCAATAAAGAATAAAACGTTGGAGTACTTGTAACGAGCAGAACATTTTAAAATAGAGAAGAGAATAAACTAATTCTTATGAATACCAGACTAATAATAATAATAATAATAATAATAATAATAATAATAATAATAATAATAATAATAATCTTCTTCCTTTCATGTGATAGACCTAGTGGTCTGTTACGGTCTCAATCCAACGTTTGAAGGGTCTGCCCGAAGATCTCTTGCCTGGTGGCTGGTAATTTAAGATCTGACGTGGTATTTCTTGTTCTGCTCATCCTTCGTACGTGAGATTTCCAGTTGTTTCTGTATTTTTGTACATATTCCATGACTGATTCTGTGTGTAATATAATAATAATAATAATAATAATAATAATAATAATAATAATAATAATAATAATAATAATAATAATAATAATAAGCATGGATCTCGATAAACCAATCAAGTGGAATGAGAAAAATTATCGTTGAAGAAAGTCCTATTGAATATTTTTAAACAAACTATCTTTAGTTATTTTTAAAAACTAATAAAGGTAGTTTTACGGACATAAGTATATTAATGAAAATACTACTTAAGAAACGGTGTTTTATTTTTTGGGCTTATATTCTCTATAATGTAAACGTAACAACAAAATACAATGATAACAATAACATAATACAATATGATAATAAAATAGAATAATAACAACAATTAATTTAGACGTAATATATGTTATTACAAATTAAACACGTTACAGCATTATCCTGTTTTTTAAATAAAACATGTTACATGAACTATAAACACGAACCATCACATGAACCACCACTGTGCAGTCAGGGGGGGGGGGTAGATTACATTACGTCAACAATTCCTCTCAAATCTTCGTCCATGTTCTCTTTCACCGCGCAAGTACTTAGGAATTACACTCGAAATCGAGTTACCATTTGATGACGGCTGGTCTAACCATTACGTTCTTGTTGTTGTGGACAATTTCGCTTTATATTACTGCACGCATTCATTGAACTTAATAAATTAGATGTAAAGATCGCGTGCCTTAGTTATAACATATATTTAGGAAGATGTAATAGCTTATTTTTGCTAATTTATATTTGTAGCTTATTTTGAAATTGATAATACATTTAAGACATAATTAGTTAACGGTCTTTCCTAAAACTCAGGCCATGACCAAATGACTTCAAATCTAAATGTTTTCGAATGTAAATCCTGTACAAAAGATACCGTAAATAACTCTTGAGATGTAGAACGAAGTTTTATTACTTCACAATACTTTACTGAGAGACAGAAGGAGAGGAATGATACATCCTTCACTGCTCATCCGTGTAAAAGTAGTGGCAGTAGTAATGATAAGCCTATTTTAAAACTCAGATCGTTAGCGCAATTCAAAGATACGCATGAAATGGCCGCTAAAATTGTGTTCAGATAAGTTTGTTTCATGCTTGAGAGTTTGTTTATTTTTTATTATTATTATTATTATTATTATTAAAAATAAAGTACTTAGGAAAGTTTTTGGACCAAAGAGAGATGAACAGACAGGTGAATGGAGAAGACTACACAACAATGAACTACATGGTCTTTATAGGAAGCCAGATATATTAAGAACAGTTAAATCTCGTAGACTACGATGGGCAGGACATGTTGCACGTATGGGGAATGAAAGACTTGCATGGAAGCTTCTTGTAGGAAAGCCAGAGGGAAAACGCCCAGTTGTTAGACCAAGAATGAGGTGGGAGAATAACATTAACTATGATTTGAGGGAAGTAGATTATACAGGGAATGATTGGAAAGCATTAGCTCAGGATAGGGATGTATGGAGAGCTTATGTCCGCGCGGCCATGAACCTACGGGTTTGATAGTGCCAGTGAGTAAGTAAGTATTATTATTATTATTATTATTATTATTATTATTATACCATTACTATTATTATTATTATTACTATTATTATTAATATTACTACTACTACTACTACTAGTACTACTACTACTATGACTGTTATTAATTATTACTGTTGTTACTGTTGTTACTACTATTATTATTACTATTACTGTTATTATTATTATTATTATTATTATTACTTATTTTATTATTATTTTTTTTTAGTTGTTGTAGTTGTAGTGGTAGTTGTTGTAGTTGTAATATTTGTAGTTGCAGTTGTTGTAGATGTAGTTATTATTATTATTATTATTATTATTATTATTATTATTATTATTAAATTCAATGCCCCAAGTTGTCATTTCGATATTTCTGGTTTCTGTTCTGGCATTGGCGTAATTGTAACCCACTTCTGAAGTTGGGGCGCCCAGAGGGCGGAGTTACGTTACCCCCATGATATGATGGGTGATAAAATATAATGAAGAGACAGGAGGGTTCTTAACCTAAATTCCAGACCGTGGATAACCACAGGAATAATTCCCTTTAAGGAAAAATTCCTATGTTTGACCGGGAATCGAACCCGGGACCTCGTGAACAGTAGTCAGAAACGCTGACCACTAGCTCATGAGGATTATTTATTTATTATTATGATGTTAATTTCTACGACAAAACTTTATTTACCTTCTGAATAAATCCGCACTCAGGAATTTTACGCCCTGAAAATCCACCAAGCCCAGCTATGTTTGAAATAGTGAATTTGGAACCGAAAAGACAAGCATGGTACCCACTCGACCACGGGATCTATGCTTGATTGTGAACTTCAGTGATAATGCATTTAACAAGACAGACACGATTCTATCAAATGCACATCACAGAGAATATATTATTTTGTTAAATAACACGTTTTATGGCGTATTAATACGATAAGAGGGGGATATAGCATTAAGAAATATAATACAATAACTAACTAACTCACTGGAACTATCGAATCTGGAGGTTCATGGCTCGCAGACATAAGATCGCCATACATCCATATCCTGAGCTAATATTTTCCAATCATCCCCTGTATAATCTACTTCCCTCAAATCATAGTTAATGTTATTCTCCCAATTCATTCTTGGTCTACCAACTGGTCGTTTTCTCTCTGGTTTTCCTACAAGAAGCTTCCATGCACCTCTTCCATTCCCCGTTCGTGCCACATGTCCAGCCCATCGCAGTCCACGAGACTTAACTTTCTCATTATACCTGGCTTCCTATAAATACCATGCAGTCTTCTCCATTCACCTGTCTGTTCATCTCTCTTTGGTACACAACATTTCCTAAGAACCTAATTCTCAAACACTCGTAATCTCATTTCCTCCCTTAAAGTAAGAGTCCATGTTTCGCATCCATATAATATAACTGGTAGAACAATAGTTTTGTATATTTCCACTTTAAGGTTTTTGAAAGGAGTTGGGATGTCAAGAGTCTCTACAATGCATAATAGCACGCATTTCCAGAATTGAGCCTATGTTTAATTTCTTTGTGCACATCATTCCTATTTGTGATTATTGTTCCTAGATTTTAGAATTCTGCCACCTTCTCAAAATTTCCCTCCTTTGTAATTAACTGTCCGTTTCCATTATATAATGTATTTCTATGTGTGATCACATATCTAGTTTTATTGATATTTACTTCCAGTCCCAATTTCTTAGTGTTACTCAATAGTGTGTGAGTGTTGGCCTTCAGTATCTCCTCGCTATCGCCGAATAGTACTACATCATCAGCATAAACTAACAGCTTATTAATACCATTGAGTTTCAGGCCTTCTTCATCGTCTAAAGATTTGATGGTATGCTCTAGTACTAAATTAAATAGTGGAGAAGATCGTGTAATACAATATCGAGGTTAATAAAATATTATGGGAAACTGAATTAATTCTTCAAGAGTGCAAATTGGGAATTACAAATCCATTAAATAAGAAATGATAAAAATATGGCATATGACAACAGTTGTGGAATCACATAGGTAAGCAGTACAAATTATTAGGTAACATTATCGATCTGATCAGCTATATTTGGAACAGGTATTGTAGATTATTAATGTGGGTTCCGCAATAGTAAATCCAATACAACCATATATTTATTATTAGAAGAACGTTGAGAACAGAATTTAGATACACATAATATATTGTTACATTTTAAATCTGCTTATGATAATGTTATAAAGGACGAAACATTACACAACTTGAATTCCCAAATAAATATGTTGTTTTATGTAAAGTAATAATATCAGAATTATATGCTCTATTCAAATTTGGTTCTATAGCTTTACTAAATTTAATTTATCTTCAGATTTTCCTTCCATCCTTTACTTCCTACTCTGCTCAGATCTACGGAACGTCACATCACCATATAATATTTGGTCTTCTACTTTGTCTGTATTATTCAGGGCCATTATTTAAAATCAATTTTTGCTTTCTGTTTGGTATCATTCTATTCATATGCCCCACCCATCTGAGTCATGAACATATTATACATGGCAATGATTAACATATCGCACCTTGGAAAGAAGACGGTTTCTATTCACATGCCCCACCCATCTGAGTCATGAACATATTATACATGCCAATGATTAACATATCGCACCTTGGAAAGAAGACGGTTTCTATTCACATGCCCCACCCATCTGAGTCATGAACATATTATACATGGCAATGATTAACATATCGCACCTTGGAAAGAAGACGGTTTCTATTCACATGCCCCACCCATCTGAGTCATGAACATATTATACATGGCAATGATTAACATATCGCACCTTGGAAAGAAGACGGTTTCTATTCACATGCCCCACCCATCTGAGTCATGAACATATTATACATGGCAATGATTAACATATCGCACCTTGGAAAGAAGACGGTTTCTATTCACATGCCCCACCCATCTGAGTCATGAACATATTATACATGGCAATGATTAACATATCGCACCTTGGAAAGAAGACGGTTTCTATTCACATGCCCCACCCATCTGAGTCATGAACATATTATACATGCCAATGATTAACATATCGCACCTTGGAAAGAAGACGGTTTCTATTCACATGCCCCACCCATCTGAGTCATGAACATATTATACATGCCAATGATTAACATATCGCATCTTGGAAAGAAGACGGTTTCAAGTGTAAAAAGTTAAGTTCCGAGTTATTCGCAATCAATGTTTTAAAAAGGGTATAGTAATTTAAATGTTTGAGGTCAACACAATTATTTTATCCTGTCTCCATTTTCGTGCACATGACTTGTGGTCATAAATAAATAAATTTATAACATTTTTTTCTAACAAATAGTAGTCGTCACTCAATTTATGACATTTTTACAAATGTCGCCCTCTTCTTCCCAAAGTGAGATATCGACGATATCTCCGTCTCCACTGAATACCAATCTTAACTGCTCCATAAATTCGTCTGACGACTTTATTTTAAAATCTGGAATTAGGGCACGCCATAGCGTAGTGGTTACGGCACTACACTACAAGCCAGAAGGTCGAGGGTTCGAGTGCCGGTAGGGTCGGAATTTTTAAAATGACCCAAACTTTCTGGCGGCACTATGGTCCTCGAGTCGACTCGGCCTCTAACGGAAATGAGTATCAGACACTTGTCCTGGGGGTAAAGATGGCCGTCACGCAGGGCTGATAAACCGGCCGACATAATATGCCGATTGTCCAGAGAAACTGGGAGCCTTAACCTCCTACTACCCCAAGGGCCTCCTGAGGCCTGTAATGGGACTACCTTTACCTTACTTATGCTTATATGGAGTACGACCCTCCATGGTATCTTTAGTTTGTCGTGGTGGAGTGGCTTGCGTGCTTAAATGTTCCTGAGAGCTATGCCGGCGGTAGCACTGCTGCCGATAGGGTTACCCATGCCGGACTGGTCGAAGGTGATAAGCCAGACGAAAAAAAGTACCTTGGGCGAAAGAGTGACGATCTTTCACCATAAAAATACAACCGTCAAGAAATTCGGACATGGGTTCATCTGGGGTAAAATTTTCCAGAGGTCAAATAGTCCCCCATTCGGTTCTCCGGGCGGGGACTACTTCAGGGAACCCATGCCAAAGGCTCAAACACAGGGACATGTTCCTAGAAACATGGAATGTTAGGACTTTATACAATAGCGGGGCACTAGAGATATTAACGCGGGAATTAGATAAATCGCCCTTGGATATAGTCGCTTTACAGGAAGTTAGGTGGCCAGGAGTAGGTAGTCAGGAATCAGGAAGCATTGCATTATACTACGGGGGTGCAGAAACACCTGCATTTGGAATGGGTTTTTTAGTCAGAAGGAGGATCCTATCCGCTATCCGAGATATTAAGTTTGTTAGTGATAGGCTATCATACATAATTTTAAAGGGTTAACGACGTGATTTTATAATTGTAAATGTACATGCCCCCACAGAAGATAAAGATGACAAGATCAAGGATGAGTTCTATGAAGAATTAGAATGCTTATTTGATAGCCTTTCACGACATCATATGAAAATTGTCTTAGGAGATTTTAATGCAAAAGTGGGGCGGGAAGATATATTCAAACCAACAATAGGCAAATTCAGTCTTCATGAAGATAGTAACGACAACGGGGTTAGATTAGTCACATTTGCCACATCAAAGAATCTCATTGTTAAGAGCACAACATTTCAGCATAAGGATATTCATAAATACACCTGGACGCCCCCAGATGGAGAAACTCGAAACCAGATAGATCATGTATTAGTGGATAAACGCTGGCACAGTAGCATCATAGATGTTAGATCAGTTAGAGGGACAGACTGCAATTCGGATCACCATCTGGTCAGAGTGAAAATCAGACAACGGCTATCGCTTATGAGAGGAACAAACGCTAAAGATGATTATGTAAAATATGAATTAAAAAACTTGAAAAATGATGAAATGCGGCAAGAATACCAAATCAAAATTGCCAATAGATTTGAAGTACTGGAATCTTCATATGACAATGTGGAAAACGAAGAAGAAACTGATACAAATGAAGAATGGGAGGCTATAAGAGATACTATTAAATTGTCAGCATCAGAAAGCATTGGTTGTTAAAAAAAAAGAGGCAAAACAAGAAATGGTTTGATGAGGAATGTGCCGACATTGTAAAGAAAAGAAAGCTAGCAAAAATAAAATGGTTACACGAGCCAAATTAGGTAAATTTAGAGCAATTGGGTAGTGTTAGACGGGAAACCACCAAGTTACTAAAGAGTAAAAAGAGGGAATATTTGAGAGAGAAGATTAATAATCTTGAAATGAATGCAAAAAATAGGAACATTAGAGAATTATAGCAGGGAATTAGTATAGAGAAGAAAGGGTTTCAGGCTAGAACAAACATAATTCGGAATGAAAATGGGGATATGATTGCAGATTCTAGGAGTATATTAAATAGATGGAAAAGTTACTTTAATCAGCTATTAAATGTACATACAGAACAGGACATTGAGGAGGATAAGTTACAGACAGCAGAAATGCTAGTCGCAGAGCCAAGTTGGTTGAAATGGCAATTGAAAAATTGAAGATGTATAAAGCATCAGGTTCAGATGAGATCCCAGCAGAACTGATAAAATCAGGGGAAGAAAAATTGATGGATAAGATACGCTGGTTGCTTAGTATGATTTGGGAAAAAGAAGCTCTTCCAGATGAATGGAAGGAATCAATTATCGTACCAATTTATAAGAAAGGAGATAAAACTGATTGCAACAACTACAGGGGCATCTCATTACTTTCAATTTCGTACAAAATTCTAACAAATATATTAGTAAGCAGACTTACTCCCTATATTGATGACATTCTAGGAGATCATCAATGTGCATTTAGAAGAAACAAGTCTACAACAGATAAGATTTTTAGTATAAGACAGATTTTAGAAAAGAAATGGGAATATAATGGTACTGTACATCAACTATATGTAGACTTCAAAAAAGCATATGATTCAATTAAGAGGGAGAAGTTATATAGTATCTTGCTGGAGTTCGGAATTCCTAAAAAGTTAGTTAGACGTATACGAATGTGTCTAAATGGCTCAAAGAGTAGGGTGCGTGTAGGCAAACAGTTTTCAGAGACTTTTGAAATCCAGAATGGGTTGAAGCAAGGAGATGCACTATCTCCTCTACTATTTAATTTTGTACTAGAGCATGCCATTAAATCTTTAGAGAATGAGGAAGGCTTACAACTCAATGGTATTAATAAGCTGTTAGTTTATGCTGATGATGTAGTACTACTGGCCGATAGCGAGGAGATACTAAAGGCCAACACGCACACACTATTGAGTAACACTAAGAAATTAGGACTGGAAGTAAATATCAGTAAAACTAAATATATGGTCACACGTAGAAATTCATTATATAATGGAAATGGACAGCTAATGACAAATGAGGGAAATTTTGAGGAATTGGCTGAATTCAAATACCTAGGAACAATAATCACAAATAGGAATGAGATGCACAAAGAAATTAAACATAGGCTCAATTCTGGAAATGCGTGCTATTATGCATTGCAGAGACTTTTGATGTCCCAACTCCTTTCAAAAAACGTTAAGCTGAAAATATATAAAACTATTATTCTACCAGTTATATTATATGGGTGCGAAACATGGACTTTTACTTTAAGGGAGGAAAGGAGATTACGAGTATTTGAGAATAAAGTTCTTAGGAAAATTTTTGGACCAAAGAGAGATGAACAGACAGGTGAATGGAGAAGACTACATAACAATGAACTACATGGTCTTTATAGGAAGCCAGATATAATAAGAACAGTTAAGTCCCGTAGACTGCGAAGGGCAGGACATGTTGCGCGTATGGGGAATGAAAGACGTGCATGGAAACTTCTTGTAGGAAAGCCAGAAGGAAAACGCCCAGTTGGTAGACCAAAAATGAGGTGGGAGAACAACATTAACTATGATTTGAGGGAAGTAGATTATACAGGGAATGATTGGAAAGCATTAGCTCAGGATAGGGATGTATGGAGAGCTTATGTCCGTGCGGCCATGAACCTACGGGTTCGATAGTGCCAGTGAGTAAGAGAGTAAGTAAGTACATAGAGTTTTAAGAAAAGTCCATAACTCGGCTGTATATCTTGGTATGTTTTGCCTTTAAACATTCCTTTAAATAATTTAATGTTTTATAATTGGAAAAACATACAAAGTAACCTCAGTTAGCTCTTTTGCATTTCATATTTATAAATTCTTCTAATTCTTCTTCTTCTTCACTTCCTAGTTTAGGCATTAATTGCCTATTACTGAAAAAGAAAACTATTCCCAGATGAATGAACTCATATAACCTCTCAAGTGTATGTATTAACCTCTTCTCCTAAATAGTCATATTTCAGTTTCCACTCGGAAATGGAATAATACAGAGAGATATAATACCCGCATTATTATTTAAAAATGCACTGGAGATTTTAATTGTAAAATACAAATTTGAAAATAATTTATAATATTCAATACAAAATTATGTAGTACTTACTTATGTGAATGTATGCAATATGGAAGTAGAATTCAATATGTCAACGACGATGTAACTGAATAGGTAATAAAACAAAACAATAATTGGTCTCAATATTAATGTAACGAAAACCAAAAATATGGCAGAATCAAAAATTTAGGTGAAAAAGTTAATACATAAAATTTAAAACTGGAGAGGATACATGAAATCATTCATCTGGGAACAGTTCCTTTTCCTGTAATAAAATTAAATATAAAATTCATAAGAGCCAACTTAGATACTTTATATGTTTCTTTTTTTCAATTATAAAAACTTTAATGCTTAAATGGAATATCTAAAAATAAAAAAATGTACTCTGATTGGACCAATACTAACATATAGAGCTGAGTTGTGGACTCTTGATAAAACAGTATCTACGCAATTTGCAGATTTTGAAAAATAATCTTCAGACAAATTTATGGAGCAGTTAAGATTGGTATTCAGAGGAGACGGAGATATTGTCCATATAACAATGACATGAAATATATTTTAATCATTGGGATGTGTGTGTATATATATGTTTATTAATTCGAATTTTATGACTCAGACGGGTGGGGCATTTAAATAAAAAAACCACGCACAAAGCATAAATATAATTTATATAATGGTCATGAAAGATACAGACAAAGCGGAAGACCAAGTATTAGATGACGATGTGACGTTGAGTAGATCTGAGAAAAATAGGAATTAAAGGATGGAAGAATTTTTGGAAAGTTAAAAATAAATTTATGAAAGCTATAGAAGAGAAGAAAGCCCCCCTCTCGAGTTATAATACCAATGGAGTAGAATAAGATTTAGCTATTTTAAGGCAAATCCTTACACCGTAATCTTAATTTTTAGAGCATAGACTTTCGATCTGTAGACTCACTAGGAAATTGTACAAGTACAATTATCCTTTATGATATCAATGATTTAAAAGCTTAGTTTTATTAATGAAGTCTCTTCAAAACACACTCTTTTTGCAGCATTCGACACAATACAATTTAATAACAAGGTTAATAATTAGCCGACAAACACCACTATATCTTAAATGAGTCCGTGGCCGCGGGTACGAGTGTTTCAGTCTGTTAATCCACAGTCAGCATCCAGTTGACTGTTTTATTTGTTGTCATGTAATTTAATAAATCCATGCTGGTCAGGCAAGGACATTAAGAGTGAGGTGGCTGGCTTGTTTTATATGTGCGCAATAATGAAACACAACTCTAGTGAACAAAATGCTTACTATCAGTACGGTAATTCCACAGCTTGAAAAATATCCAATTGTTGATTTAAAATGATAATGTACCGTCTTCCCTTCATGTTCATACTTCATGTCTTTACAATAGTGTTAAATAAAGTTACAATATCGCAAGTTCTTTATTTCTGATATCTTATATATAAAAATTAATATTTGTTTGTTTGTTTGTTTGTTTGTTTCTTTGTTCGTACTTTATGCGCGGCCATACCGTTGATCCGATTGTGATGGGGTTTCTTGCAAAATGTTTAGGAGATTCCCGGGATGAACGTGGGCTATAAGAGAGTTGTGATACTCAACTCCTACACCCTTAAAATAGCCCTTTGTGGTGGAAAACGTAAAAAAATAGCTCTTTGGATTCTTGAATGGCTTACGCTGCCGAAACCATAAGAAATACACAACATTAATGGACACACAATTGAATACCTCAAAAAGCTCTACAAAAAAAGTCCTGGACAGCATATGTTTATCTCTTACGGAAATCTCACAATAACCATTTTGTCTTTCATTGATACCAAGAGAATAATACCAATTCGGGTTAACCTTTCATCATTATTATCGATTCCAAGAGTCCCGCACCTTAGCCGAATCGTTAAGGCAAGACGTCTTGGCGCAGAGCTACGGGACTTACACTGGTTCGAGTCTCCATGTGGGGATTTTTTTTCTCATGGAATTTTGGCCAGTATAGGACCGGTGCACAGTGGGCCAGAAATCAAATCTAACTGGAAAAAAACAATTTTCACTCACCCTCATCAATCTACCTTTATTTTTACTCTAATATAATTGTTATGACGGTTCTTAACTTATCTGCATAGGAGGGTACAATTCTAATGTGAAAAAAGTAGCTCTCTGGACGCTTAAAAGGCTTACGCTGCCTAAACCATAAGAAATACACAAAATTAATGAACAGAATTGAATATCTCAAAAAGTTCGCGACAGCATATGCTTATCTGTTACGGATAACTCACAATACCACTTTTATCTTTCGTTAATACCAAGAGTCCCGCGTCGTAGTCGAGTAGTTAAGGCAGGAAATCGTGGCGCAGAACTACGGGACTTACGCTGGTTCGAGTCTCCATGGGGAAAGAAATTTTTCTCATGGAATATCGGCCAGTATGGAACCGGTTCACAGTGGGCCAGAAATGAAATCTAGGTGGGAAAAAACTATTTTCACTCATCCTCTTCAATTTATTTTTTTCACTCTAATATAATTGTTAGTCCTATATGTCGTTTCTTATCTGCAAACGAGGGTACAATTCTATTGTTTATGAAGACAATATGAACATCTGAAGCTACCGATAGTTAAGAACTCATCTGGTTCTCTATCCCAGTTGTGATATTAGCACTGTCTTTTCAAGTTCAGTGAGCTTTTCGTCTTATTCTATATGGATACTCCATCTCAAGGTTTGGAATTTTATTGATATATGTAATGTTTTTCTATATAACCAGATATTATGTTAAATACATGTGGAATCATACCTTCTGTGCCAAAAAAGACATAATTATCTTATTTTAAATTGAGTTACAAAGAAAACAGTTCTGAACAGTAGTACAAATTTTATTTATAATGTAGAGTTATTTACGGACTTTAATACCCGCTCAATAACATGTGTGCAAATTATTGCGTTTTTTTTAAATTAGCTTTCTCGTTGCAGGAAGTAGCTAGCAACTGAGGCCTACCCCTGCCCGCAGAGAATAATTTATTGATTTAATATGGAAAAACATGCTAGATAGAGACAATAAGTTTTCATGTAGTAAACAAATTATGGTTAGGGCGATGTTAGCAGAATGTTTTAAATTATATTAAAAATCGATATTTTTTATGAAAAGCGATTTTCTCAAACGTACGAAGTTGTGCGCGAGAAAAAAATCTAATCACATATTCTTATTGGCTAGGAGTGCATGTTAACTTTCCCGTTATGAAGAATTAATTTAGAACAATGACAGTCGTTGGAAAATTCTGTTCCATCTGCTTATGGAATTGGAAGATCCAAAATAACTTTCGAAGAGACTGGAATAAAATAAATGTTCACTTAAGCAGGAATTCTCTCGCGATGAAATTGCATTGCAACAGAAATATCACTTTGGTCGTATGGTAAACGGTATATTGCTGATGTTTTAAAAACATTACTCAAAATACCACAAAACATAGCTTCAAAATAATAATAAACATTACAAATCACCCCCCTCTACTCCCCTATCTTCTATGTCGGACGAAACATTGTTTTTTTTTACAATAAAATATCAATATGTCGATATATGAACATGAGACTAGGTGTCAAAAAAAGAGACTGCGATATTTTATCCACCATATAACGCTTGTAGGGAAGCAAATTTGTTATGCTACCTTTCCCAAGACAGACATTTCAGCACAAATAAGACTTTTTTTTTTTTGCTTTTATTCCAGCCTCTTCGAAAGATATTTCGGTTCTTACAATTCCATAAGCAGATGGAACAGGATTTTCCAACGACTATAAGTGTTCTAAATTCTTAATTACGGGAAAGTTTACATTTACGTTTAGCCAATCAGAACATTCAGTTGAAATTTTACTTTTTTTCTCTCGCACAACTTCCCATGTTTTAGAAAATCGCTTTTAAAAAAAATAATTTTTTTAAAACATTCTCCGAACATCCCCTAACTGTAATTTATTAATAGAGGATCACTTATTGCCTCTATCCATCACTTTTCTTCACACATTAAATCAAACAATTCTCTGCGCGCGTACTTAGGCCTCAGCTGCCGGCTGCGTCCTCTAATAAAAAAAGCTAATTACAAAAAACGCAATAATTTGCAGACATGTTACTATGCGGGAATTGAAGTCCATAAGTCACTCTATATTGTAACTAAAATTTGTACTACCGTTCAGAATTGTGTTTTTTTTTTCGTAGCCCAATTGAATGTAAAATGATTGTGTAAATATTTAGTGTTTCGAAGGTATGATTCCACGTGTATTTAACACAATATCTGGTCGTATAGAAACATGTTAAATATATCAATGAAAAGTACAAACCTTGAGGTAAAGTATCCATATAAAATAAGAAGAATAACTCACTGAACTTTAGTGCAAAACTTATTTATTTCTACAGCTCGGTACACAACTGGGATGCAGACAACTATCGGCAACTTCCGATGTTTATATTGTCTACATACATTTTAGAATTCTATCCTCCTTTGCAGATAAGTGAAGAACAGTCATCTGACAATAATTTTAGAGCGAATAAAGATGAATTGGCGAGAGTTAGTAAAATACTTTTTTCCAGCTAGATTTCGTATCTGGCCCACTGTGCGGTGCCCACCCAACATCGTGAAGCTTTTGGGTAGCTACAATAAGTAGCGACTCCAGGTTGAGAATACCAGCTATAACGGCTGGAGTATCCGATATGCTGACCACATGTCACCCTACACTGACTAGATGATCGTCTACCTCTGTGATTAACACATGTGGATGTGAGGCCAACAGCCGGCTGGTCAGCCAAAAGCCTTCTAGACCCGTCGCGCTTTGAGTTCTTTTTTTTGTTTGAAACCATGAAGATCGGGATAAGTAGATTCCCGGGCAAGGTGCTCTGCCATACCGTTCATCCAATTGAGATGGGGCGTTTTGAAAAATGTTCAGGAGATTTCGGGAATGAACATAGGCTATAAGAGAGTTGTAATACTCAACCACTTCACCATTAAAAATCGCCCTTTGTAGTGAAAAACGTGAAATAAAGTCCCTATTTTGACGCATGAATGGCTTACGCTGCCTAAAGCATGACAAATACACAAATTGATGTACACAGAATTGAACATCTAAAAAAAACTCTACAAAAAAGTAGAGTATAACAGCGCACGGCTGGTGGTAAAAAGACATTAACATTTATTTAGGAGTAGCAGCGCACGCCGCGTATGAGCTAGTAAATAAAATAAATCATAATAAGTATTTACCATACTATTAGAAAATTAGAAACGAATGTAACATTAGTACATGAATTAAACGACTTACGGTATTTAAAAAATCCACCAATTTTCTTAAATCTCTTCATACACACCCTCTACTCTTATTCAATTTATATTAGACCTATTTAATTTTTCTCATGTTCATAATCATTAAATCATTAATAAAATATAATGATCACTAAAATGACTGTTATTTTAATTTCCTCGGTAACATTTCAACGTACGGAATTTTTTCGCAAAATAAACTTGTATTTATAATTTAAATGGTGATCGTATACGAAATATATTTGCGATATATTTTCGGAAATTTAAAATCTCACTTCACCTCGTTTTATTTTTGTAACTTTACTTTAATTCTGTTACCACACCACTTTAGATTAAGCAAAATATAATTCTGATTCGTGTTTTTTACTTAAACTAATAATGATTTTGCTTCGTGTAAGTTTTTACTTAAATTAAGGAACTACTATTTAAAATATTTAACTACGTAGGAAACTAAATGAAATTTATCATGGAATTAGGGTTCGCGGAAATAGGAATATTTACCTTATACATATCTCGAATCTAAAGGTGGCAGTGATATGATGATCTACTCTGCTGGAATAAGAAATTCAAATATTTATTCTGCAGAAATATTTATTTCCAACTTCTGACCACATCTTGATCAAAATATTTAGGTTTACATTGAGCTTGCATTATGATATGCACCTAATTCTCCTCAGATTGAGTATTAATGAGTCCAACATTTTTATCACATTCCACAAATAAATGTCCCCTAAAAGTTTCAGTTAATTAACTAGATAATTGAGATACCCCAAAACAGTCTAACTGTTAAATACTTAAAACAATAAAAGTTGTACCATTATTTTAAACAAATTAAATTTGTTGAGGACAACTGCCAACACAGGTATAATTTTATATTGTTTATAATACCGTATTTAAAAATAACCTCACGGTGTTAAAAATCTTTTTTTAAATGTCTTATTCTTCAATTGACATAAATACGAATAAAATAAAGAGTCCAAAATTTGTGTCACAAACTAAATTAAAAAGCAGGTCCACCGCTGTGGTCTCGAGGTAGCGTGCTGTCTTGTCACGCAGCGGGCCCAGGTTCGATCCCCTGTCGGGACAAGTTACCTGGGTGATGACTTTTTTCGGGGTTTTTTCCTCACCTGTAAGACAAATGCCAGGAAACTTTAAGGTCCCCGAAAATCATCTGGCCATCATTATCATCAACATATCCATGAATTTTAGGATTAAGGCCTCTCCTGGCACATCATTACCACTATTATCACCTATCATACATCATCGGGATAGCGTAACTCCGCCTTCCAATCGCCCCGACCTCAGAAGTGGGTTAAAATAACGCCATGCCTAGACAGAATATAAGAATTTCGAAAAGGACAACATGGTAGCATTAAAAATGATATAATTTATTTACCTCCTTCTCTGCCAATATATTCAGTGCAGGTGTGAAACTATTGTTGTATCTGAACGCTAATGATTGTTGAAAGTAATGTTTCCTACTGTGATATAGGCCTATATCATTGCTGATAATGTTCGGTTAGTATAGATTTTATGTTGGTTCATAAGGCTGCTTGTGTTTCCTCAGATTTCTTTCCAACTGTTTAAACAAGCAATCCTTTGTATGGAATAAAATGTTGCAGTTTTGAGTTTGTTGACCTCATTGTTAGTGGTGGTTTTATACATTTCTTACAAAATCCATTACTTCATGTCACCATCTAACTTTTCAGACAATCTTGAATTTAGAATTACCATCACAGCTGTGTATTTATTACTATTTAGATAACCTAATAGAATATTTAATTTAGCACTGAAAATTGGTTCAGTACAACCAGCCTCATGGCCTAGTGGTCAGCGTTTCTGACTACAGTTCATAAGATCCCGGGTTCGATTCCCGGTAAAACTATAGGAATTTTCCTTAAGAGGAATTATTTCTGCTGTTGCCCATGGTCTGAAATTTAGGTTAAGTTTAGTTTAAGAACTCTCCTGACGCTTCGTTATCATTATCACCCATCATATCATCGGGCTAGCGAAACTCCGCCTCCCAGGTGCCCCAACCCAAGAACTGTAATCAATTCCGCCAATGCCAGGGGAGAAAACCAGAATACCATAAAAGACAACCTGGTGTCATTAGAAAAAATATATTTAATGTGTAATTATAAATTGGGATATAATTTATTTGAATTTTTTACAAGTAGTTTGTCTGGGGACTTCATTCTTGATGGCTTTTGATGATCGGGAAATTTTGTTATGAGGACAGGTAAGTGTAATGATTGTTAATTTCAGTCTTTCAAATCATTAAATTAACTTTTAATACTTTACATTTATCCAGAACTAACATTTTCAAAACACTTTAAAATGTAATTTTAGTCTTCTCCTACTTAATGACTGCACCCTTAAATTAGTTCTTCATGACTGTACTCATTTAGCTTCTTCTTAACTCTGTTAGGACTCTGTGTTTCATCATCGATGTTAACAAAAAATTACCACATTTCCAAGTCTCTACAGTAAAAGTGAATTTCTCAAAATAAATAAAAATGCAATTGAAGTTTTTTTTAATGCCCCAAGTTGTTATTTATTCATTTCTGATGTTCTCTCCTGGCATTGGCGTAATTGTAACCCAATTCTGATGTTTGGGCGCCTGTAAGGCGGGGTTACGGTGCACCAATGATATGATGGATGATGATTTATTCTACAAGAACGAATTTTGTCGAATAGCAATATACTGATCTATAGCAGAGGAATATTTTTTATACTCTAATTTCCTTGTTGTGTGTCAATCGATGAGAAAACTAAATATAAAATTCTGCTAACAATGGACAGAGCACATTATTTCCCGGTAGCGAAGGTTTAGCATATTATTTCTCTGTGTACCAAATACTTGGACTATTCACATTATTACGTTTAAGTTAATAGCAGTACTTCTTACTTCATACAATAGGCAGAACTGAATTTTCAAAACCAAATTGACAAAGCACGTTGTTTTTCTCTGCTCTTCATACGTTTAATTATATTTATTTTTCCTTCATTTTTTACGACTTACAATTCAATGCCCTGGGCCGGTAATCCCTGGTAGGAGACAGAATATCTGTAAATAACAGGTAAATGATGACGAACCTCCCTAAATCTATGGTTAAATGCCTATGCCACTGTTGAAGACTAATGAAGAGTTTATTTCTAAAAAGTCTTAATCCTAAAATCACAACGTGTGGTCACGGATGACCCGGCGAAAACTAATTTCATTCTGCACCTGAAATGCTAAGATAAAGAAAGCTGTCGTTTTTTGTATCTTCGCTGCTTGACGAGTTCTTAGAAGGAGTGGTTGTATTATTTAGCCCGCCTATTTGTAATCAGATTTATAGGTTTTTGGGTCACATATGACCCCTCGTTGTGGTTAGTGAATAGTATTTTATAATATTAGCTTTTTGTAGGAGAGTGATCTACAGCGGCAATTAAACAGATATGATGGAGTATAAATGTCGGTTGACTGGAAAAGAAGCTGCTTGTATATCGGATACAGATAAATAGTGCAGTAGCGGGGAATTTTCTGATCTTGAAAAAGTAGTGAGTGAGGATGAGAATGATAGCAAGGCAGAGGAGGAGATGAAGACGGATATAATGTGGGTTCTGAGGATATATTAAATACCAGTAAGAAAGTAATTTATGGCTAAAATTAAAGTAAATGGTTCACTAAACCTTTTTATGCTAAGACAAGCAGGAAGCTTAAAAATATACATATAGTGAATCTATTTCCTTGGTCGAAAGGTGTAGACAGATATACAGAAAAAAGACAACGAAATAATATATTTGATTTTTACTCTTCCCTGATTCTAGTGTGGAGTAAATTGCAGTTCACACAAATGAAGAAATAGAGAGACATAAAGAACTCGCTTATAGTCTCATCACCATTACCTAATACTAACTAACAAGGCTGAAATACCTTCCCTGATTGGTTTGATATATTCAGTTGATTCTATTCTACAATTGAACGAAGGGAGGAGTTGATCGGTTTGATTTGCGTTCTCATTCAATTACTACAGCTAGAAGAATTTTCTATGGGATGTTGGATGCAACAACAATAAATGCATATGTAATATTTAGATACAATTCAAAACATAGAAAATAGATCAAGCTCTCTGACTCCCTAACAAATATTGCCCTAGAATTATTTGAATAACATATGAGGTTCAGAATAGTGAACAGAGACTTCCAAGGCAGCTAAGGAACAACATTCGCTAAGTATTCGGTTGTGAAGTGGAGTAAACTCAAATCACGACACCAGCTGGACGATGTGCTTTCAGTCCTCGAACCAAGGACTGTTGCTGTTTCTACTCAAGTAGTCTGTGTGCAGCACACAGAAATAGTGTTTAGTCAGTGCTGATGTGGTGACTCATGAACAGCATGTGGGTTTATTTCACACCAAAAATATGTACTATGATAATTAAAAACACCATCGCGTGTGAATCCTGCTTCGTCTGTAAATAAAATGTTACATGCGAAACGAGGGTTGACTACAGTCTGTTGTTGTATCCACTGACTAAACATAACTCTAGGAACAAAGTCCACATCATTGAGACATTGAACTTGTTAGAGGTGGTACGGGTACAGTAAATTGCGCTGTTTAAATTCTCCATACACTACTGTGGCTTAGTACAGGCACTTGTGTGGCAATTCTTCTCGTCGAGATTCCTGCAGAGAGCTGTACTGCTTCCAACACCATATCCTCAACCTCAGGCGTAATGCGAGCAGGCCTACCTACTGCTCTGAAATGTGCAAAACCCCCATTTTCTCTCAGGCGCTGATGGAACCATGTAAATGTACGACTTTCGATGTGTCTCCGATCAGGATATGTTTCTTGTTACAAGCGTGCAGCCTCCCGTGCATTGCCATTAGCCCTACCGTACATGAAATGCATATCCGCATACTCTTCGTTACTGTAAGGTTCCATTGTAACCACAACACAGCACAAGTGGCACTTCTCAGACGAGACTGATACCTTTTGAGACTATGTACTGAATCCGTCCTGCACGTTCTGCGTGTAATGGTTTGATTATTACTCCACATCTCGGCAATGTTCAGTTTTGTAAACAAAGAATATAGGACGGCTTCAAGTGCGCAAGGAGTAAACCATACGATGTTACAAACAATGACGTCATTGGTGGCTTGTAAATATACATTCGTAATTATCTCGCAAATGGGTCGTTTGCGGACTCGTGTTTACCGGAACATTGTTGATCCTATTTTCGTGTACTCTCAACCATGTAAGGTTGCGCCATCCGTTTTGATACACTCTGTATATGTGAACAAATCCGCTCGATCTAGCTGAGATCTTTTTCTTCTTTTTTCGTTGTTTTGACGGAATCCATTCACATGCCAACCTTCGTAACGTCACTAGAGCCAATCTCATTATGTATCCATACCATGTGAGTTGTCTTGTAGAGATATCTACGATATCTTTTTTTTTAATTCCCAGTTTTTGTCTTATTGAATTATTTGATATTTCATCTCTTCGAGATAATATTGCTTAAGTTTGATGAAATCCATTTCCATAGCCAACAACTGATTAAAAAAACTTTCTTGCCAAGTTTCTGGACCATATAAAACTGTAATTCTGACAATTTATTTATAAATTTGATGTTTTTTTGTTTTATTACAGTGTCCCAAAATATAGAATTTTGAGCTGATATAGAATTATTGCCTTTCTTTATTCTTTCTTCAATTTATTCATCCGTTCTTAAATCATTTGTAATTGTAACACAGGTATGTATATTGTTTACAATATTTAATCACTTCTCTATTACCATTAATGAAATATCGTTCTTTTCCTCCTACTTTCATATAAATAGATTTTCCAAAATTAAATTGTAATCCCCAGTTTTCTTCTATGAGTAACTCTAAATCTTAATATTCCTGAGCTATTAGAATCTCGTCACCAGCAAACTGAAAAGTCTGAGATGATCTGTCATCAGCATGATACCCATACTTCTACATTCTTTTTCCAATTCTCTAAATATTTTCCCAGATTAATTTTAAATAATATAGCTGCTATGCAATATCCATGGCGCAAGCCATTTTTTATATAAACATATTTTGATAATTGTTCTTATTTTGGACATGGAATTTCTGTATAAGTTTTGTATTGCTCTAATTAAATATTTAGAAATGCCGGCATTTTTTAAGGACTGCCAACGTTTACTATGTGGAACTGTATAATATGTTTTTTTTTTCAAATCTGCTTTTAGATGTTTTACTGCGTGTTTCGCCATTTCTATGTCAATATATCTTACTTACAACTGTTAAATCATCATCTACCTCCTCATTAATAAATTATTATTAATATTATTCTTATTCTTATTATTATTATTATTATTATTATTATTATTATTATTATTATTATTATTCACGATTCTAAGTTAATAATTCTTCAAAACCTATTTTTTCAATCTTCAAATATAAAAATCTGCTGTTTACATCATTTACTCTCAAATTCTTTAATGTTCTCCATGGTTCAGAGAATTTCCTACCGCCAGTACAGCTCTCAATTAGCTTACATCTTCAGTCTCAATGTTTCTCCTGGATTACATTCTTTCTTAATTTGGCTTAAGTGTGTTTAAATTCAATCTTGTGATCTATTGTTTTGTATTAAGCAATTTAATACACTTTTCATTGTTTTCAACTAATTCTTTTCAATTTCCTGACTCCAATAACACAATTTTTATTTTTTGTTTGGATTTTATAACTTCAGCAAGAGCTTCTGTTCCAGATCCATTATTTTTTTCTGTGATGTATGAGTATGGTTCTTGTGTAGTTTGAAATTCAATGTTTTATATTATTTCATGGAATCTCTTTCAGTATAAATATCGTGTACTCTTATCCTCTAAGCTTCCAATATTATAATAAGAGGTCATTTATTTCAGTTACTTTTTATAACACATTTTCACAGTTACCAAGGTTTTTCTTGTGCGTTATTTTGGGAGTAAATCAGCACACTGAATTTGTTTAAAATTTCACTCACACTTTTTTTTTCCACAATTATCAATAAAACTTTGTTCACAATTACAACTTACTATTAATCTTTTTTTAATTTTTCTCACAGTCACAACTATTTTCACAGTGAATATAACAACTTCTCGAGCATTTAACTTAACAGTGTCCAATGCGAGACTAAATGTGGGTTTGCCTCCGCTCTCTTTATATAGGTGCGAGGAAACTTATAGAAATAGCTTAAAAATATTTCGAAGCCTACAATTCTATGGTCACATATTTTTCTCGAAAGGAGAGGGAGGCACCGGTAGAACCGTTTCGTAAGACACACCAGACAGTTCGGCCGGTTTGTGCGGTCCCTCTAACTCGCAATTCTCACCCAGCCCACGCAATTAAAGTACGCTATGTGCTACGTAATACTGCTCCCTCTCTAGAGCTGATGATCTCGATCAGCTCCGTTGTATGCTGCGAGTCAATGTAGATGTACAACTATGATTTTTCCTCTGGGTTGGCGCTGAATTCGGTAGACAACATCGTTGATTCTTTTCACTACCTTGTGTGGTACACCCCAGAAGCGCTGTAGCTTCGGCGATTTTCCTCTTGTTCGTGTAGGGCGGCACAGCCATAACAAGTCGCCTTCGTTGAACCCTGTGGAGTTTGCCAGACGATCATATTGCACCTTCAATTTGTCACTAGCTGGTTTGAGATGTTCTCTAGCATGCTGATGAGTTTCTCTAAGCCTGTCGGCCAAATCCCACACGTAGTCGGTTGCCGGCAGGTGGAGAAACAAACTGAAGATAACAAGGTAGTCGCAACTCCCTCCCCAATACCATCGTGGCAGTTGTGATTCTAGTGGTGTCGTGGGTACGCCACGAGGAACAGTGGAACCTTGGTTTCCCAATCTCTATGATGAATTGACAACACCATGCGTACATTAGGGAGGGCCGAAAAAACTATATTTTTACTTCGAAGTTGTTTTAGCGCGGAAAAGCTGCGAATTATATAGACAAAAGAAAAGAAAAAAAAACAAAATCGGTTGATATCTTCCGTTCGCGCAAAGGCTCTAAAGTTTGACAAAGTGTGAAAAAACTTGATTTTTGCTATTATTTATTTATTTTTTTAATTAGATGTTCTTGTAATGTAAAAGTTTGTAACGTCTTTAAACAGAGCCTAAAAACATTGAACTTTAATTCGGTTTAGATCATTTGATATCTTTCAGTCGCGCAAAGGGCTTAAATTTGCCAAACATTGAAATTTTCACATTTCTACGAGTTTGTTTTTATATCTTTAATATACTCTTTTTAAACGTAATATTAAAGTGTTTGTATTTTTGAACATAAGAACATTGTGTTTTGTTATGGTGTGAAAATATTAACAACTTCCGGTGGCGCAGAGTCCCCAATGCTATAGAAAAACAGTACCTGAAAAAAGATAGACCTATGACATGATTGGTGATAACAGTAACAATGGACATGGTACTTTTCGATTTGCTCTATATTTAAAAGGCTTTAATATTTAAGTTACAGTACAGTTTAAAAAAATAAACTTACTTCTATAAAAAAATAAAAATATTTCTGAATAAATAGTCCATGTTAGTTGAACCTGTCCACTAGTATTGTTCTCTATTTTGTAGCCGAAGGTACTTCGAAGACTAATTTGTTGGTGGAGTTAGGCATGGATTATCTGGACAGCAGAGTGGTTCTTATAATCCGTCTCGAGATTCAGCTCCAAAAACTTTTTCTGAGGCTTCCGTGACGATTTTATACAGCGTTCAACACCCTGCGTATGAACTGGAAATTGCTTGATAGCAGTGTTCCATTCAGGAATTGAGTTACTGTCGATGTGCGATTTTATTTCGTCGTCACTGATTTCTGCCAAAAATGGGGGAGAAGATAATTCACAGTCAATTCAGTTGATAATTTCTTAGTTTTCTTGCGCATTGGAGTTGATTTTTGGTAGCGTGAATGTTCTTACTGTTTTCCGTCTTTCATCTATCTGCTTGCCTTTAGAATTCCTCGAAATCCGAGCTCTCTTATGTGTTTCTTGTCATCTTGATTCATGGCTAACAGTAAGGGTTCTGTGTGTCCGAAAAAAAACATTCCGTTCGATCACAGGGTCGACCATATCAAGCAAAGGTTTTGGCAAATACCCAGTACATTGTATTCCATAGTAAACAAGTTTTGGGCTGTCTGTAAAGTGTTTACTTGTTTTGATAGTAAACCACATTGATATGTATGATTTCAATATAAACAAAAAACTAGTTCCTGAAGTTCAGGTGACGGCTTTCTTCACTTATGTACAATCTGAGAGTTCTATTTGCTTATGACAACTACCTCGAATGTAATTAGTGCCCAGGATCTCGTAAAGCCACATCTTCTTTACAGGTTCGTGATTTTATGGCCTTTGAAATATGAAATAGGTATTGGCGATCTTTGCTAAGAACATTTATGTCTATCTGTGTGATCTGACAATCAACACTCTGGAAGTTATTTATCAAATACCAAAAATGCGTAAAAATGTAACTTTTTCATTATTTTGGCAAATTTTGGGTCTTATGCGCGACCGGTAGATATCAACTGATCTAAACCAAAGTAATACGCAATGTTTTTAGGCTCTATTTGAAGACGTTACAAACTCGTACATTACGAAACATGTAATTAAAAAATTTAAGAAATAATCGCAAAAATGAAGCTTTTTCATATTTTGTCAAACTTTGGAGCCTTTGCGCGAACGGAAGATGTCAACAAATTTTGACATTCTTTAATATATTTTTTGCTCTGTATAATTTTCAACTTTTCCGCGCTATTACAACTTACTTGTTATAGTCAGCTACTAGTGGCAGTGAAGACCGAGTTCTCGCGACATCTAGTAATAATGGAAAATATAATACACTGCTCAAAACAATTAGAGGAACACTTGTAATAAATTGAATAAGTAATTGTTTTTTAAAGCAGTGATGCTGAAAGTAGGACAATATAAATTGAATTATTAATGTTATCATTGGATACAAATTTTAAAGATCCATGTCCTAAATACAGAGAAATTACCTCAAATGACACATATAAAGAATTTTTTTTATTTTGGAAGGCACTGGCCACTTCTAATTGGTAAGCTTGCTGATGTTGCTATAGTGACGAATGTTGATTGCCTTGTTTGTTGAAGTCTCTGACAAAATGAGGCATTTAAATGAGTTTGAAGTGTATCATGCTCTACATATTTTACGACAAGGTCAATCTCTGCGACAAGTGGCTAGAGAGCTTGGGGTTTCTCCTTCCGTGGTGTCCAGGTTACGCAACAGGCACAGAGAGACAGGTCAGTATTGTAGAAGACGTGGCCAGGGCCGTAAATTTAAAACAAGCCCCCAGGATGACAGATACGTTGTTCTTTCTGCTCTTCGACAGCGTACAAAAACTGCAAAAGACCTGCAGAATGACCTTCATATGGCTTCCGGAATCCGGATTTCAGACCAAACCATAAGGAACAGATTAAGGAAAGAGAATATTCGTCCAAAAAGGCCCGTTAAAAAACACGCTTAACAAATGGGCATAAGGCAGCAAGACGTACGTATGCTGAAAACCATGGTGATTGGAACCTGAACCAGTGGGAGTCTGCGCTCTTCTCGGACGAATCTAGGTATCGTCTTACACGTTCTGATGGTCGATTGAGGGTGTGGGGACGGCCAGGAGAAATATTTTCTGCAGAGGCTGTACAGGAAGTTGATAAATTCGGAGGAGATTCCATAATGGTGTGGGCCGGAGTTATGTACAACAATCGTACGGACCTTGTACTTATTCCCCAGCGACTGAATGCTGTCCGATATATCGAGCACGTTCTGGAAGAGCATGTAGTACCTGCTGCGATTGGAGTAGGCCCTGGATTTCTGTTTATGCAGGATAATGCCAGGGCACATTCTGAGGCTGTCGCCAGGGATTTCCTGAGAAGGAATGAAATTGAGGTAATGGAGTGGCCAGCGGTCAGCCCAGACCTCAACCCTATTGAACACTTGTGGGATCTTCTAGACAGGAAGGTCAGGAACCAACATCAAGCTCCACAAACTGTGCAGCAACTTGGAGATGCTCTAAAGGAGGAATAGGAGAATATCCCGCAAGAGGAAATCCAGAAACTTATTGGGAGCATGCCACGAAGGTGCCAAAGTGTCATCGAATGTCGTGGAGGCCATACACGATACTAACTCTATATAACGAGTGTTTAACTTTGAAAAATAAGCACAAGATTCAATTGCTTACATAGCGGAATTATTTGAAAAGTTAATTGTCAGCGTTATTCATTTGTTTTCACTGACATGAGCAATAAATAAATAAATAAATAAATAACCACAAATAATGTACTCTATTACTTTCATGTTTGTACCTTTATCCAATGAAAAAAATATTTGCATATTTCATAGTGTTCCTCTAATTGTTTTGAGCAGATGTATATATAAGAAAGATAAGTGTTTAAAATTGGATTTGCCTGGTGGTGTAATGGATAACACGCTGGGGTACGAACCCAGAGATTAGGGTTCGAATCCCGTTCAGGCATTTATTTTTCATATCACGTCATATATTTAGAAACAAATAACGCAACAAAGCCCTAGAAGACTTCCATAACATAAAATACCTGATCGGTAGAGACAAGTCGCTGTTGCGAAGTTCCGGTTCGAAACTGGGCACGACATTCTTTTCAGACATCTATCTCGCTTTGGAATACTTAAAGCGCCCACCTGCAAGCTCTGTGATCTGGATGAAGATATGGAGAGGGTACACTTAATGCGCTGCCCGGCTCCTCGCATGATGATTAATGTTTTATGTCATTAGATATATATATATATATATATATAGGTTTTTTAAGCTTATTGATTAAACTTCACTTATTTGTCCATTCACTTATTTATCTTATTTTTTATATAAGAGTCACTTCACAAAATAAGTCACCTACTGTCTATCCATCCCTTTTGAAGCTTCCCTATATGCTTTTTTTTATCCCTCAGTATGATTCCTTATAGTATAGCCTTCTTAAATATTTACTTATATTTTTTAATAAATTCAAAGATTTATTCAATGTCGGAATTTTCTATAATTTCCCGTTATGCACTACATTATGTGGAATAATGATTTTGTTTTCTCATAAATTGTTCTTCATTTCGCAGTTTTTTTTATTGTGTATTTTCGCCGTTCTGCAATTCATTAACAAGTGAATCTAATAATAATAATAATAATAATAATAATAATAATAATAATAATAATAATAATGCCTTTGTTCGTGCCATCATACACGGACATTAACCCGACCTAAGGGGAACCAGGGACATCTTCCTTGAACCCACTTAGGTAACTCTTAGCAGGCGCGGGGGTGGACCCGACTCTAAGTCGGTGACTAAGTTCTGCTAAGGACCCAGTATTGCGGGGTATAATGCTTTACCCTTGTCCAGGGTTACGGACGAAGACCACAATGGCAGCGAAGGCGAGGAATAAAATATTTCAACTCGACCGAACTGTCAGAGGAGGAAAATTTCAACTCGGCGCAACTGGCAGAAGTGGCAACTCTTTCTCCAGTGTTTAACAGGAGCCCATACTCGGGGTAACAGGAGTGAAGTCTCCAACGACTTAAGTCGAAAGGAGCAACCCTTTCTGTGGGGATTATACACAGAAGAGCACGTCCAGAGGCTCTAAGGTGGCAGCCCCACCACTAGACTTGTCCTGCGTAACGCTCGCAACGTGGCCAGGAGACATTTACATTACTGGCAACCACCGGACTGATCAACCTAAGACAACCAGAGCAATAAATAGGAATAAACGATTAGGACTTGTAGAAAAATTGAGAACTGCTACTTGGAACGTTAGACGATTAGCAAATAAAGAATAAGAACTTGAAAATGAGTTAACAAAAGCCAATGTAGATATTTGCCTTCTCACCGAAACGAAAAAGAAAATGAAAGGTACTAAGGAATTAAAAGATTATATAATATTTTACAGTGGAGTTGCTCAGAATGAAAGGGCATCTGCACGAACAGCAATTCTAATAAAGAAACAATTCAGAAATAAATTACATAGTTATAATTTCGTGAATGAAAGAATAATGAATGTTCGCCTGAAAACAGCAAGAGGATACCTAACAGTAGTTTGTTTATACGCACCCGAGGAGGGGAGAAAAGAAGAAAGTGCTGAATTCTATGAATCCTTACAAACATATCTCAACTCTCTTAATAAAACAGATATTATTTGCTTAGGAGGAGATTTTAACGCCCGCGTTGGAAAAGATACTGTGGAGAATTTGATTGGTAATAACGGCGAGAATACCTTAAACGAAAATGGAAAAACTCTTAGAAATTTTGCCAGCTTTTAATGAATTAAAAATAACTAACACCCTTTTCCGTCATAAAGATATCCATAAATATACTTGGGCAGCCAGAGGCACTAGATTATATATTGAGCAATAAGAAATTATCTCCTCATGTGATTGACACTCGTGTATATAGAGGATACGATATTAGTTCAGACCATTTCATTGTCATCTCTACGTTTCACTGCCAAATAAATGGACTCACAAGAGGAAAACAAATATAACAAAAGAAAGAAGGACAATTTTAAAGTACATTTATTACAACAAGAGAGTATAAGGAGATTATACTCTTCACGATTATTAAACTACGTAGATCAAAGAGCTGTAAGTACTAATGTGAATGAAGAATGACAAGATCTAAAAACGATTATATTAAAAGCTGCTGAGGAAGACCTAGGGGACAAAATGTACAAAAAGAAGGAATAAAAGTTTATATATGTGGAATGATGAAATTCAAGAAATGATCAAAAACAAAAAAAGAGCATATTTAAAATACATCCAATCAAAATCATAAGAAGAAAGAATTGCTTATAATTACAGAAGCGCCATTGTTAAAAGAGAAGTAAGGAAGTTGAAACGACTTAGCTGGGACAACTATATATCCAATATAGAATACGATTGCCATGGATCACAGGATATGGCTTACAAGGTTTCGAAACATCTGAACTCAACTGAAAAAGACACAGCTAAATTAAATAATATACCAGAAAAAGATTGGCTCAAATATTATGGAACATTATGGACAGATATCTTAGAAATAAACATTGACCCCAAATTAAAGGTAATGACACATGTAGATCTTCTTGAAATCAAAGAATTAGAGAACGCTCTAGAAACATTCAAAAATAAGAAAACTCCATGAATAGACTGTTTAAATATTGAACTTTTAAAGTATGCTCCAAGAGAAATTAAACAGAGATTCTTAGATGCACTAAATGTGTGCTGGAGGATGTACATAATCCCGGACGAATGGAAGAAAGGACTTATATGCCCCATATTTAAAAAAAAGGAAGTAGACACGAGAGCACAAGTTACAGCGGAATCTGTTTATTGAATACAGCTTACAACATGTACGCTAAGATTATTACTAGACGATTAAATATAATAAATGAGTATATATTAAGTGAAGAACAGTGTGGCTTTCGGAAAGGTCGGTCATGTTCAGGTGCCATTTTCACAATAGAATAACTTATTCAGAAGAGAGGGAGAATTTAATTTGCCAACCTGCATACTTTTTATTGACTATCAAAAAGTGTTTGATAGACTGTCAAGAAATAAACTATGGGAAATAATGTATGACAAAGGGTTTCCAGGACACATTGTCAAAGTTATGCAAAGCTTATATTTTAAATCAGAAATAATGATTGATAAAGGAGTTACAAATACATTAGAAATTAATCAAGGGGTCAGACAAGAATGCCTGTGCTCTCTTTAGACATATATATTGCTCATATAGATCATTGTACAATGGCAATCAAATTTAACCACAGGGTTGAAAGTACGATTCCATACTGTTTGCAGACGATCAGACAATCCTTAGCTCTTCAGAAGACAATTTACAAATAGCAGCATATAAATTAAACGAAATAGCAAATAAATTCAATATGATAGTAAATCGAAAGTAATGACATTCAACGCGAAAGGCCATATGAGGTGTAAAATCAGTATTAATAACAGTATAATACAACAGGTGAACAATTTTAATTATTTTGGATTCAGCGTATCATACTACCAGAAGGAAGATATTAATATTAAATTAAATAGATTTTACAGAATGTGTGGCACTATAAGACGGACACTGAAAAATAAAACTTTGAGAAGCACACAACTAAAATTTTACAAAATTATGGCATTGCCTGTCTTAACACATGCAAGTGAAAATTGGACTCTTAACCGTTCAGACAGAAGGAAAATAGAAACTGCAGAAATGAAGTTCCTACGTTCAGTAGCGGGTGTGACAATTTTGGACAAGAAAAGAAGTGAGGATATTAGGAAGGACTTAAATATTTTTTATTTAACAAATAGAATTGACAATATGAGAAACAATGTATGAACATGTCAAGAGAATGCCTACAGATAGAATCACTCGGCTGTTACTAAAGTACAAACCAATAGGACATAGAAATGTTGGACGCCCATTTACTAGATGTGAGGATTCATTAAATCTCACTTGATGTGAAAACAGATCAAAAGGCCTAATTTCATGAAGCAGAAGAAGAAAAAGAAAATAATAATGACAATATGATAACAATAATAATAATAATAATAATAATAATAATAATAATAATAGTAATAATAATAATAGTAATATTGAACATTTTGATGTGGAGATAATAATTATATCTAGCACAAAGCAATATTATTTCATAAACCAAATATTTCATTACCTTTTATTTCTTTGTGAAATATTGTTGAATGTACGTACATTGTGGTATTATTTCCATTCTGAGCCGATCAATATCTATTCACAGAATACCAAATCTAACTTATTAAAAGAACTCGTACAAAGAGTTTTTTCTTTTTTTTAACTTCGAGTGCAAGAGAGAGTAATTAAAATTTTAAATAATGGGGTTGAAACAAAGGGAGAGGGGCGAGATATAAGAATCATACACAATAAAAATTACCCTACAATGACGCACATAACCTAAGGGCAGGAGATGTAAAGTATGTAGGAAGGACACAAAATAAAAAAGACGACTTCAAACACAAATACAGAATATGAATCGCTGTGTAAGCCATGTTATAAACACAAACGGAAAATTTATATATATATATAAGATCAAAACAGAATTTAGCACTCATAGCATGTGGAGTAAAAATTACATTTCCATTACTTCATAAAATGAATTCATCTTTCACCTGAAAAAGTCTTTATTTAAAAGCGACCAAAATATAAGTGCATACTACTCGTACATGGATATTAAATAGTATTATTGTCGTAATTAATGATAAATGGATTAAATATGCTTGTAATTGTCAATGATAAAGAAAATCAGGAGCTTCTCAATTCAGAGGTCATTGTATTAGGCGACGGAGTTAGGAGATCCACTGTTTATCAGTCAGTAAATTTCGTAATCCTATTTTCTTGTGAAATGAAAAGTGTATATATATATATATATAATTGTCCAAATTGAATAATTCATTTTAAAATATCAATTAATTATGTGTATTATTTAATGTTGTTCACGTCCAGCATAATAATAGATCATAGATGGCGGATAATAATAATAATAATAATACTAATAATAATAATAATAATAATAATAATAATAAGGGTCCAAGGGTATGCATGCGCAATATAGTTTCCATTGCAAACGCACAGCCTCTGCATATCAACTCCTTTCCCAACCTGCTCGAGGTGGACCTGCTAATCCGAGTAACCCAAATCAAGGTTGTGGTATAGTATCCCTTCGGCGATTTGGGTCGGAGAACTGATGAGAAGAGGGGGTCCTTTCTCTGGGATGATAAGAGACCCATGCTCGGGGAAACAAGAGTAAAGTCCACAACGACAACTAATTTTTAATAGGTTGGCGGAAGTGGCAACCCTCTAGATGGGGTTAGTACATCCAGGAGCTGGACCTAAAGCTTCGAGGTGGCAGCCGCACCAATGGTCTACTCTGCATAGCGTTATTACCGCGATCAGAGGGAAACACATTACTCGTATTCTTCACAATGGAAACTCGGACGGACTTAACCAAAGACGACCTCAGCGTAGAATTAAGGACAAACGATTTGATATAAGGGATCGGATTAAAGTGGGAACTTGGAATGTCAGAGGACTAAACACAAAAGAAGAAGAACTAATCAGAGAACTAAATAATCAAAATATTGATATAGCAATACTTACTGAAACAAAAAATAAGTTGAAAGGAACAAAAGATATTGGTAATTATATACTAATATACAGTGGAGTACCTCAAGATAGAAGAGCTTGCAGTGGTGTAGCTATACTAATTAATAGCAAATGGAGATAAAAATAAAAAGCTACAAATGTGTGAATGAGAGAATAATAACAGTAAGGTTGAAAATAGATCGGATTTACTTAAACATTGTAGGAGTGTATGCGCCAGAAGAAGGGAAAATTGAAGACACTGTTATTTTCTATGATAAATTGAAGAGCTTATTTCCAAAGTGTCTTAAATCCAAAATTCGTGATTTTCAATATTTTTATGTGACAAAAGTCTTTATTCCGTCAGGTATCATATTAACACGTTGTTATGCTCCTAAGTGTCTTATATCCCCTGTTAAAACTGTTTGAAAATCGTGTTTATTTCCAAAGTGTCTTATATCCCTGCTGTTTTTATTTCCAATATGTCTTACATCCATTTGACCAATCTGCTGATTCGGTACAAAGCACGTGACTCATAATGTTAGCTGCTATTGCACTCCTTGTTACATGTCGATGAATGACAGTCAGCTGTGATTTTCTGTGGTGTTTTTTTTATTTGTCAGTGAAAAACAAATGGCTAGTTGTGAAGAAGACCTAGTAAGTCATTTAGGACGGACAGCGAGAAAAAGAGCACTAGTACCTTCAGAGAGGGCTAAAAACAAAGATAAACACCATAGATACGCTAGTGATGGTAGTATACCGAAAGTGGCATGTAATCACAATGATGGATTTTGTAAAACGTCTAAGCTTTCTACCGCAGACTGTTTCCATTCATTATTTTATAACAACAAAACTAAGATAGAAAAAGATTCGTTTTTTAAGTAAGTTAGGTATTATCCAGCGCCATCATGCAATGCCATTCTGGCAAAAATTATTTTCAAATAGTGCAGCAAATGCAGTAAATGACTCTTTTGATAATGAACTCTGGAAGATTGCGATACCTTCGTGTGAGCAACATCTTTTTTTCCCTGTTTACACTGTTTTTCCTTCTTGTTTTACCTTTTTTGTTAACTTTATTTTATTCTCACATATAGTCACATGGACAAGACACACGCTCAGACCCAAGGTGTTGATTTAAAATCCCCTACCCCGTCGGGAATCGATCCCGGGTCGCTGGAGTTGAAGGTAGGCACTCTGCCGACTACCCACGGCGACGGACTATTTCGAAACTTAATAAATTGCATACTTTATTGAGTATTAGATATTACGTTTTCCTACTAAAACGTTCCTTAAATTATGTTTACTTCCAAAACGTCCTAACTCCAAGTCATGTGACACGGTTAGTACCACTTGTAATGGTGGAGGATTTTTGAGAGTATGTGACAATATTGCTGGTGTAGTTACAAATAAACATAACGTATAATGAAAACTCCATATAAAAATTAAATACCTTAAAATAAACATCGCGATTTCTGGAGTTTGGTATTTCATGGATTTAAGACATTTTTGGAAATAAGCTCTTCAATTACAAGAAGAAATAAATGGTATTAAAAACACAGAAAGTATCATCTTAGGAGGTGATTTAAACGCCAGAATTGGTAATCTCCCAATCCCAGGAATAGTGGGTATGCATGAAGAAGATGTAATAAATAGAAAGGGGGAAGAACTTCGACAATTTGCTACCTATAATAAACTAAAAATCACGAATACTTTCTATAAGAAAAAAGGGCATACACAAGTATACATGGTGCGCTAGAAACCAAATATATTTAATAGATTACATAATCATTAATGATAGACTTAGGTATCAAATACAAGATGTAAGAATATACAGAGGATGTGACATATATATATATATATATATATATATATATATATAGACCACTATATTGGTAGCCACGATACTCATAATAGCTAAATGGAAAAAACCAAAAACTCAAGAAAGAATAAAAGAAGAAGTTTTTAAAGCATATCTTCTAGAAGAAGAAAGTATAAGACAATTATATAAAAAAAAAGGCTACAAGAGCACTTAGAAAGAAAAGCAATTAATGATAATTAATCTAAATGAAGAGTGGGGAAATATGAAAACATGTATTATAAATGCTGCAAATGAAGCTATAGGAAAGAAGAAAAAGATTCGCAACAAAAGAGGATTAAAGATATGGAATGACGAAATAGAGGCGGCTGTGCGAGACAAAACAATAGCTTATTTAGATTACTTACAAAAGAAAACTGAAGAATATAGAACTATATATAAACAAAAAAGAAATCGAGCAAACCAAATAACTCGAACAGCTCATAAAAATTCCTGGGAAATATTTATTTCGAAAATAGAGCATGATGTACATGGCAGACAATCGTTAGCATTTAAAGTAATTAAACAATTAAATACAACGGAAAAAGATACTGCAAAACTAAATACCATTGATTTAAAGACATGGGAGAATCACTACAGAGAATTATGGTGTAATGAAGAAGAATTAGTTATAAAACGCCTTTCTGAATGTGAAAATAATCAGAAATAGACAGAAGTACACTAAGCGAAATGAGAGAGGCATTGAAATAAATGAAAAATAGAAAAGCACCAGGTATAGATGGTATAAACAATGAACTGATAAAGTATGCAGGTTTATTTGCAGAAATAAGATTATTAAACTTAATGAACGAATGTTGGAAGACATGTAAAATATCTGAAAATTGGAAGATAGGTGAAGTCATATCCCTCTTCAAAAATATAAATAGATTAGATAGTAATAATTACAGGGGTATCAGCATATAACTCCAGTTATAAATTATATGCAAAAATAATAAATAATAGATTGAAGAAGATATCTGACACACTCTTAGAAGATGAATAAGCAGGGTTTACAAAAGGAAGATTTTGTTGTGATAATGTGTTTATTATAAAGATACTAATTGAAAAGAGAAGAGAATTTAACCTGCCAACATATTTGTTGTTCATTGATTTTGAAATGGTCTTTGACAGAGTAAATAGATCTATACTATGGGAAATAATGAAGGAACGAGCATATCCACACCATCTAATAAAATCATTCCAAGGCTTATATGAAGAAACTAAAGTAGTGATAAAAACTGATGGAAAAAGGTCAGAAGAAATTTTAATAAATCAAGGAGTTAGACACGGGTGTAGCCTATCGCCCAATCTTTTTAATATATATATATATATATATATATCGACGACATTATGAAACAATGGAACATTATAATGGACAAAGGCCTTAGATTGAACAATAACTCAAGTATTAATAACTTACTTTTCGCCGATGATTTAGTCTTAATACGCCATGATGAAGATCTGTTATAATTGGCTGCTTACAAACTAAATGCAATATGTAGCTATTATAATTTCAAATTTCAATAAGTAAAACAAAAGTAATGGCATTTTGTGGAAGAAATACTCTGCGTGCAAAAATAGTAATTAGAGACGAAATTATTGAACAAGTATCCCACTTTAAATATTTAGGATGTGACATCAGCTATGGGTATGATAAAGATATTGAACACAAAACACATCAGTTTCAAGCTATTTGTGGTACAATAAATAGAACATTGAATAATAAAGCCCATAAACAAACAAAATTAAAATTTTATAAAACAATGGCTGTCCCTGTCCTTTTGTATGGGAGTGAATCTTGGATTACCACTACCAAACAAGAAAGTAAAATCCAAGCAGCCGAGATGAAATTTTTAAGAAGCGTAAAAGGCTGCACTAGAATGGACGAGATAAGAAACGAGGATATCCGTGAAGAACTGCAGATCTACTACATAAAAGAAAATATATTTAACAACAAGATACAGTGGAAAGAACATGTAGAAAGAATGGAAGAAAGTAGATTACCAAATAAAATGTTCCATTATTTTCCAAGAGGAAGAAGAGATGTCGGACGTCCTCGGAAGATATGGTCTTAGATCTATTAGTGAAGACGGAACAGGCAACTCTTGCCTAAACCAGGAAGTAAATAATAATAATAATAATAATAATAATAATAATAATAATAATAATAATAATAATAATAATAATAATAATAATAATAATAATAAACAATAATAATAATAATAGCCTAATAATAATAATAACAATAATAATAATAATAATAATAATAATAATAATAATAATAATGGGATATATCAAAGAATGTGAAGAATGTAATTACCTGGGGAACAATATTAACTCAAAATGTACACAAAAAGTGACATAAGATATAGAATTCAAGAATGCAGATCGGTAATAACAATGTTAAACGGAGTTTTGTGGTATGAGAACATATGAATAGATACTAAATTACATTTATAAATCCATAATTTAAGCACGCTAACATACAGTCCAGAAACTTGGCAGATGAATAAAAATTTGAGTTTAAAGCTTATGTCTACTGAAACTGATTGTTTTAAACGCTCTAACAGACATTCTAAATTGGACAAAATCAGAAATGCTATCATCAGAAAACAAATGAAAGTCCAAGATTCAATATTAGATTTCGTAAGATACAGATAACTAGAACGGTATGGCCATACTCGTAGGATGTCAGAGAAATATTATCCAGACAAACTTTGGAATGGATTCCACCTAGGAAAGGAAAGAGAGATCCACCTAGATTTAAATGGATGGATGATGTAAGAAGAGGTATGACGGAGCTAGGTCTGGAAGAATTATAATATGAAGACAGAGAAGAATGGAGAAATAAGATAAAAATTTAAAATACTTTGGACACAGGAAGCTATTTTTTACATTGTAAATCTGTTTATAAATAAATAAATATATAAATAATAATAATAATAATAATAATAATAATAATAAAAGTAATAGTAATACTTCCAAATAATAAGTACTTTTTTTTCTTTAAGAATGGACAGGCAGAATAAAATAGAAAGCAATATTAACAATTAAAATATATAACTTCATCGGAAATTGAATCTGTGACCTTCTGCATACGAATCAAGCCAGTAAGCACTAAGCTTAGTGTTCGGTGGCTAATTGTCTGCTTGAAACAATGTTCTTGAAAGGAAGAAAGGAAACGTATTGTAGCTCTACTGTGCTCGTGTGAATCGCGCGTTAGAACTTAGAATATTTGAGATGAGGAGTGGGCTCATTCTTATTGTTGCTATGTGTACGTTGCATGATTAGACCAGTTAGTAGCCGGACGAGCTGTCTTGCCATGATTGCTCTGCATGCAAGTGACGCTCTGCTAAAGCGGGAAAAAACACGCGCGCACAGAGCACTTAAGAATATTTTAGAAAGATTTACAGAAGAATGTAAAGTTGGTCACATATTTGACCAAGACATTCAATACATCAAACGAAGATTTGAAATTCCGTTCATATATTCAATATAGGCTATCATAAATTTTCACTATAAAAATTGTAAATTGTTAATGCTATGAGTTCAATTTTGACAATTGTTTTGCTAATTTCGTGTGGAACGTCCCACAACTTCAATAAATGCAGTATGGAGCAGACATATATGAAGTTCACGATCACTGCAGAAAATAGGGACGAAATTTTGCATACGTTCCTGGTCCCACATTTCAAAGTGACGCATACTTTTCTAAACGCCACAAAGAAAATCCAATCTCTGCAGTCACACGTAGCCTCGCTCCAGGCTGAAAAAGGCGGACCATGAACACTTCACATGAGTAATGCATCCAAGGTATCTGTGATGTGAAGAAGTTCCATTACGACCCAATAAAAGACGTAGTCAGTGGAACTTCAATCAGATGCTGAGTGAAATGTCTAATATAGTATGTTGAACAACTTTAGAATAACTTGAAGATCTGGCGTCCATCGCGTCGCTGGCATCCGCTGATTCAAATCGGGTAACGAAGGAACAAATGGAACTGGCTTTGCACGGCGTTCACCGTATGTTATAATATTATATAAAGGAAGGCCATTTAAAATATGTTCTTATGGATTTCACAAAACGTGAATTTATTTGTATAATAAAAGGGTGCATGATTTCTTGAAGTGGAACTGTGGAATATAATTAATACGCTAATAAAATACATAGAAAATTATTTATTACGATTTGCATATACATTCTTGCAGTAACATTTTCACTGAGATAAACAAAAACACTTGTTTACATTATGAAGATGTAAGTTGCACTACTAATATTGAAGTGTGACTTTGAACCAATTACTAGGCGGACGAGCCGTGTCACCATGATTCCTCTGCATGACGACAGATTTAGCAAGTGACGCTCTGCTAAAGCGCACGCGCGCACAGAGCACGTCTAGAAATATATACAGAATATTTCTAAAGTTTGTTGCACTTAATTATATATTTGACGAAACCAAAAATGCTATTACCAATAACGATAAACTGTCAGATTGAAGGAAAACCAATAGATAAATGCCAGTCTAGAAGTAATCCAGAATTGGCAAAGTAACAAATACAGAATGACGGAGTTCATATACAATCAAGACGTCATTGAGACAAGTTTAGTGTTATATATAAATAATTGCTTCAATGCAAAAGTGAATTGCATCCAATTCAAATATATTAATGTGAAGTAAATTAAATCAAATATATAAAACTATAAAGAGGAAAAGACGATGGATGAATTGTCCAAATATTAATTTCGAGAAATGCATTCCTAGAAATATTAATAGGCTGAAAAAATTAAACTATTATTTCCGGTAAATGTCTCGTGAATGAGCTCACTGACACTGAATTATTTTCAATGGCGTGCACATTTCTTGATGAAAGAACAACTATGCACAAGAGTGTATTCTGTAATTTTCATAATATATATTTTTTATTCAATGCCCCTGGTTTTCATGCCGTCGACATTTCTGGTATTCTCTCCTGGCATTGGAGTAATTGTAACCCATGACGTTGGGACGCCTGGAAGGCGTATCTACGTTACCCCGATGATACGATGGATGATAACTGATAATGAAGCGCCAGGAGAGTTCTTAACCTAAACGTAACCTAGATTCCAGACCATGGGCAAGCAAACCTTCAAGGAAAAGTTCCTATCGTTTGACCGGGGATGGAACAATATTATTTATTACATCTCATTTAGTGTATCGTCTTACCCGTAAATTAAAAAAAACACACATTTATTAATTTTAATAAACATATTAGTTTTAAAGCATTTAAGTAAAAAATAACTAATGCAGGTCAACATCCAGTCAACAGGTGCTTATAATTTTATAATTTTATTGTATATTAAATATTAATTGTTTGAAGATTACGGGAGTACGAATAAAGCATATTGTACAAATAATAGAACTATTTGCTTTAGAAAATCTTTTTCAATATTACAGTCAAATTTTAAAAAAATATCTAACTTTGTAACAGTCAGTTAATAAATTTGACATCTCATACTACTTTTTTTTTTGTATCAGTAGGATCTTCGAATTTATGCCTAAAAAACCTGGTATATTCTAATACCTACATTATCTTTTGGAGAAAACTAGAATTAAAATTGTTCCAATGTGGTCTAAGAGAAACACCATTGCCCGATTCGATTGTTGTTCCATTTTAATTTTCTGACAGTTTTCAGGTTTTCCAAAATTATAAGCCAAATACGAGCAAATCCAAGCCATAATATCTCTGAAAAATCATTTGCCCCATAGTTATTATTATTCACATCCATAAACATAAAAACATGTGAATAAATAAATGAGTATTAGAGCCATGTGTACTCTACAACAATTAAATGATACCATCTAAAGAACCAGGCTCCGATAGGATGCCAGAAGAACTGATAAAATCATAAGGTAAAAAAGTGATGGATATTATTATTATTATTATTATTATTATTATTATTATTATTATTATTATTATTATTATTATTATTATTATTATTATTATGAATCTCCTAATATTTTGAAACACTATTTAGCCATAAAGGCATGTTAGAGTTGTATAGTGATGGATATTATCAGTCAGATGCTTTATATGATTGGGAAAAAAGTGGCTCTTCTATATAGAATGAAATAATCGATTTTCGTTCCAGTTTGTACGACAGAAGATAAAACTGATTACAACAACTCTAGGGGCATCTCATTACTTTCAACTTCGTACAAAATTCTAACAAATATATTAGTATCCAGACTTACTCCCTATATTGACAACGTGATATGTATTTCCCACTGTGGATTTAGAAGAAATAGATTTACGATACATCAAATTTTGGTGTAAGACAGATTTTAGAAAATAAATGGGAATATAATGGCACTGTGCATCAGCTGTATGTTGACGACAAAAATACATGCGACTCAATTAAGAGGGAGAAGTTATAGGGTATTTTGTTTCAGTCAAAAATTTAATTAGACTTAGAATTTGTCTAAATGGTAAACAGAACATGGTGTGAGTAGGCAAACAGTTTTTATATACTTTTGAAATGCACAATGTGTTAAAGCAAGGAAAGGCACTATTTGCTCTACTATTCAATTTTGTACTAGAGTTTGCCACCAAATGTCTAGATAATAAATAAGGCATGATATTAATAAACTGTTGGCATACAGCAATGATGTGTTATTATTAAACAATAGCCAGCAGATACTAAGGACCAACACGCTAACTCTATTAAATAACACTAACAAATTCGGACTGGAAGTAAACACCAGTAAAACTAAATATATGATCACATACAGAGACACATTGTATAACGGTAATTAACAGTTAATGAAAAATGAGGAAAATTTTAAAGAAGTTGATTTTAAATACCGAAGATCAATAGTACAAACAGGAATGGGGTGTAAGGGGAAATCAAATAGGGGCTCAATTCTGAAAATGCATGTTATTATGCGTTACAGCGACACTTTCATCGCAACTTCTAAAGAAAGCGTTACATTAAAAATATATTCAACTGTTATTTTTCAGTTATATTAAATGGATGCGAAACACGGACTCCAACTTCAAGACAAGAGAAACGTTTACGAGTATTTGAGAAACATTTCTTAGGAAAACGTTTATACCAAACAGAGGTGAACAGACAAGTGAATGGAGAAGAATACATAACAGCGAGATATATGATATTTATAGGAAATGAGTTTATAATATGAACAATTAACTCTGGGATACTGCAATAGGTAGGTCATGTGTAACGAATTAGTGATGAAAGAGGGGCATAGAATCTCCGTAGGACAACCAGAGGGAAAGATCCCAGTAGATAAGCCAAGGATGAGGTGGGGAAAATCTCCGTAGGACAACCAGAGGGAAAGCTCCCAGTAGATAAGCCAAGCATGAAATTACATTAACCATGATTTGTGGGAGGTAAATTATATAGTGAATTATTGGGAAAATTTCGCTCAGAATAGGAATGTACGGAGAACTTGCATCCGCGCGGTCATCGATAGCGTCAGTGAGTTAGATGATGATTAGAACCAAATTATCACAGTTCCAACAAAGACGATGACTATTATCAGAATTTCTTAAATAAGAGTTGAAATGTTCACCCAGATATACTTTATGTCTTTCGCCATGTCAAACACTTCAAGTCACCCAATATATGCAATGGAGCATGGACAGAGACAATCTCTCACTGAAGTGTCAGCCCTTCAGATAATGTGGCAAGAGCCATGCCCTACAAAAAATCACTACCATTGCTGTTAAAAGACTACAAGTAAATAAAACAATAATAATACTAGTAATAACAATATTATTTACTTTACATACCTCTCTTTCACGTCAGAATTATGCTGATGCAGTATCAACAGAAAAATCGGTAATCAGAGCAATGTCATCGATGAAGTGTTGTTAAAGTGCAAAGTTAGTTTCAAGCTGAGGGAGCAGAAGCCCCATCATATAGAGATGGAGGCTGCTTTCTCTTGCAATTAACTATTCGCTTCAGCAGGTTATTGTGCTTTTAGCGACATATTGGTTTAGGTTTACTCCACGTATATAAAGTAAATGAAACGAGAATTGGTATCCCTGATCCTACAAGCCTCGCTAGTCTCTTGTTTTTAAGACAATGTTTACCTTGCTCAGCGCCTACAGCTTATGCAAACAGGGCTGACCAATTTACGTGACTTGAATTTTACCAATATCTTATACAGTCTATGGAAAGTTCGGTAAACCGTATGATGTTCAAAATGTTTTTTGTGTATTTAAAACTTGGATATGCTAACCATAAAAGTGAAAGCATACATATAAGACGTGTTTGAACAGCAATGAGATACGACCAGACCTATTATTTTTATCACCTTTATCACCACTACTAGAGTAAAACCGATCTGAACGCAAGAGGCCTGAACAAAGTACTCAAATTTTGTTTATTTACAATAATATATAATATTATTATTATATAAACAAAATTTGATTATATATATATATATAAATGATTATAAATAAACTAAATTTCAATATATATGATTATGAATGAACAAAATTTGATTATATTGTTAAGACCACTTGCGGCTCAGACCGATTTAACTATATATATAGGGCTTATATGTAATTGTATGTTCATACATGTGAGTGTATATATATATATATATATATATATATTACATATATAATATATAATATATACGCTACATATGTATATATATATTTATACATATATAATATATAATATATACGCTACATATGTATATATATATATATATATATATATAATATTAACTTAAATGAGGCCTGTCCAAAAAAAATAATTTTTGGCCAACATACCCCTCCTTAGAATTGTGATGATTCTTCTCCATGCATCTCCTTTCGATGCCATACACTAATCCTGTTCGCGTTTGCTGGAAAATATGCTGGAAAGAATGTATTACTAATCTTTCAAAATCATCTCCTTGACTACTATAATTTCTGAAGATAGTAACGCCTCCCGCGAAGGAAAAAAAAATAGTTGTACGGGGCTACATCTTAATTCTAGGGAAGGAGAGAGAGACGCAGTTTACTTTGATTTTTACAAGATACGGAAAAATAATATTTGCGACAAACGGCCTTGCATTAACGTCGTGTTGCAAGAACTACTTTACTTTCCGTCATCAACGCGCAACGTACAGGTGGCATCCAGTCAAATTTTTAAGATTTGAGAAAGTTATGATAATTCGTCAATTCTCTCCTCTAGGACAGGAGCTCTTTTGCTGTTTTCTTCCTTAAGAGCAGTAACATCTTCTTTCAAGTTGATTGCCTTCCTACTTAAAAAAATACTATCTTCCAGTTGTGATGTAGGGAATAACAAACTCTCATTAGGCCTCTTGTAACATTGTATAGACCTCAGATGAATATATATTGAGACGAATGCAGAATTTAAAAGCAGCACATTGTTCACCTCTGTTATAGACGGTAGGCAGTACTCAACATGTCTAAACATAAAGGTTAACTTTGTATACATGACACATTACATTTGAAAATATACTGTATCGCATATCCAATTTTTTGCGTGTTAAATTATACATATATATATATATATAATTGTTAAAATATAAAGGAATAATGTTCTTTCTCCGGTGGCGTATCCCGTTCAATCCGGTGTATGTTTTCACTTTATTATTAGTAGCATTATTTTAATTACCTTGAAGACAATTAAATCCAAAATTAATAGTCACAATAATAATGCATGCAAACGAACCGAAATATAGCCTTTATAGTGCAACAGGTAGGCATGTCATGTAATAATAATAATAATAATAATAATAATAATAATATAATAATAATAGTATTATTATTATTATTATTTTATTATTACTATTATTATTATTACAGCGTGGAAATAATAGTTGTACATTGTCTTGGCCTACCAGACTGCCTGGTTAGCAATATGTAAATGACACCAAGATGACAAAGGAAGATATAAAATTCCCTAGACCCACCGGGAATCAAAAAAGGTCCGCCGATGCGGAATTCAGATACTCTATAAATCAACCTTGCCAAATGACATTGTAGATCTATTAATTAAATATATTTATTAAAATATTTCGACAAAGACGCTTCAAATATTTTAGATTATATCTATGATCTTTGGATCATACATGTACATACATTCATGTTTCGTCCTATCGCATGCTTTGTAAACCTAAAAACAAAAGAGAAAAACATATGGGAAGACTCCAGAAACTAACCGTCGTTCGGCAGACGTTATAGTTCGCTCGCATAATCCTGCATTCACACTAAAACGTTTTTTTCACTTCCCGTTAACATCTAGTAGTATTTTATTTATCGTCGCCCCCTAACATCTTACGTATTATCGATGAGTCTTGACAAATGTGTTTTGAAAGTTATCATCACCATTAACAACTTATTACAATTCACTGTCAATATAACAATGGCATAAAAACAAGATTTTCCTAAGTAGCTCTTGTTCATTCGTATGTTAATGCATGACATCGTCCACAGATATCAACAAGTTGGCTCCGGTATACTAGTGATTATCCTGTTCCGAGGTTCGCTGGTTCAAATGCGGCCTGGATGGATATATTTTTAAGCCCGTAAAAATTTTGAACATGGATGGCTTCCTTCGGCAAGGGAGTAAAGCCGTTGTTTACGATTATTTGATTTACAGTAATTACAATGATCTGAAGCTTAAAAACGAGGCCTATGTGCCAAATGTATCGGCCCTTTCACGCCCATATTTAAACTCATCGATAATAACGTAAGATGTTAGGGGGCGACGATAAATAAAATACTACTAGATGTTAACGGGAAGTGAAAAAAACGTTTTAGTGTGAATGCAGGATTATGCGAGCGAACTATAACGTCTGCCGAACGACGGTTAGTTTCTGGAGTCTTCCCATATGTTTTCTCTTTTGTTTTTAGGTTTACAAAGCATGCGATAGGACGAAACATGAATGTATGTACATGTATGATCCAAAGATCATAGATATAATCTAAAATATTGAAGCGTCTTTGTCGAAATATTTTAATAAATATATTTAATTAATAGATCTACAATGTCATTTGGCAAGGTTGATTTATAGAGTATCTGAATTCCGCATCGGCGGACCTGTTTTGATTCCAGGTGGGTCTAGGAATTTTATATCTTCCTTTGTCATCTTGGTGTCATTTACATATTGCTAACCAGGCAGTCTGGTAGGTCCAAGACAATGTACAACTATTATTTCCACGCTGTAATAATAATAATAGTAATAATAAAATAATAATAATAATAATACTATTATTATTAATATTATTATTATTATTATTATTATTATTATTATTATTACATGACATGCCTACCTGTTGCACTATAAAGGCTATATTTCGGTTCGTTTGCATGCATTATTATTGTGACTATTAATTTTGGATTTAATTGTCTTCAAGGTAATTAAAATAATGCTACTAATAATAAAGTGAAAACATACACCGGATTGAACGGGATACGCCACGGAGAAAGAACATTATTCCTTTATATTTTAACAATATAATATATATATATATATATATATATATATATAATTTAACACGCAAAAAATTGGATATGCGATACAGTATATTTCAAATGTAATGTGTCATGTATACAAAGTTAACCTTTATGTTTAGACATGTTGAGTACTGCCTACCGTCTATAACAGAGGTGAACAATGTGCTGCTTTTAAATTCTGCATTCGTCTCAATATATATTCATCTGAGGTCTATACAATGTTACAAGAGGCCTAATGAGAGTTTGTTATTCCCTACATCACAACTGGAAGATAGTATTTTTTTAAGTAGGAAGGCAATCAACTTGAAAGAAGATGTTACTGCTCTTAAGGAAGAAAACAGCAAAAGAGCTCCTGTCCTAGAGGAGAGAATTGACGAATTATCATAACTTTCTCAAATCTTAAAAATTTGACTGGATGCCACCTGTACGTTGCGCGTTGATGACGGAAAGTAAAGTAGTTCTTGCAAACACGACGTTAATGCAAGGCCGTTTGTCGCAAATATATTATTTTTCCGTATCTTGTAAAAATCAAAGTAAACTGCGTCTCTCTCTCCTTCCTAGAATTAAGATGTAGCCCCGTACAACTATTTTTTTTCCTTCGCGGGAGGCGTTACTATCTTCAGAAATTATAGTAGTCAAGGAGATGATTTGAAAGATTAGTAATACATTCTTTCCAGCATATTTTCCAGCAAACGCGAACAGGATTAGTGTATGGCATCGAAAGGAGATGCATGGAGAAGAATCATCACAATTCTAAGGAGGGGTATGTTGGCCAAAAATTATTTTTTTTGGACAGGCCTCATTTAAGTTAATATTATATATATATATATATATATATATACATATGTAGCGTATATATTATATATTATATATGTATAAATATATATATACATATGTAGCGTATATATTATATATTATATATGTATAAATATATATATATATATACACTCACATGTATGAACATACAATTACATATAAGCCCTATATATATAGTTAAATCGGTCTGAGCCGCAAGTGGTCTTAACAATATAATCAAATTTTGTTCATTCATAATCATATATATTGAAATTTAGTTTATTTATAATCATTTATATATATATATATAATCAAATTTTGTTTATATAATAATAATATTATATATTATTGTAAATAAACAAAATTTGAGTACTTTGTTCAGGCCTCTTGCGTTCAGATCGGTTTTACTCTAGTAGTGGTGATAAAGGTGATAAAAATAATAGGTCTGGTCGTATCTCATTGCTGTTCAAACACGTCTTATATGTATGCTTTCACTTTTATGGTTAGCATATCCAAGTTTTAAATACACAAAAAACATTTTGAACATCATACGGTTTACCGAACTTTCCATAGACTGTATAAGATATTGGTAAAATTCAAGTCACGTAAATTGGTCAGCCCTGTTTGCATAAGCTGTAGGCGCTGAGCAAGGTAAACATTGTCTTAAAAACAAGAGACTAGCGAGGCTTGTAGGATCAGGGATACCAATTCTCGTTTCATTTACTTTATATACGTGGAGTAAACCTAAACCAATATGTCGCTAAAAGCACAATAAACCTGCTGAAGCGAATAGTTAATTGCAAGAGAAAGCAGCCTCCATCTCTATATGATGGGGCTTCTGCTCCCTCAGCTTGAAACTAACTTTGCACTTTAAACAACACTTCATCGATGACATTGCTCTGATTACCGATTTTTCTGTTGATACTGCATCAGCATAATTCTGACGTGAAAGAGAGGTATGTAAAGTAAATAATATTGTTATTACTAGTATTATTATTGTTTTATTTACTTGTAGTCTTTTAACAGCAATGGTAGTGATTTTTTGTAGGGCATGGCTCTTGCCACATTATCTGAAGGGCTGACACTTCAGTGAGAGATTGTCTCTGTCCATGCTCCATTGCATATATTGGGTGACTTGAAGTGTTTGACATGGCGAAAGACATAAAGTATATCTGGGTGAACATTTCAACTCTTATTTAAGAAATTCTGATAATAGTCATCGTCTTTGTTGGAACTGTGATAATTTGGTTCTAATCATCATCTAACTCACTGACGCTATCGATGACCGCGCGGATGCAAGTTCTCCGTACATTCCTATTCTGAGCGAAATTTTCCCAATAATTCACTATATAATTTACCTCCCACAAATCATGGTTAATGTAATTTCATGCTTGGCTTATCTACTGGGAGCTTTCCCTCTGGTTGTCCTACGGAGATTTTCCCCACCTCATCCTTGGCTTATCTACTGGGATCTTTCCCTCTGGTTGTCCTACGGAGATTCTATGCCCCTCTTTCATCACTAATTCGTTACACATGACCTACCTATTGCAGTATCCCAGAGTTAATTGTTCATATTATAACTCATTTCCTATAAATATCATATATCTCGCTGTTATGTATTCTTCTCCATTACTTGTCTGTTCACCTCTGTTTGGTATAAACGTTTTCCTAAGAAATGTTTCTCAAATACTCGTAAACGTTTCTCTTGTCTTGAAGTAGGAGTCCGTGTTTCGCATCCATTTAATATAACTGAAAAAATAACAGTTGAATATATTTTTAATGTAACGCTTTCTTTAGAAGTTGCGATGAAAGTGTCGCTGTAACGCATAATAACATGCATTTTCAGAATTGAGCCCCTATTTGATTTCCCCTTACACCCCATTCCTGTTTGTACTATTGATCTTCGGTATTTAAAATCAACTTCTTTAAAATTTTCCTCATTTTTCATTAACTGTTAATTACCGTTATACAATGTGTCTCTGTATGTGATCATATATTTAGTTTTACTGGTGTTTACTTCCAGTCCGAATTGTTAGTGTTATTTAATAGAGTTAGCGTGTTGGTCCTTAGTATCTGCTGGCTATTGTTTAATAATAACACATCATTGCTGTATGCCAACAGTTTATTAATATCATGCCTTATTTATTATCTAGACATTTGGTGGCAAACTCTAGTACAAAATTGAATAGTAGAGCAAATAGTGCCTTTCCTTGCTTTAACACATTGTGCATTTCAAAAGTATATAAGAACTGTTTGCCTACTCACACCATGTTCTGTTTACCATTTAGACAAATTCTAAGTCTAATTAAATTTTTGACTGAAACAAAATACCCTATAACTTCTCCCTCTTAATTGAGTCGCATGTATTTTTGTCGTCAACATACAGCTGATGCACAGTGCCATTATATTCCCATTTATTTTCTAAAATCTGTCTTACACCAAAATTTGATGTATCGTAAATCTATTTCTTCTAAATCCACAGTGGGAAATACATATCACGTTGTCAATATAGGGAGTAAGTCTGGATACTAATATATTTGTTAGAATTTTGTACGAAGTTGAAAGTAATGAGATGCCCCTAGAGTTGTTGTAATCAGTTTTATCTTCTGTCGTACAAACTGGAACGAAAATCGATTATTTCATTCTATATGGAAGAGCCACTTTTTTCCCAATCATTTGTCTTCCCTAACGCCTGGAAACACGGTCAGATTAAGATATTACTGAAAATGTGTGAAGGAGACCCAACCGACTCAAGATCATACAGACCTATCTGCCTGTTGCCAGTGCTGGGAAAAATATATGAAAAGGTTCATAAGAAGCAACTGCAACCAACCCTGGATTTGCAGGCATCGAACTGCCAATATGGATTCAGACCGCGATGTGGGACAGAAGACGCCATAGCGCAACTTTTCAACGCAGTACACGCAACAGAGGAATAGCTCGCGATAGGAATCTTCATCTATTTCGAAGGTGCCTTCGACAGACTATGGTGGCCTAGTATTCTACGTGCACTGAAAAGACAAAACTGCCCCAAGAACTTTTACGCAGCCGTTAACGACTACTTTAGGAAATGTACAGTCAGCTTGATCGACAATGAACTATTCGTAACAAAAGACGTCAACCTGGATGCCCCCAGGGCTCCGTTCTTGGCCGAGTCTGCGGAATCTTGTCCTCGATGAACTTTTGCTGATCCTGGAAACGCTCCGTACGGACAGCCGGTCGCCTATGCAGATGACCTGGTTGTTGTGGTGCGGGGGGGGGGGGTCCAGGAGACAGATAGAGGAGAGGGGACAGGGGAGACTATAGACTTGATCAAGGGCTGGGCTCACATGAATAAACTCCGCATATCAGAAAAGAAAACCAGAGGGGATGCTCTTAAAGGGCAAATTCGACAAGCATAGAGCACCGACGATCAAGCTGCATCATCGAAACATTCGTTTCCCACGAGAGCTGAAGTATCTTGGGGTCACATTAGAAACAAATTTGAAAATTGACAGGCAAATAAAAACTGTCACACAGACCGCGAAGAACCTTTTCAACGCCATGACAAGATTGGGTCGAGAGAGCTGGGGCTACAGTGCCGTCAACTTCATGGCACTGTTCAAAGTCATGTTCCAGCAAATCTGCTGCCCGCGGATGGGCTAGAAACTTAAAACAAAAACACTTCCGTACTCTTCTCTCGGCCCAACGGCATGTCCTCCTTCGTCTTTGCAAAGCCTATAGAACCACGTCCACTGCAGCTCTTCCAGTAATACCGGGTGTCCTACCTACAGATCTTTACTTAAAAAAAATACACACATATACTGCCTGGGACGCGGTCAACCTGTGATCGTCGACGACCTATCCTTACGCTAGACTTGTATGAAGAGCCAGAGAGGTGTTAAGCCGCTAAAAGGATGATAGAAGACCATCTCCTAGAAAAGTGGCAGCAGCGTTGGCACATGAGATCCACGGAAGAACAACCTATGAATTCCTGCACAGCGTTAAATCTCATATGAGAAAGAGGACTTGCTGACACCCCTGTATGAAACTACCAGATCGCAGAGAAGGATGACGTGCATCACATGATATACCGCTGTGCCAAGCAAGCGGCTGTCAGACGACAACTGAAACTAGTCGTGCATGCCAGCGACGAGACGTGGCCTCCTCCCTTGCGGTTCTGGATGCAAAGAGATAACTTCAGGTACATCAGGGAATTCAGCCAAAAAGCATTGTATGCACGAGCCGAAGAAGAAAGAAGACGAAGAGATCATTAATTAGAACATCATTGTTATACAGTACTTTACGTTTAGGTTGGGTACAAATTAGTTTTAAATAGTTGTAAGTTACATTTTTATTTATTTATTTATTTCATGCTAATTTTGTTGTATTATTGTGAAAAAAAATAGAGTAGGAAATACCCATGTAAACACATTGCAAACCCTTAGTTTAAGTTTTCAAACAGCCGAAATTTGAATTTTTTTGACCAAAATAGAGATTTATTGAAAATAGTAGATAGGGACAAGAGCAGACCTGGGGATATGGGCACAAGCCCGAGGAAACACAACGGGATGGTGGTGGGGCTCGTAAAACTAAATTAACTAACTAAATGTCCATCTGTGCTAATTTGCTTGCAATAAAGAAAGAGGATGTGTTCTCTGAAAGGGTAATTTTCAGTGATGAAGCGACGTTTTACCTTTCCGGAAAAGTGAATAGACACAAGGTAAGAATTTGAGGAACTGCTAATCCCAATGCAATTTGGAACACCAACGCAATTTACCTCAAATGAATGTGTTTTGTGCCATTTCCCATGAAAATATTTATGGGCCCTTCTTCTTCCTTGAACCTACTGTGACAGGATATGTTTTTCTGGATGTGGCTCCATCCACAGCTCGAAGAGGATAGTGTACATTTCATTCTTCAAGTGGATGGTGCCCTCCGCATTACCATGGTAGTGTTCGGCACCATCTCAATGAGGCATTGGAACAAAGTTGGATAGGCCGTGCATCTCAGGATGATCAACCTCTCATTCGTTGGCCACCTCGTTCCCCGATTTGACCCCGTGTGATTTCTTCTTGTTTGGTTTCGTAAAGGATCTTGTTTACGTACCACCACTTTCAGCAACATTGGGTGACCTACGTACCCGCATCATTGCAGCCACTGCAGAGATTGACCGCAACACAGTACACAATGTTTGAATGTTTGCCAGGAGATAGACTTATCGGCTTGATGTGTGTCGTGTTACACGATGTGCTCACATAGAACACTTGAGATATGACTGAGAAAAATTGAGAGGTTGCCTTTCTGAGCATATATCTCACATTATGATACGTTCATTAGTTGTCACAGATTAAATTTATGTAATCGGGTCCATCATTTTGACTTGTCCGGTATGCTATCATAATTCATCAATGGGCGTTGTTCTTATTTTCCGTTTTTGTCCAGACATTTACCCAAGTTTATGCAATTTTCTGGATTTACCATTAATTCCCAGCATGCCAATCTTTCACGATTTGGATTTAGAAATTTCCGGCAATAACTGTCGCCTCCAATATTCTAAATTGTTATATTTTCATAACATATGTATCTCATCTTCAAAGCTCTCGCATATTGGACATATTCGCATATCGTGATCGTCGCTAATTTTTAGAAATTTCCAGGCCTCTATCCTAAAGCAAGCAAGCCCTATTCTCTCTTTAAATCCTAGATTGGGTATATTCGATTCGTTTCCCCAAACTTGTTTTAGGACTCTTAGTAAAAACAGTGAGGGTTTTCCCGTACGTTCTCCGAAAATATCTCAGTTTATATCTAAGTACTTCCTCCTTATTATCCTCCACATATCCTTGTGAATTTTAGTCTCTTTTTCCCATACCCAATCCATCCAAATCTTCTGAATTTCTCTGCCAACCTCGTCTGCTAAGAATTTCACATCTACGTTCCTAATTTGGTGGTCGTAACAACTTACTCTGGGCATTGTTTGTTCACCTTGGATTAGCCGCAACCTGTACTTGAGTACAAGAATGTTGCAGTTTCTGTCGTCCTGAAATTATCCAAATTCATATAAAATTCTACAGTTAGAAATGGCCTTACTAAGTATTGTAATATATTTTAGAAAATGCGAATATACCTTATTTAGTATTTCCGTTCTTTGAAAACCCCTCACCATCGCTCCAAACATTTTTTCTAACGTGATAACTGGAATATGAGGCACTCGACCCAGAATACCGAGTACACTGTTAAGTTGTCCCCTCCCTTT
>JASPKZ010010624.1:0-37877 GCA_030220185.1 Diploptera punctata | reverse complement strand
ATCTCTAATTAAAGCGGCATTCTAATAAGAAGGTATTTTTCGAATTTAAATTATTTGTGTAATGAAGTATTCAAATTTACCTAACTTCCTTATCCCAAAACTGAGATATATTTTCAATCACTCACGGCACTACCAAACAAATGAAATTTAAACCGTTAATCGTTGCTCGTTACAATGCAAACTACTCAATCTACATCATCAAATATCCAATAAGCGTAACATTTGGATTTTGCATTATTGGACACAAAGGCAGCGTCCACATGTCCCGCTCATCGCAGTCTATGAGAATTCATTTTTCGTATGAACTGTTCCCCATGTAGCTGATTGTTATGTAGTCTTCGCATTCGCCTCTCTAACAGATTGCGTATGCTTTAAAACATTAGACAAGAGAAAAAAAAACCATCATTTTCTCATTTTGAAAACATTTTAAGAATCGAGGGGACTGGAATAACTGGCTCTGGTATCATCCAATTATAACATATCCTGATGTGGCTTCCCGTCGGAGAGAAGAAAGTCGTGTCATAGATTACGGGGTGGCAAAAAGCTATATCGCTCTATAATTCAATCCTATAAAAAATTCGTTAATTAAAATTGATCACAGATATCAGGGGGTGGCTACCCCCCCCACACACACAGACGTTAATTTCGGTGTCTAATGTACCTCTTCCGACTAAGTTAAAGTTTTAAAATGTAAGTAAACCAGAGTATAACTGCATCTTAGAATAAATTTTTACCTTAAACGTGTAAAAAATGAGTCGCTCTAAAACTCGAAATAAAGGAAATACAAATACCTACATATTAAAATAATCAATATACATACAAGAGGATATCATGTGTAGTGTGTTGTCGCTCTACTAAATACGGGATCAATTTTGATGAAATGTTTAATTCTACAGAACAACTCTTTAAGTCGGTATACATACTAAATGTGAGAAACAGTCCCCGAACCTAATCTGGACATCGGATTCACATCATTGATATTCGCCTTAGATAAGTTTAAGATTAAGGACTCCCGGCGCACTCACCATCACCCATCACACATCGTGACAGCCGAACCCCGCCTCCCGCCCCCCAACCACAGAAGTGTGTTACAATTACACGCCAGTGCTAGGAGAGAATTTCGAAATGTCAAATTGACAACCTGGGGCATTGAATAAAAAAATGGCATTAGAGTCAAGATTAATTTGGTTGGCCATGTAAGGCGAATTTGTCATGAAAGAGCATTTCCAGGTGAAACAACTACCTCCCCAAGTCTGACAGAAATAGAAAATTCGATAGGGTTAACGATGTGTTTACAATAATGACACCTCTTTATCATAAGTAATTACCACGGTGAATTTCCAAATAATCGATAAATTCCACTGACTCAACAGTAAGTGAGGACTACATTTTATCTAGAGAATTTGGAATCACAGAGTGAACATTTGTTTAGGGACTAATTTCCCCACAAAATTAGTATGTTTTCCTCACAAATCACTTATTACATATAGTTGTTTTAATATATTTATATATTTAATGTTAAACGGGCGGCTGTTTTGAATACAAATGAAGAACGTTAGGTACTCTTCATTTGCTTCTTTTGTTTCATCACTACATCCAGATCATTTTTATTTATTGCCAAAGGAACGCAATATTTGTAAGAGTGCAACTCTAGGTGGAGAAAAAATGAAACACATCACACTATTAAATGAAATTCATTTCTGAATGATCTTATGCTGTAAAATATGACAATTTATTTTTTCTGTGAATGTTACTCACCTGTGAAAAATACATTTAAGAAAGTGCAAACCGTGGTTTCTTTTTTTTGATGGTATAATCAATTGCTACAAATGTTTTTATATTAACTCCCGCATGGCGCTATTATGTTGACATTCATGCACTATATATAAAATCTGGTAGCCGTATTTCTTACAGGGTCTGTCACTGCAAAATAATGCTACGACCTATTCAGAATGTTAAAAAAAGGAGGTTCTTTCTTTATTCTGATAAACTTTAGTTGGTAAATTTCCAGGCGAAACACGACTGTGATTGTTGATAAAAAACGTTGAAAATAAAATCATCATTGAAACGTGATTGGTTCAGTGACATCCCATTTGGGGCATGAGTTAAATATTCCTTTTATAATAATTCTTCGTTACGTGTTTGTCAGCTACTACTCCTCCTATACAACTGAACAGATTTTGATTAAATTTTTTGTGTGTTTGAAGTAGGTACCTGGATGGTTCAGATTCACAATTGGACCCTCTATAACCAGTAGGTGTGGAGTTTCACCTCAAGTTATTGTTAAAGAATCGATCTAGCGGTCACATTTTTCGATGTTTCAAAACGAAACTCAGATGTGTCCATGGCGGCTAGCTACTAACACGCTCAAGTTACGCTCAAGGTTTTTAATAAGTTTTTTTCAGTTGGTGCCTTCGTTATTCTATAATTAAAGTTGCATATTCGTAGTCAGTTTTAAGTTTAAAATTTATATTAGTTAGTGTCAAAAGTGTGTACATTTAACATCATGGGAAGGAAACACACGTAATTCAAACAATAATTCGACAAGTTCTACCGAGGAAGCAGTAGTAAACGTGGTTGGGTCAAAGAGGCGCTACAGGATCCCGGTCACTCTGCAGGTATTTGCGTCCATGTTGAGGGACCAGGTAGTGGCGGAAACTGACAGAAGACCATCCAGGACAACACTTAGGTAATTGAGGATCTTAAAAAGAGCCTCGATGAAAAAATACAAAAAGATTGAGTGTTGGAAAATAAAATAGACGATTTAGAACAATACCAGAGACGTCAATATCCTCAGGATTTTTGGTGATAAAAGAAGAGGCCGGAGAGGACACTGACCAGAAAGCCATCGAGGTGGCCAAAAAATCGGTTGTCGATTTATCAGTGACCGACATTGACAGAAGTCAACCGTGTTGGTGTTAGCAATGTAGAAAGACCGCCGGGCTATAATAGTGAAATTTGTTAGTTACCGCAAGCGCAGTGAAGTTTTTTCTAAACAAGAAAAAATTGAAAGTAAATGGGCCACTGTTCGCGAGGACCTAACGAAGTGTCGATATCGCCTGGTACAAGATAGCATACCAAAATACGCGGCATTCATAATGTATGGACAATGGCGTGCCGTCATAGCCAAAGTAAATGGTGAACAACGCAAATAAAGATCTACTGCGGATATCAGCTAGAATATGTAGGACCTGAGTGTAACATATGTTTTTTATTTTATTTTTCTTTCTTTTGCTAACAATTATATTGTTTATTTTATTTCTAAGTTAGGTAGGTTTTAAGTTTATTATTTTTTGGTATAGGACTACTTTATTTGTTTTATTTTTATTGTAAGTTCCTTATTTAGCTAAAATCATTTTTAATTGTATTAGAGTTTTTTACAGTACATAGTTTATTTTTTTTTCTACTATTGGCAACATTGAGCTGACAAATGATGACTGTTTGTAAACCCTGACTCAGATATTAACGCCCTTCTCCAGACAGCTTTTAAAACAGCTAGCAGAATTCCTGACTCCCCAGCACCCCCTCCTCCAACAACTAGCAGTTTAGTTAAGAATGCAATTTCCTATTGATAAATCAACACTTAAAATCGCTCACGTAAATTCACAATAATTCTGTCCCACTTTGATGAGTTTTGAAACCATATTTTCATCTCTTGGACTGAGCGCCATTTTAATTTCGGAAACCTGGCTCACCCTTTCCATAACCTTCGTCCCTTGTTCACCTAGAAGGATATACACTGTTCAGAAATGACAATAGATAAACGAGGTGGGAGGCGTTTGTGATTTTATATCAAATGAGCTTAATACCAAGAATTGTCCACCAGTCCCCTTCTGTATAATTCCGCTCACCCCGAGTTCCTACTCGTTAGAAATTCAAGCCAGTCTTAAAAAACTTCTCTTTTGCATTGTATACAAACCCCCAAAAAATAGTGTACCTTTCGGATCTAGAAAACGCTCTCTGAACGATTCATTGCCTCATTATGAACACGTTATTGTCCGCAGGCGATTTTAATACAAATCTTTTTCAGACTGACTTACCAAGCCATACAACTTAAAAATATGTTCCAAAGCTTTAATATGACCATTGTTCCTCTCTCTGCTACACATCATACTGCTACTACAAAAAACAACACTCTACTGGCACTTAATAGTGACTACACATCCACAGAAAGTACTGACATATGGACAAATTCCTGCTCCCGGCATATCTGCTCATGACAATGTATTCGTAGAATACTCACTCCAATGTCCTAAAAGACGCTCTAAATTGATTACGTACAGAAATTTACAAAACATAGACGATACTAAACTAAAAATCAGACGCTTTAGAACTACCTTGGTACACAATATGGAATCTTAGATCAGTTGATTGAAAAGGTAGACACATTTAATACACTGATACTACCAACTATATGACAGACATGCAACCAGTAAAAACCCGACGATTTACCCAGCCCCCCTGCTCCCTGGATGAATGACCTCAATACGTTAACTTATGTGAAAACGAGACAAAGCATACCGAACATACAGACGACATAAAAAATGACGAGAACTGGCAACTGTTCCAAACAACTTAGAAACACAACTACACAAACTATACGCAATACACAAACTACGACAACGCCCACATTATAATCGGGACCTGAAATAAGCGCACGGGACACTTGGCGAAATCTCCGTACAATGGGACTTAGACAGTTGAATACCCCAACTGACTCTATAGACATTTCTGTAGATGTATTAAATGAAACATTTTGCCTCAATACCCATGACACCACTCCAGACCAACAAGACTAAAATTATACATTCTTAAAGACTTATCCCCATCCCCCCATATAGGAAGATATAAATTTTACTTTTACGACATTTCGCGTATAGACGTTAAAGAAGCACTCAAGCGGATTAAATCCAATGAACAAGGAACAGATGACATCAGCACTTTAATGCTAAATAAAATCATTGATCTTATACTACCCACAGTGACTCATATTTTTAATGATTCCCTTATAACTTCTATCTTCCCTACTGTATGGAAACAGTCTAGGGTTCGGCCTATACCGAAAATAAGTGCACCTACTAACTGTAATGACTTCCGACAGATTAGCATCCTTCCGGCATTATCTAAAGCCCTGGAACATATTGTACATAAGCAAATGACTGAATATCTCCAAGAAAATCACCTCCTGATCCTTATCAATCCGGCTTTAGATCTGGTCATAGCACAACCACAGCGTTGCTAAAAATTACTGAAGATATTCGTGAAGACATGGACAGACGTCAATTGACTCCTTTAACCATACTAGACTTCAACAAAGCTTTTGACACAGTAGACCACGACTTATGATAAAGCTCAAGCACCTACACTTGCCTGACAGCGCTGTATCCTGGTTCGACTTATACCTGCACGGTCGTCAACAATACGTTTCATTAAACTCTAGATCTTCGTCTTGGCGCAACGTGCAGGCGGGAGTCCCACAGGGCAGTGTTCTCGGACCTCTTCTTTTCCCAATCTACATAAATGACTTACCAACTGTACTAAAGCACTGCCGTTATCACCTCTATGCTGATGATCTCCAAATTTACTTACATTCACCTCCTCATTCTCTCTATAACAACTTGACGAAAATGAATGACGATCTTATATCCATCTTTAACTGGTCTTCAAGTATCGGTCTAAATCTAAACCCTAACAAGTCACAAGTAATTCTAATGGGACAACAAAGACTGCTTACAATCTTTGACATATCTACACTTCCAAACATTACTATAAATAATATAATTATCCCTTATTTTTCTTTAGTAATAGATCTTGGACTACATCTAGACGCAAATTTAACCTGGCAAACACAAGTGAAACACATATGTCAAAAAACTTTCTCCATCTTACATTATCTTAAGGTACGTACACACTTGCGCGCCGCGCGCGCACCATGTTCATCAGATTTGGATGCGGTTTTAAGGTGCGCGGCGGCGCACCACGATCCACTCATTGTCGGTTTTTTCCACGAACACTTTGATGATTCGCTGTTTAGATTTGGACGGGTACTTGAGTTGTTGTTTTCGGCGCGCACCTTATATATTATTTGAGTATGTAGTGGTCAGAGGGAAACATGTTAAAACTTATTATACTTTTTTAAAAAGATTTTTCACTTGGAGTATTTAATATTATAATTACAAAGAAATAAACGTTATCTCAAGTCAAAACATAAATTTATTGTGTCGACTTTTCAATCTCCTTATGTGAGATAATTTTCAAGACATGTAAATTTATAAACAACCACGTCTTGAAAATGATCTCACATAAGGAGATTGAAACGTCGACACAATAAATTTGTTATGATTGAGATAACGTTTATTTCTTTGTAATTATAATGTTAAAACTTATTGATGTTTATAGAAACAAACAATTATTGTGGGATCCTCAACATAAGGATAATTTTTAAAAAATCATTGAAAGGAGATGCCTGGAGGGAAATAGGAGATAAAATGGATATATCTCCGGATACACGCAGGAAGAAGATAATTACTTTACTTTCTTCCTACCGGCGAGAGAAAAGTAAAATATTGTTATATTGTTGACACATAACTTAGTATTGTTGGTTTGGCGCATCATTAAATAGTGAAGATCGTCAGGTCAATTTGCACGTTGATGTCTATCGATATTTTTTACTCTGAGGCATAAAAAAAATGATTTCGCAATATTGTTACAGCATGCCTGTTTTTTTTCAATGTTATGTGTTTTTTCGCGTGTGCTACACACATTCATTTCATAATGTTAAGTGTGAAGTATCACAAAACAATAGAATATATAAACACATACCAGTAATAAGCGTGTTGTGTAAGATGACCAGACGTTCCGATTTTGGCGGGACAGTCGCGATTTTTAACAATTTGTCCCGCGTCCCGCGGCATTTTAAAAATGTCCCGATTTTTGGGGAAGAATGCACGACAAGCTAGGGAACGGCGGGAGAAGGGAAAGGGAATATAAGCGAAAATACGGTCTTCGGCGCCCATGTAGTTATTTCGCCAGGATATGAGTTTTATATTATTTTTGTTAATTTTATAATGTTAAACTTTAATAATAACAAATCATTGTTGAGAACTGCTTAAGAAAGTTTACATTGTTGATTCGACCACCATTGTTTGGTAAATAAAGTGTGGACATAAAACAAATCGCAATTGACTGTTGAGACTTTGAAAGTTATTTTATATGTGAAATATAATTTAACAAATTCTTGTGAAAAAATTCATGACCCTTTAAACAACGACAGCAATCTACTTAAAACATTCACTCAAAGGAGAAATATGCCAAATAATAAAATAATACTGGTACTATACATAATTTTGTAATGTATTACATTTGTAAATTGTACTTATGTTGATATTAAAATTAATATATTATAATACTATTTTTGCGTTCTATAAACATTTTTGTTGCTCCATAGAGTATCTTTACATTTTATAATCTATAGAATCAAATAAGACCAACTTTTTTTTCCATATTTCATAATATTTTGGCGAAATGTTCATATGTTAGTAAAAATTTAATATTCATATTTTTCTATTTTTTAAAAATAAAATTTCAATAATTGGTTAAAAACATTTCTGAAGTGATTGTAGTTTTGAAATTACTTGACAATGTATTAAGGTATACTGGTAAAAATTCCTCAGTATCCGTTCCAGAACAAAATAAATAATTTTGATAAAAGAAAAATAATTGAATAAGGAGACATGAAATGACCAAGTTTAGGCCTTTGTCTCTGCAAAATGTCTACTGAAGGTTTGTGGATTTCCTATGGATCGCAGGAGGTTCGTTGAAATTAATAATTTCGACGATCATAACACGAACGGCGCGCGCGCCGTGCGTGTTCGTGGCGCGCATATGTGTACGTACCTTTAGACGTTTAAAGGATTTTCTCCCAGTTTCGTTAAAACAAATCCTTGTGCAGAATCTTGTGTTGCCACACTTTGATTATTGTGACGTTATATATGTAATTATCTAAACTATGACTTGTCGCAGAGACTGCAGCGTGTTCATAATGCTTGCGTTCGTTTTATTTTCAATATCCACCGTTATGACCATATTTCCGAACACTTTAATAACCTCTCTTGGCTCCGTCTTACTGACAGACGTAAATTGCACTCTCGTTCACTACTTTTCAAACTTCTGAATTCCTACTTACATGGCGTCTAGATTTGAGAAGTTACCCTCTTACCACAATATTGACACTAGGTCACAAGATAACACTCTGCTAACAATCCCTCTTCATAGCACTTCCTCTTATTCTACTTCCTTCACAGTAGCCTCTGCCTGCTCCTGGAATCTCCTTCCTCAATATATCAGGGGTTGCCGCACACTTGGCACCTTTAAGTCACGCTTATACAGTTACCTGTTGTCTAATAATTAATTTTTCTCTACTTATTTAATTTTATAATATGTCATTAATAATCGTTTCCTCGTTTTTTATGTATCTTGTACATATTATATATTTAATTCGTTAAATTTAGAGTAAATCAAAATACATTATAAATATTAATAGTATTGTATTCATAACTTGTAATCGTTTATGTATATTTTAATTTAGATGTAAGACTATTTTTTTTTTGTATTTTTTTTAAACCTGGTTGAGTGGCAGAAAAGGCCTTAAGGCCTTAACTCTGCCAGGTAAAATAGTTATTATCATTATTATCATTATTATTATTATTATTATTATTATTATATTATTATTATTATATCCTATTGAAATAAACGGAGGTAGGTATTATCCAAATATGAGCGAAATCCGACAATTAGAAGTGGAGGTTTAATTGAGACACGAAATTAAAAACTGCCTAAACGACGGGACCGATTTGAATGAAAATTGTTATGTGTTTGAGTGGGTCACTGGATGGTTTAGATTCATAATTGGACTCAGTAGGTGTTCGCTGTGATCGAGTTATGGTATTTTTTGTCATATGTGTACTCATCTGCATTAACGACATATTCCGCGCGACAACAATGTGACGTCATGATGCACAGTTAACAGATGGCAGTGAGGAGTTTTCTTGCGAACTTATTTTATACGTCTTAATTAGTGAAGTTTTTGGTGAGAACGTAACTTATATATTTATCGTCCAGCCACGATACGAGGATTGAACGTTCGCGCAGGACAACGTGTGCCGGATTCGCTAGTTAAAATATAATATATAATTACAATTTAGTATATAAAATAAACATTGTTTCATTGTTATGCACTCGCCATACGTTGGAATTTGAATTGTTTCAAAATGGCAAAATTTCTGTACATTTCTTAAAACATTGAAAATGAAAGTATTTAAAAAAAGAGATAAATAAATTATTTTTAAAGTTTTCAAACAATTTAATGAAAAATATCCTACATTAGCGATAAATGATGTGGTGAAAATAACAGCAGAATATACAGGTGAGTCAGCATGGAACATACATTCTGCTCGTAATGAAATTGTAAATAAAGGATATATATCGACAACATGGAAAAGCATAAACGTCTGATTCGGTTGACCAATGTAGTACATTTTGGTCATAAATAAATAAGTTCCTAATTATTAGTACAATCTTAACTATCATCCGTAATTATTTTCACATCAGAACAACCTAAATATATTAATTCCCTCGGTATTATCTCAGGATAGGGATGTATGGAGAGCGACCATGAGCCATGGACTGTAATGCTAGTGAGTTAGTTAATATATCTGATGTCTAACAATTGAATTAAGGAAAACAAAACAACATTTCTCATACATTTTTCCTTACCTTAGCAACCACACAGTTAGGAGTGGGGGCTCACCTGGAAAGTAAATGGAAAAATCGTTCTGTGGATCCTAATTTCCTGTTTTCCGCAACAAAACTCGGTACTTGGTATTTACATAAAAAGAGGAAGTTATTTTCCGACCATTAGAAGTGGATGTTTATCTGAAATCGATAAATTAAAACACAAAAAATGTGTAAGCGACGCCATGATTATTTTTGGCATTTCGCTTAGTTTACGCATTTCCTGTGCGACGGCTTCTCTTATTTTCATTCGATTAATGTACCATGAAAGCATATATACTTCTTTTACTTTTAGTAGCTCCCGACATTCCCACTACTTATAGACTTTGTAAAAGCCTATCATTACTGTACGCCTATATATGTCTCTATATAATTCTTCTGTACGTGTGTCGTCTCTCTGCTTCACCTAAACGACTGGACCGATTTTGATGAAATTTTGAGTGTGTGTTTGAGTGGGTCATTGGTTGATATACAATCTCAATTGAATCCTCTAAAACCATTAGGTGTAGGAATTCACCTGAAGCGAAAATTTAAAAATCGCTCTAGCGGTCACAATTTTCGATGTTTCACAACGAAACTCAGAATATCGTATTAAAAAAACGAGGTAGGTATTGTGAAAACATTAGCGAAACCCGACAATTAGAATTGGAGGTTTACCTGAAATATGACATTAAAAACTGGCTATTAACCGCCATGTTTGGTTCGTCTCTGCGTATATTATAATTTAATTAACCGTTATTATTTCACTTATTTTGGCGTAGCAACGCACGTCGGGTATTAGCACGTGATAATATAAACCGCAATAAGTTGTGGCAAATTTTAGAAGAAGAAGAAATACTCAACACATTAATTAGAACCACCCAAAGCCTTTATGTTAATTCCAGCAACTAACTCACCTTGTGTTTTATACACAGCCCCGTTTAACGCTTTCACTTATCCATTTACGTGGTAAAACAAAATATTTTGTTTATTGTAATTCCGATTTTCCTGAAATAAAGAACGTGAAATTGTAATTATTTTATAACAAAACAAATTTTCCAATATTATTCATGCCGTAACCACGTGACCGTGATGATATTGTTGAACCGCGACGTCATAGCTTATTGTATTGAGTGATTTTTCGCGTTATTATTTTTGAAAAATGTAATAAAGAGTTCTATATATAGTGCAGCAGCTCTATAGTAATGTAGGCAGCAAGAACATTATTTATTTATTTAAGAATTTTACGATTTCCCGGAAGTAAGACAAACATATTAGTCATTTATATCAGTTGATATCAAAGGAATCTGAGGCGAATAAACAAACTGGTTATGGAGGGGGAATATAACAACGTACTCGGAGATCAGCGCCCCAAGCGTTAAGAAACTTAATGAGTATTTTATCTTTAGAATTTGCTGCATTAGCTACTTTTTTCTCATCTATTAACCCAACCAATTTGAGGAAGGGTACTCACGGTCTCGGACGAAAAATATATCATTATCAGTTGTTAAATTTCTTCGATTTAATTAATTTATATTTTTTCAATTGAAAGTGAAATTATTTTTGCTATATATCCGACATTTTGTACGGTTCATAGTTTAAAATTAATTAATTTCGTGTTTAGAAAACTGGAATGAAGACACCTGCAGGCCCCGTTTAACAAACCCCACAACACGAAAATTACTGATTTGTTTGTAAAACAATAGACATGGAAATGGTTTAGTTTACTATTCAGCGAACAAATTGTTGAAAGTAACTTGTCTGTGGAAATAATTACCACATTTTCTTCCTTTATTTCTTATCCTTAATTTGGCACTGTACCTTATAAGATACATTACTTTAATGTATTTAATATTAACGCGGGAATTGGATAAATCGCCCTTAGATATAGTCGCTTTACAGGAAGTTAGGTGGCCAGGAGAAGGTAGTCAGGAATCAGGAAGCTTTGCATTATACTATGGGGGTGCAGAAAGACCTGCATTTGGAACGGGTTTTTTTGTTTTAGTCAGAAGGAGGATCCTATCCGCTATCCGAGATATTAAATTTGTTAGTGATAGGATATCATACATAATTCTAAAGGGTAAACGACATGATTTTATAATGTAAATGTACATGCCCCCACAGAAGATAAAGATGACAAGATCAAGGATGAGTTCTATGAAGAATTAGAATGCTTATTTGATAGCCTTTCACGATATCATATGAAAATTGTCTTACGAGATTTTAATGCAAAAAGTGGGGCGGGAAGATATATTCAAAAACAACAATAGGCAAATTCAGTCTTCATGAAGATAAGTAAAGACAACGGGGTTAGATTAGTCACATTTGCCACATCAAAAGAATCTCATTGTTAAGGGAACAACATTTCAGCATAGGGATATTAATAACATACACATTGAGGTCCCCAGATGGAGAAACTCGAAACAGATAGATCATGTATTAGTGGCTTAAACGCTGGCACAAGTAGCATCATTGATGTTAGATCAGTTTAGAGGGACAGGACTGCAATTCGGATCATCATCTGGTCAGAGTGAAAAATCAGACAACGGCTATCGCTTATGAGAGGAACGAAACGCGAAAAGATGATTCTTTAAAATATGAATTAAAAAACTTGAAAAATGATTAAATTAAATGCGGCAAGGAATACCAAACAAAAATTGCTAAGAGATTTGAAGTACTGGAATCTTCAGATGACAATGTGCAAAACGAAGAAAGAAAATGATTATAAATAAAGAATGGGAACCTATTAAGAAGATACTATAAATTGTCAGCATTCAGAAAACATTGGTTGATTTAAAAAGAGGCAAAAAACAAAGAAATGGTTTGAAGCGGAACTGTGCCGAAATTGTAAAGAAAAGAAAGCTAGCAAAAAATGACATGGTTACACGAGTCATATGACGTAAAATTTAGAGCAATTGAGTAGTGTTAGATGTGCAACCACCAAGTTTACTAAAGAGTTAAAAAGAGGGAATATTTGAGAGAGAACGGGTAATGATCTTGAAATGAATGCAAAAAATAAGAACATTAGAGAATTATATCCGGGAATTAGGTTATAGAGAAGAAGGGGTTTTTTCAGGCTTTTTAGAACAAACATAATTCGGAATGAAAATGGGGATATGATTGCAGATTCTACGAGTATATTAAATAGATGGAAAGGTTACTTTAATCAGCTATTAAATGTACATACAGAACAGGACATTGAGGAGGATAAGTTACAGACAGCAAAGATGCTAGTCGCAGAGCCAAGTGCACTAGAGGTTGATGAAATGGCCGATTTGAAAAATTGAAGATGTATAAAGCATCAGCTTCAGATGGAATACCAGCAGAACTGATAAAATCAGGGGTGAGAAAAATTGTATGGACAAGATACGCTGGTTGCTTAGTAGTATGATTTGGGAAAAAGATCTTCCAGAGGAATGGAAGGAATCAATTATCGTACCAATTTATAAGAAGAAAGGAGATTAAAACAGATTGCACAAACTACAGGGGCATTCTCATTACTTTCAACTTCGTACAAAATTCTAACAAATATAGTAGTAAGCAGACTTACTCCCTAAATTGAGTGGACATTCTAGGAGCTAATCAATGTGCATTTAGAAGAAAAAGGTCTACAACAGAATCAGATTTTCAGTATAAGACAGATTTAGAGAGAAATAGAAATGGGAAAATATAATGGTACTGTACATCAAACTATATGTAGGGACTTTCAAAAAGGAATATGATTCAATTAAGAGGGAGAAGTTTATACAGTATCCTGCTGGAGTTCGGAATTCCTAAAAGTTAGTTAGACTTCTACGAAGGGGGGAGAAAGGAACATGAAAAGAGGGATGGTTAGCGGCTGAGGTGGGCTGGCCCAATATTCGTGGGGCGCGGAGCGTGTCCGTTTGTTCCTCTTGCCGCTGGGGCTATGTCTGCGTGTGGCAAACAGTTTTTCAGACACTTTTGAAATCCAGAATGGGTTGAAGCATTTTGAGAAAGGACTATGCACTATCTCCTCTACTATTTAATTTTGTACTAGAGCATGCCATTAAATCTTTAGAGAATGAGGAAGGCTTACAACTCAATGGTATTAATAAGCTGTTAGTTTATGCTGATGATGTAGTACTACTGGCCGATAGCGAGGAGATACTAAAGGCCAACACGCACACACTATTGAGTAATACTAAGAAATTAGGATTGGAAGTAAATATGAGTAAAACTAAATATATGGTCACACGTAGGAATTCAGTATATAATGGAAATGGACAGCTAATGACAAATGAGGGAAATTTTGAGGAAGTGGCTGAATTCAAATACCTAGGAACAATAATCACAAATAGGAATGAGATGCACAAAGAAATTAAACATAGTCTCAATTCCGGAAATGCATGCTACTATGCATTGCAGAGACTTTTGATGTACCAACTCCTTTCAAAAAACGTTAAGCTGAAAATATATAAAACTATTATTCTACCAGTTATATTATATGTGTGCGAAACATGGACTCTTACTTTAAGGGAGGAAAAGAGATTGTGTATTTGAGAATAAAGTTCGTAGGAAAATTTTTGGACCAAAGAGAGATGAACAGACAGGTGAATGGAGAAGACTACATAACAATGAACTACATGGTCTTTATAGGAAGCCAGATATAATAAGAACAGTTAAGTCTCGTAGACTGCGATGGGCAGGACATGTTGCGCGTTTGGGGAATGAAAGACGTGCATGGAAGCTTCTTGTATGAAACTAGAGGGAAAACGCCCAGTTGGTAGGCCAAGAATGAGGTGGGAGAACAACATTAACTATGATTTGAGGGAAGTAGATTATACAGGGAATGATTGGAAAGCATTAGATCAGGATAGGGATGTATGGAGAGCTTATGTCCGCGCGGCGATGAACCTTCGGGTACGATAGTGCCAGTGAGTAAGTAAGTCTACAAAATTATACTACAATATACGCAAAATAAATTATGGTTATGCATGATTTTTCACTCCAGTCCGACACATTTAATAAGCTGGCATGAGATATTTAATTTCACCAATTAAGGGGTTACCCTCTGCTATGCTGATGACCAGGTAATAATAGCAAATACGGAAGACGAGCTTCAAAGGAATATTTTTAAATTACATAATATATGTGAACAATATAATCTCAAAATATCCATAGAAAAAACTAAGGTAATGGCATTCCAAGGGAAAAATCAAATCAGATCGAAAATAGTAATAGGAAACAAAATCATAGAACAGGTGAACCATCTCAATTATCTAGGATGTGACATTTCATTTAATTATGATAATGATATAACTAATAAAATAGCAAAATTCCAGGGAATATGTGGTACGATAAAACGATCACTAAATAATAAAACAACAAGAGAGACCCAATTGAAATTTTATAAAACATTGGCAGTACCGGTACTGCTCTATGGATCAGAAGCCTGGATACATAAAAGACAGGATCTAAGTAGGATAACGGCGGCAGAAATTAAATTTTTGAGATCTGTTAAAGGGTGCACTAAGGAAGACAGAATCAAGAACACAGAAATAAGACAGGAACTTGAAATATTTGCAATAACTGATAAAATAGATACATATAGACAAAAATGGAAGCAACACATAGACAGAATGAATGAAGATAGATATCCAAAACAAATAAAATACAAACCTAAAGGCATCCGAGATGTGGGCAGACCTAGAAAGAGATGGGCTGAAGTCGGAACGGGTCAACAGACCTAATCCATGAATGCAGATGATGATTTTAGGCACTAATTTTAGGTCTCCTATGCCACCCGGACACGACCTGTCCGTACTTTGGAACATATACGTGCTATACAAGGAGACGGAGGGCTTCGCCGAATGACGGATCAACTCAATCCGGTGCCTTCTCCGAGACAGCACGAACATTTAAAACAAAAGACGCATTTCAAACACACATGAATACTGAACAAGACAAATATGAGAATGAATTATGATGGCAGATAGTGTTTTGGTACTATTTGTGCGTTAAAGTTTACCGACGTTTGTCTCACAGATGAGGAATCGAACCAGGGCGAATTCCCACGTAACACATGGACAATAAAGTTGCTTCACAAAGTGAACTGTTATAATGATTTTCAAGTGTTTACGTCCCAAAATATGTAGAACAAAACCATACATAACGAAGAATTGTTATTTATTTTAAATGAAATCCTACACCACGCAGAAATGTTAGTTGTTACGTAAGTAATCTTTATTTTGTATAATTAGTGACCAAAGTGTATTAAAACTCAAGACATGCATTTTGTAACTCCTCCTGTATACACTACATTCATAATTATTATTCATTGAAACCTTGACAGAGATTATTATTTTACTGTCACTCTGTAAAACATGATGGTGACGTCATACACCGATATAAAACCGTACATTTGAAGTACAATTGTCGAAGATAGAAACTTGTGTTGCCTTGTGTTTAGTTACTAAAGTATTCTCGGATGAGATGTCGAACAGAATTCATCACATTATTTCTTGTAATAAACACTACCGGTACATAAAATTACCGCCAGACCACGGGACAATTAGAGTTAGTGAGGATGGGGGAAATTTTTCCTGAAACACGTTCTAACGTATACTATATCAGAGCTTTAGTGTATTTCTAACTACTGACAATATTTTAATATAAAACATTCTGTGTGTCTTTCAATTATCTTGGTTCATATTTGAGTTAGGTTACTTGCCTCTTTCCCCAAGGGTCGCGAGATCAAACCCGCCGAGGTCGATGGATTTTTAGGATGGAAGAATCCAAGGGACTAGTTCTCCGAGAGACTAAAATACGTGAGTCCGTAACAGAACCTCAGGCCTAAACTAGTGCCTCTGAGCAAAATATAATCTGCCTTCCTCCATCCAGGTAATACCTTAATATCCTACTAGATGTGTCTTTGAGGTTATGTGCTGACCTCTAGCTGACATATGTAGGGAAATAAGCGTAACTAAATTAGATTGGTTAAGAATGTCCACAATCGGGAGTAAACTACTACCACTACTATATTTACATGGAAATGATTGAATGGAATGTGGTACACACTAGGCAACAGAGCGTAGCATGCACTTCACGGATCCAAGGATACTAAAGTCAGAATACACCGGACGATCCGTGTTGGCTTAAGCCTGCGAAACCTGACCTTGAAAAGGCCGAAATACAATAAGTATTAGTTTTCGAAAGGAAAATATTTGGGAAAATTTTCGAGCAGCAGAAATTGGAGATGGACCTTGGATAATTAGAACAAGTGATTAACAAAATTAATAAACCTTATTAATTTCATAAGAGTACAAAGATTAATTATGTTTGGTCATGTGCGCAGAATGAAACCTTTAACAACTAGACTCCAAGTCACAGTGTTACAGCCTGCATGTGCTTGTGACTTCTAAACCCCTCAACCGAACTTGAAGCACGCCGAGTGTTTAGCCCAGCGGTAATCATTACGCGGCCCGCGGGCCGCATGCGGCTCTTGAAGATATTTATTAAGGATCCTGGAATAATTTTACCTTCATTACATTACATTTAAATTTTAAATTCTCAGAAGATTGTAACGACAATGGGGTTAGATTAGTCACATTTGCCACATCTAAGAATCTCATTGTTAAGAGCACAACATTTTAGCATAAGGATATTCATAAATACACCTGGACGTCCCCAGATGGAGAAATTCGGAACCAGATAGATCATGTATTAGTGGATAAACGCTGGCACAGTAGCATCATCGATGTTAGATCAGTTAGAGGGACAGACTGCAATTCGGATCATCATCTGGTCAGAGTGAAAATCAGACAACGGCTATCGCTTATAAGAGGAACAAACGCTAAAGATGATTTTGTAAAATTTGAATTAAAAAACTTGAAAAATGATGAAATGCGGCAAGAATACCAAATCAAAATTGCTAATAGATTTGAAGTACTGGAATCTTCAGATGACAATGTGGCAAACGAAGAAGAAACTGATATAAATAAAGAATGGGAGGCTATAAGAGATACTAATAAATTGTCAGCATCAGACAGCATTGGTTGTTTAAAAAAGAGGCAAAACAAGAAATGGTTTGATGAGGAATGTGCCGACATTGTAAAGAAAAGAAAGCTAGCAAAAATGAAATGGTTACACGAGCCAAATGACGTAAATTTAGAGCAATTGGGTAGTATTAGACGGGAAACCACCAAGTTACTAAAGAGTAAAAAGAGGGTATATTTGAGAGAGAAGATTAATGATCTTGAAATGAACGCAAAAAATAGGAACATTAGATAATTATATCAGGGAATTAGTATAGAGAAGGAAGGGTTTCAGGCTAGAACAAACATAATTCGGAATGAAAAGGGGAGATATGATTGCAGATTCCAGGAGTATATTAAATAGATGGAAAAGTTACTTTAATCAGCTATTAAATGTACATACAGAACAGGACATTGAGGAGGATAATTTACAGACGGCAGAAATGCTAGTCGCAGAACCAAGTGCATTAGAGGTTGAAATGGCGATTGAGAAATTGAAGATGTATTAAGCATCAGGTTCAGATGAGATCCCAGCAGAACTGATAAAATCAGGGGAAGAAAAATTGATGGACAAGATACACTGGTTGCTTAGTATTATTTGGGAAAAAGAAGCTCTTCCAGATGAATGGAAGGAATCGATTATCGTACCAATTTATAAGAAAGGAGATAAAACTGATTGCAACAACTACAGGGGCATCTCATTACTTTTAACTTCTTACAAAATTCTTAGTAAGCAGACTTACTCCCTATATTGATGACATTCTAGGAGAACATCAATGTGCATTTAGAAGAAACAGGTCTACAACAGATCAGATTTTTAGTATAAGACAAATTTTAGAAAAGAAATGGGAATATAATGGTACTGTACATCAACTATATGTAGACTTCAAAAAAGCATATGATTCAATTAAGAGGGAGAAGTTACATAGTATCGTGCTGGAGTTCGGAATTCCTAAAAAGTTAGTTAGACTTATACGAATGTGTCTAAATGGCACAAAGAGTAGGGTGCGTGTAGGCAAACAGTTTTCGGACACCTTTGAAATCCAGAATGGGTTAAAGCAAGGAGATGCACTATCTCCTCTACTATTTAATTTTGTACTAGAGCGTGCCATCAAATCTTTAGAGGATGAGGATTGCCTACAACTCAATGGTATTAATAAGCTGTTAGTTTATGCTGATGATGTAGTACTATTGGCCGATAGCGAGGAGATGCTAAAGGACAACACGCACACACTATTGAGTAACACTAAGGAATTAGGATTGGAAGTAAATATCAATAAAACAAAATATATGGTCACATGTAGAAATGCATTGTATAATGGAAATGGACAGCTAATGACAAATGAGGGAAATTTTGAGGAAGTGGCTGAATTCAAATACCTAGGAACAATAATCACAAATAGGAATGAGATGCACAAAGAAATTAAACATAGGCTCAATTCTGGAAATGCGTGCTATTATGCATTGCAGAGACTCTTGATGTCCCAACTCCTTTCAAAAAACGTTAAACTGAAAATATATAAAACTATTATTCTACCAGTTATGTTATATGGGTGCGAAACATGGACTCTTACTTTAAGGGAGGAAAGGAGATTACAAGTATTTGAGAATAAAGTACTTAGGAAAATTTTTGGACCAAAGAGAGATGAACAGACAGGTGAATGGAGAAGACTACATAACAATGAAGCCAGATATAAGAAGAACAGTTAAGTCTCATAGACTGCGATGGGCAGGACATGTTGTACGTATGGGGAATGAAAGAGTTGCATGGAAGCTTCTTGTAGGAAAGCCAGAGGGAAAACGCGCAGTTGGTAGACCAAGCATGAGGTGGGAGAATAATATTAACTATGGTTTGAGGGAAGTGGATTATGCAGGGAATGATTGGAAAGCATTAGCTCAGGATAGGGATATATGGAGAGCTTATGTCCGCGCGGCCATGAACCTACGGGTTCGATAGTGCCAGTGAGTAAGTAAATATAAAATATTTATTATCTTTATTGAAATTCTACAAAACCATGGATATCCCTGTGTCATTCTGAACAGTACAGTACCGCACGTGTTCAACAATGCAACGCAATGTCCTGGCTAGTGTTATTGGTTTTGAATATGTGTACATTTGTTTTTAAAACCGTTTAAACTTCCACATTGTCGTCCGAATCTTTCACAATGAAATATTATACAATTTAGTTTCTATGAACAAGCGACTGGATACTGTGTGTTACCTAATCAGTTGAAGTGAAGTGAATTTCAGTGTTTAATAATGACTGGTGTTTTTTCGAAAGGGAAAAAGAGAAAACTCGAAGATGAAGGAAGTGTTTTTCAAGATACTTGGGAGCATGAATTTTTCTTCAAACCTGCTAAAGAGGAAGGCAATGCGATGTGTTTATTATGTCGAGACGTAGTTCAAGGTTATAAACGATTTAATCTTAATAGGCATTATAAAACGGTGCATTCAAATTTTGAGTGCAAATATCCTAAAGATTCTAAATTGAGAGCAGAAAAACTAAAAACATTAAAAATGTCAATAGTGTCTGAACGGAAAATGATGTTGGATACCGTAAGTGAAAATAAATTGATAACAAAAGCATCATATGAAGTAGCAGAAATTTTAGCACGCAAAATGAAACCGTTTGCCGATGCAGAGATTTTTAAGGAGTGTTTTCTAGTCGTTTGTAACACATTATTTTGTAAATTCCCAAATGCAAAACAGATCAAAAGTTACAACTTTTCGATTCTACTTGTGTTACGAGAGTTAACGAAATGTCTGTAGACATGTGATTATTTCAGCCTCGCTTTGGATTCGTCCAGAGATATTAGTTCCAACTCTCAGTTGCTTTTATTTGTTAAATATCGTAATAAGATAAGGATTATAAAGGAAGAATTTTTAACTGTAATACCTATGACAGGTCAGACACGGGGAATAGATTTTTTTGAAGCAGTTAAATATTTTTTTGACAAATACAAAATTGACCTAAAGAAACTTTTATCAGTGTGCACTGACGGTTGTCCCTCAATGGTAGGTTGTCATACAGGATTCATTTCTCTGTTAAAGAACATTTAAATAGAGACCACTTATTAACATACCATTGCATTTTACATCAAGAAAATCTTGCTGCTAAATTTGACGAAACTTTCAGATCTGTGATGAAGAAAGTAATTAACATTGTTAATTTCATTAGATCACGTGAACTAAATCATAGGCAATTCATAGAATTTCTCAAAGAGCTTAATTCACAGTATGATGATGTTATTTATCACAGTGAGGTCAGGTGGCTGAGTAAAGGAAGAGTTTTGGAACGATTTTTTAATCTTCGCCATGAAACAAAACTCTTTTTATGTAAACGAGATAAAGAATACCCTGAACTAGACTCTTCTTCATGGTGGTTAAAAGTTGGCTTCCTGGCTGACATAACAGGAATACTGAATGATGTCCAAATTAAAATGCAAGGTACAAATAAACTTATTACTCAGCTCACAAGTGCATTTTTTTCTTTAGAAGAAAAATTAAAAATGTATACAGAAGAACTTAGTAATAATGATTTCACTAGTTTCCCATGTTTCCAACATCTTATTGAAGAATATTCAGAGGAAGAAATAAACTTGCAACCCTTCATAGAATTGCTCACTGTACTACACCATGATTTCACCGCGAGATGTAATGATTTTAGAAAGTTTCGAAACTCATTTCGATTATGATGATCTTGAAGAAGATTTTCATAGCAACTCCGGCCGTGAAAGTCTACGTGAATACATCATTTCGATTAGTTGAAAATCCCTGGTCAATAACGACAACAGATGTAACTGGGTTGTCAATTTTTGGTCCTGGGATTAGAAATCTAAAAAATGAACTTATTGATCTCCAGCAGGATTCAGAACTGGAAGGTATTTTTTAAGAGAAACGAAAAACGAATTCAATTTTGGAGTTTTGGAATACAGTTCGTCCCGCGCCGTAGCCGAGCGGTTAAGGTAGGAAGCCTTGGCGCAGAGCACGGGACTTGCGCTGGTTCGAGTCTCCATGGGGGAAGAAATTTTCTCATGGTATTTCGACCAGTATGGGACCGGTGCCCACCCAGCATCGTGAGGTAATTGGGTAGCTACAATAAGTAGCGGCTCCAGGTTGAGGAACCAGCTATAACGGCTGGGGGACTCGACATGCTAACCACATATCACCCCTACACTGGCTGTTGATCATCTACCTCTGTGATTGACACATGTGGATGTGAAGGGCCAGCAGCCGGCTGGTAAAAGGGCAACCGCTGAAAAGTGGAAAGACCCTCAATCGGAATCGGAATACAGTTCCAGAAAAACAGTTCGAAAACTTGGTGTCGTGTGCATATAAAATTCTGTGTCTTTTTGGATCAACGTATGTTTGTGAAATGACTTTCAGTAAGATGAAATTCATCAAGGGTAAACATAGATCTCGTCTCACCAATGTGAACTTGGAAAACCTGCTGCGGATATGTGTGGCAAATCAACCAGCTCGTATTGACAAAATTGTGCAGGAGAGTAGCAGAGTTCGACCATCAACTTCACAGCAGTAATCTACACAACTGTAAGTTGCCTTACAATTATGTACAGTACCGTAATAATAATAATAATAATAATAATAATAATAATAATAATAATAATAATAATAATAAACAGTTAATTATTAACAAAAATTAAGTGACAGTAATCAGTAATTGAGTTTTGTCCATAAATGTAAAAAAAAGCTGCGTGTTACCAAGACTGAGAACTGTGAAATTTGGTGCGGCTCTCGAACAGATATGGTTTCTTATATTTGGCTGTCTTGTAATTTCTAGTGAGTACCACTGGTTTAGCCGCAATAAATTAAAAATGAGGATTAGGAGTTTACCTGAAACATCATATTTCATTTACTTAGGCGTAGCAGCACACTCCGACCATTAGAAAGTTGAATATAAAACATCATCAAGGGCAGGAAGCGTTGGAAATATTTAAGAAGAGCTAAGTAATGAAGCTGCAGTGTATAATAAGAAGTGTATTTATTCTAATATGAATTATTTGTGTAATGAATGTATTGAAAGTTACCTAACTTCCTTATCCCAAAACCTGCGCTAACATTTTCCAATCGCTCACGGCACTACACAAACAAAATGATAATCATGCATCCGAAATATTAAACTGTTCAATCGTTGCTACGTTACAATGCAACACTACTCCAATGCTACATCGATCAAACCCCATTCAAGCGTAACATTTCGACTTTTTCATTATTGGAGAAGCAAAGGCATCGTGCCACATGCCCTGCTCATCGCTGTCTACAGGATTTAATTTGTCTTATTATAACTGGTTTCTCATGTGGCTGATTGTTATGTAGTCCCCTGTCTAACATATTGGCGTCTGCTTTAGAAAATTACGAAAAAAAGGCCCATCTTTTTCTTAATTTCGATCACATCTTGGACATGGAATCTACTAGTCTCTGTTCTCATCGCATTTATAACTTAATCCTGAGTGTGGCTTCCTTCGGGAAGTAAAGTCGTGTCACATATTTACAGGGGTTGGACACAAAGCTTTAATTAAAATTCGTCAAGAGATAATTCGTTAAATTAAAATTGGTCACAGATATCAGCCGGATTGTCATCCCAGTGTGACGGTCGCCTATACCCCCAGAACGTAGTCTGGTGAGGTTGTGTCATTATTCTGCCAGCTTGAAAATTCTGACGCCAACAGGAGTCGACCTATCTACTTTCCAGCTTTTATCATTTGCCTTAATCGACTGCAGTACTTTTAGGAAACATTATTAGCGTCTTTGTTAAATATTTAAAACATTAAAACTCGTACCTTTGATGGCAGTCGTCCTCAACAAATTCAATTTGTTTGAAAATGGAACCAGTTCCGAAAGGCTGAGCTAACTGCCATCAAGTGTACGACTTTTGTTGTTTTACACGGGCCACTCAAAATGACATCTATACGAAAACAAGTGTAACTAAATTAATATGGTTCAAATTCTTCCCTGTAGGGGGAGAGCGCCTAAATCTCTGTAAAGGGAAAACATAGGCTTACAACAAAAAAACATTCCACTACAGCGTGGCGTTTCCCTACTACTGAGGGTTTGCAATGTGGAATCTTTCTCTATTTTTATCGCGCCGAGTGAATGTTATTTATCTAAGCAGGTCTTGTGTAGCTTGGAAGATGTGTTCCACTGTACAAAAGGGTACCTTGGTTCTCTCTCAATTCACAATTGCAATATTTTCATGCTGATGTTTTCAATTATATTCTACTTATGGACATTATTACTTAGAGACTAAATATGTAGTTTTACATAAAAGATAAAAAAAATATGTACGTTATTGATTACCGGTATTTAATAAGTAATTATGATCAAATCTGTAAAAATACATTTTCATATGTGGTAAGTTTGTAATTTGTGGACATTTATCAACGTGTGGACATTTATCTATGTGTGAGCAAAGGGTATGAATACAAATACTAACCTTAATGTCGTTTTTACTAATACCTATGTCAAAATATTAAATAACTTAGGAAATAATGAAACTCCGTTTTTGCTTAAATCTTATTTATTAGCTTCTTCGTGACTTTCTGTACAGATACGACTGTTTACTTACTTACTCACTGGCACTATCGAACCGGTAGGTTCATGGCCGCGCAGACTTAAGCTCTCCATACATCCCTATTCTGAGCTAATGCCTTCCAATCATCCCCTGTATAATCGACTTCATCAAATCATAGTTAATGTAATTCTCTTACCTCATTCTTGGTCTACCAACTGGGCGTTTTCCTTCTGGTTTTCCTACAAGAAGCTTCCATGCACGTCTTTCATTCGCCATACGTGCCAATGTCCTGCCCACCGCAGTCTACGAGACTTAACTGTTCTTATTATATCTGCCTTCCTATAAATACAATGTAGTTCATTGTTATGTAGTCTTCTCCATTCACCTGTCTGTTCATCTCTCTTTGGTACAAACATTTTCCTAAGTACTTTATTCTCAAATGCTCGTAATCTCCTTTTCTCCCTTAAATGTCCCTGTGTTTGAGCCTTTGGAATGGGTTCCCTGAAGTAGTCCCCGCCCGAAGAACCGAAAGGGGGGACTATTTGACCTCCGGAAAATTTTACCCCAGTGGAACCCATGTCCGCATTTCTTGACGGTTGTATTTTTACGGTGAAAGATCGTCACTCTTTCGACCAAGATACTTTTTTTGTCTGGGTTATCACCTTCGACCAGTCCGGCATGGGTAGCCCTATCAGCAGCAATGCTACCACCGGCACTGTTTAGCTTAGTAAATGGACCGCTAAACATTAATATGGTAAGAAATACCTAAAATTAACAAAAAAGAGTTAAGATGCGTCCCTTTGTCTAAGGACATCGGTCTATATATATAATAGATGGTCTCCACTAGATAATATCAATGGAAATGTGGGAAGAAATCTTCACTCCCTTGTAATTCGGTAATACAGTTTTTTTAAAACGTTTATCTTTGTTTACTATTTACTCTAATTGCCTGATAAAACGTAGTTTATTAATAATTTTGTTTGCAATCTATTAGGTTCCATGTTATCGCGGTCCAAAGGAACAACACATTCCTCTGTAGTAATAATTACAACATTTCACTCTCTGCTGTGACGTGAATTCCGCCATTTTAATTCACGCGCGCTAGAGTCATAATTTTCACTGTTATCAAACTTGGAGAGTTTCCACGTGAAACAAGATGAGAAACATGTTTATAAGTTCACAGAGTGACGAGATATTTGTATTTGTTTGTAGTAGTGATTCTACGGGACACACTTTTATTGCGTTACAGGGCTGATAAGGTGCACAGTCCACGTAAGGTAAATTGTCCGTAATGTAAAACTGGAAGATTGTGTAGATATTGTAAACATGGTGAGTTGCCCATCCCTATGAGTGCGAGTCTTTATGCACTCAAAAACCTACTTGACCGATTTGAATGAGGTTTTTATCTACCATTTACAGAATTTTTTCTGGGACATCCTCAGCTCATGTCGGGTCGAGGGGTGAATCACCGACCATCACGGGAGCAGGAGAACCAAATGAAACGAAATGGATGAGATGAGTATGGAGAAATGGTGGAATAAAATTGTGGCAGAGGAAACGGAAGAAACCCCGAGGAAAACCTTTAACATAACATCACCGATCCACATAGATACCCTGTAGTGTATAATAGCATGTATTTCTGCATCTCATTCCTGTTAGTATTTATTGCTGCTAGGAATATGAATTCAGCCACTTCTTCAAAACTTCCATACCATGTATCTTGTTTATTTATTTGTTTAAATATTTTAAATAAAGTGATCGAAAATGAGTCATTGTAAATCATTGAAAATTTGTCAAATTATACAAAAATATGAAAAAGATACAAATTAATGTTATGAATGGTTGGTTTTCACTCCAATCCGACAAGTTTATCCAAGTTGGCATAACTTCTTCATTTTAAGACCAAACAACAGAAAGAAAAACCAGATTTCCTATGTGACGGACTTTTATTTATTTAAAAATCCACTGACTTTGGTCGAATTTGATTACACAGATCTCGGAACTAGAGGCGAGCGTGTCCACTGGGATGTTAATGTCAACTCTTCGTAATTACAACCAACTGTCAAACATATGTTTCTGTGTTCCAGTTGGCAACATAGCACCTAGTTAAGAGGCGCCTTCCCTCTCTGTTCTTAACTTCATTCCAGCCTCCCCTTATTCAGTATCTGGGCAGGACATGTGGCATGGAAAGCGCTCAAGTAATCATGATATTGTCTTGCGTTGTGAAATTTTTTACCTTCCTTTTTATTAGCAGGCAATCGTCGGTTTATGGCATCGCAGACATACATTCACCTCCCACAATGTTATTCTTGGCCTATCTACTTCAGCGCTTTCCCTCTGTTTTTCCTACATGAGATTTCCATGCTTCTCATTCCCCATTCGTGCCACATGTCCTGTCAACCCGCAGGCTACAAGCTTCCCATAAATATCATATAGCTCACTCTTATGTAATCTTCTCCATTCGCCTCTCTGTTTATCTGTCTCTGGCCCAAACATTTTCTAAGAATCGTATTTTCAAATATTCGTAATCTTTTCTCATTCCTTATAGTAAAAGTCCAAGTTTCAGTTCCATATAATGTAATTGGGAAAATAACAGTTTTACATATTTTCAGTTTAATGTTTTTGAGAGGAGATAGCACGACATTAGTCTTTGCTATGGATATCCTGAAACATTTCCCGCCCGGAGAACCTAATAGCGGACTACTTTATTCCCGCAAAATTTTCCTGCAGTGGAACCCATGTCCGCGTTTCTGGACGGTTGTAATTTTATAGTGAAAAATCGGAACTCTTCGACCAAGGTACCTTTTTCGTGTGGCTTATCGCCTTCGACCTTTTCAGCGTGGGTATGATGATAAATAAAAAATAAGTAATTGCAAGTTACAAAAAATGTATTCTTAATTATTGTGATGTAACTGAAGCTAGAACAGTTGTGTCTCGTGGACAGCGGGACGTGACTTTCATTTGTTACATTGTTATAAATAACACTGCAAATGGCTGACTACACATTCGTAAATCTGTCCACTGTTCTACTGACCTAGAAGGCCCTAAGTTTATACAATCAATGCATTTTGTTTCCATATCTTCATCTCCTTATTTCCTGAGTGGAACATAGGGCAGCCTGCCATTTCACTTGTTCCCAGCTTTTCCCTGTTTCCTTTGTTTCCATATACCATGCGTTTTTATATTAATTTCTTCTTAATTCGAGGAAACCTTAACTTCCAGGTCACATAGCGCGAGTATACACAGAGTATTACAGTGAAAGCGTGCAAAAATTAAGCCGGACATAGGGGATGCTCTACTGAACAATTTGAGATGGGAAACTATGATCAGAGAAGCCGGTTTAAGGACTTATGGATTGATCGTCCAGATTGCCTCCAGTGTGTGCTGTTTACTGACGAGGCCTCATTTCATCGTGATGGTATTTCGAACAGCAGGAATAGCTATGTGTGGGATGAAGAAAACCCTCACGCTGTACCAGAGTCACACCATCAAGAACGATTTGCTATGAATATTTGGGTCGATATTGTACGACAATCTTATTGGGCCTATCTTCTACTTGTCCGTCTGAATGGCTACCGTTACTTCAAGTTCCTGCCAAGTGTTGTATCTGAGTTGTTGGGGGACGTACCCTTGGCTGTTCGTGAAAGAATGTGGATACAACATGACGGTGCACCGCCTCACTTCACTGTGGATGTCCGTAACCATCTCAATGCTGTATTTCCTGACCGCTGGATTGGAAGGGCAGGCTCTATCGAATGGCCTTGATTATTTTGTATGGGGATATCTAAAGTCACCTGTGTTTGAGACCTCAGTTGAAACGGACATGAAATTAAATATCAGGGTTGTAGCTGCCTGTGATGTAATTCAAACTACACCAGGGATATTTGTAAGGGTGCGGCAGAATCTTTTACGCCGATGTCATGCTTGCAATGAGGTTGGTGGCCGTCACTTTGAGAAACTCTTGCAAGTGACGTTAATTGTATCAATGATGGTGTTTGTAAGTTAACTGTAACTGATTACGTTTTGTATTTACATTAGTCATGTGTTTTTTTCCCATATCTCTTTAAACTGAATTCTCGGATCCCAGGTTCCCTACCGCAAATTGTTCCGTGGAGCACCCCCTATGCGCTGTTTAATTTTTGCACACTTTTACTGAAACGTCCTGTACATATATCCATAGTAATTCCACCCGACGGCAGGCCTTTCACTGCAATCATAGCATTTTCATACTACGTTTGCAGTTTACTAAGGACGTGTGGTAGCTTCGCGTTGATTTCAACACCGGTAAAATAGCATCATGATGATGATGATGTCTGGATGATTTTCGAGGACCGTTTGGTCCTAAGCTTCTTGACATTTGTCTTAGAGGTAAGCAAAATCCCCGATATTTATATAAGCCTTGTCACGCAGCGGACCGGGGTTCGATTCGGGTCGGGACAAGCTCCTGGGTGAGGTTTTCTTGGGGGATTTTCCTCACCTGTAAGATAAATGTCACGAAGCTTAGGGCGCTACTGTCTCTTAACATCATCCGACCATAATCATAACCCTTATCATTATCGTCTTCCCTCAGCGGTGTGGAAAGCGACGGGAACCTACCACACTTATAATTCCCTAGTAAAGCTGCAAAGCATAGCATGAAAATGCTATGATTGCAATGAAAGACCTGCCCTCGGACAGAATTACTATGGACGGATATATATATATATATATATACATGTGTTTGTCACTCTACTCCTCCTAAACGACTGGATCGAGTTTAATGAATTTTTTGTTTGTTTCTGATTGGATCCTCGATGGTTAAATTCTCAATTGGACCCTCTAAAACCATTAGGTGTAGGAGTCACCTGAAGTGAAAATTTAAAAATCGCTTTTGCGGTCACATTTTTCGATTTTCATAACGAAACTCAGTACATGCCATTAAAATAAACCGAGATAGGTATTATCCAAAAGTGAGCGAAATCAGACAATTAGAAGTGGAGGTATACTTGAAATCCGAAAGTAAAAACTGCCTAAACGACGGCACCGATTTTTTTATATTTTTTTATTTTTTTATTTTGCGTTTTAATGGGTCTCTGGATGATTTAGATTCACAACTGGACCCGATAGGTGGCGCTGCGACCGGGTTATAGGATATTTTTTGTCAGATGTGTAGTTATCTGCATTACCGACATATTCCGCACCACAACAATGTGGCGTCATAATGCACGCTTCTTGAGCCACAACAGATGGCAGTGAGGAGTTTTCTTGATAATTTATAAATTAGTGAATTTTAAGATAAAAATTAATTTATGTTTTTATAGCCCGGCCCTGACACGAGAATTGAACGTCTGCCGTGTTCGCTAGTGTATATATAACTTATCCATACTTTTATTCATATGTCCCCTGTTATTATGAAGGTGTAGCGGTGCTGCCTCGTACGCAGCGGACTCCGCTCATGACAAATGTCATATTAGAGGTTATTTTTTTCAGGACACTTTCAGGTCCTTACATATCTGGCCATCATAATGATAATTTTCATGTTCGTCATGTTTAGTATGTGTGTGACACTCACTAGTGGTGCGTTAAACTGTCCTGGTAACACTACTATCCTCGGGCCCATATGACGCACCATCACTGGGGCAGATGAACGAAATGGATGAGATGAGCATGGAGAAATGGTGGAATGAAATTGGCAGATTAAATAATAATATATATATTTAAAAACGCTGTAGCCGCGTCGTAACCGAAAGGTTTGTGTCATCATGCCTTGGTATAGAGCTGAGGGGAATACATTTTCTCATGTAATTTCGGCCAGTATGCGACTACTAGTATCACTTGCAATTGCGGTAGGTACAACTGTATCGACTACAGAGTAGGAAAACCAGCTGTAACGGCTGTGGAACTGACCAACATTTGTCTTAACACTAAAAAAATGTGGGATAGTTTTATTGATGTTTGAACCTAGGACATGCCGTATACACTACTCGCTGCTTAAATATTATTTTTTAAAGTGAATCATGTATTTTGAGTTAGGTTTATAATGAAACAACATTCGAGAGTGATTGTAACAAATTACTTATGTCGCGTGTTTTTGTTTGCAGGTTGAATGAGAGAACAACATGTAACGTAGCTCTGCGCAACTTGCGATTTAATTTTTAAAAATGAAGACATATTTTCAAGAGCGGACTGTATATTGGACATATTGAACGCAATTCTAGCGGCACACACTTCATGACCGATGTAGATTGTTTTCACGCAGCCGGTTGTCATATCGATAATAATATGAGTACTGTGCCCCGCGGGGACTAATGTAACCGCTCCAAAATCAAACTGTGCTAAAACTTGAGATAAGCGACAACCGGGTTTTGGAAACAGAACAGACTGAAATGAAGTAGATTTAAAGAAATTACCTAATACTATCCACTACTGGACATAACCCATGTCTAACCACATAAAAAATAAAAAGAAAGAAAAAACTTACCGCCCGTTCCGTTCGCACGTGTTCCAGTATGCAGCTTTTCTGTCATTTATATTCGTATGGTTTCTTATGATTCCTTCATGTTTACTGCTGACTACCGACGGATTTGCGTCGAAACGAGAATAATTCTTCTACCTCCGAGTAGGTTGCCATTTCGGTATCCTAGTTACCACAGAACAAAGCAAGTAATGACGTCATATTGAGTTACGTCACCAGTTAACAATATATTACGTCACACGTGTTGATATGAGAAGGTGTTTCATGATCTTGTTTATGTAAAATGTTAAATAATGATTTTTTGTGGATTTCTACATTCGAGATTCCACTCTACATCAGAGACATGACATGTTCACAAACAAACTCAACAATTTTCTAACACAAACACCTCACTAATATTAATTCAATAATTAATTTTATTTTACTAGATCTTGTTTTTATTATTGTTCTCCGCTTGGTCAAATAATCGTTTGTTGTGATTTTAATGTGTGGCAGAAGCCAAATAAATATATAATTACCCAAGTAGAATGGACTGTTTGGCTTGGAACACAGAATACAACTAGTTTTGATGCTGAATATTACTTTAAAACCATCTCAATAAATCAAACATAATCCGAAGATTAATGCTTTACAGCATCGTTTCCCAACCTGTGGTTCGCAAACCCCCAGGGTTCGCAAAATATTTGAAGGAGTTCGCCAAAACATTTACGTATCGAGGTTACGCCTATTACTTTTTCCTTAATTTTTGCGACATTATCATAATAATAATAATAATAATAATAATAATAATAATAATAATAATAATAATAATAACAACATAATAATGATAATGATAATGATGATAATGTTAATGATGATGATGATAGTGATAATGATGAGGGCGATGACGATGACAAAGACGACGATGATGATGATGATGATGTGTAAGATCGGGAATTTATCACATCATTTCAACAATAAATTAATATTTACCGCGAATGCCTGAGTAGGTTTTAACCGTTAAGGGTTAAGTTAATTTAAGGTTATTAAACCTTTTGCTTGGAATTAAATGTTATGCATGTCTACAGTATGTATATTTAAAAGTCACTGGTTCACCCAACTCAGATCTTTGTACAAGGTGTTCGCGAGTAGAAAATGGTTGCGAACCGCTGCTTTACAGCTGCTTTACGACATATTGTTCTTAAAAGTAATTTAAACAGATACAAATTCAAATTGATTGGTTCATTACTGGATAATCGAATCCTATCTCTGTCGGGTGTTGTGAATGTATTGCTCCTTGTTTAAATATTTACGGTTAAGGAAAATTGTATGATCGTACAATACACGTTTAGCTGTGTTTGTGCTCATCTCTGTGCTATAAAATTTCCAACTTACAGAAAAGGAAAGCTAGTTTAAAGTGAGTTCAGTAAGTGAGGATTGGAATTGTGTTTGTCTTTATTCACTATCTGTACGAATCAACACATTTGTGTTTGTTAAATATGGTTTATAACTCACTGGCCACGTGGCTACAGGCTCTCGATACATCCCTATCTCAGCTAATACCTTCCAAACATTTCTTGATTAATTTATCTCCCCCAAATAATTTAAATTAGAACAAACAACATTTTTCCTTCCTAATCCATATCTGTGACAATAATTACAGCGGTCAGCCTCATGAGTGCCTGGTGCAGTGTATTTGGAATGTTTCCATCGCCCAATATTTTATTTCAATTTTGTCTCACTCAGCTGGTGTCAAAACTTTACCTTTCCATTGGAGAAGCTTCAACATGCTGCAGTGTGTGGAGGTAGCTGCACTTGTTCTTCATCTACAGCTTCGTTACATAAAAAACTGTTTCTTTCTTTTTTTACTGCGAAAGTAGACAGATAAATGACCTAAACGCGAACCAGTCATTCCTGGACAGAAAACATGAAACATGACACATTGTGTATCTACAGGTGTAATGAAGAAGACATCGACATTACTCCTGGTTTTAAGTTTCCAAAAATCATTGAAGTAAAATTACAGAAAGAACATTGACAGTAGTGGATGTGAGACCAGCAGCCGTTTGGTAGAGACAAGGCTCGTGCGCCTTGTTTAGTTTAGTTTAGTTTAAAGAACGGGGAAACCTAATGTTAAAACGAAAGTTTCTGAAAGTTTAGAAATACAAATCATTAATCTTGTGATATCAACAAGCATTTAAACGATGATAAATGTGCCATTTGAAAATAAATGTAACATTTACCTGACAGGGTAAACTGTATACCTTTATACATCTAACATATAATTTTAAAATTTGCAATTAATAAAGTATACACCTTTCAGAGATTAATTCAATTTTATTTAAATTTCACATTCAGTTGTCGTTGCTTTGTAATGTCACAGTTATCACAAGAAGGAATTCTTTAAATTTTTTTAATCAATTTATAAATAAAATTATTATTTGAACGATAGTTGGAAAGTTCCCTATCGATTTAAATTTCACATTTCATCTATTGTTTTTGTGGAATCTCCTCTGTTAATACTCATGAACACAAGAACAACAAACATACGACTGTACATTACTCACACATCCCACACCACGTATCACATATGAAATAGTAAAGGACAAAGCAGCCCGACGAATCAGTTCAAAGAAAGATACCAACCTATACCACATCTAAACGAACAACTAAAATTGGACGGCGTTTTACATCAACCGGCTAAGCGCCATTAAAAAAGAGAGATTTTAATGTCATTTGTTGCACTGGGTCATGAAGTAAGCGTACGCGCACTTTTAGCGCCAAATATTTAAATATAGTCTTATTATTAAAGAATAATGTAAACACCATCAGTCTATCAGAGATTCTGTGTTCAGCAACAAACGGCTATGAAACTATATCTTCATAAATACTAATCTAAATGTTGCATCATTCAGCTTAACAGCAAATGTTGCCGCTCTTATATTGTTGATGCATAACTGAGTATTGTTGGTTTGGTGCCACAATAAATAGTGAAGATTGTCAAGTCAGTGTGATTTTTTATTGTTATAACGACATTCAGAGTTGAGAATAATGTAGATACGGTTTATAAGAGCTGCCCTGTCTCACTGCAGGTGGTGCGTATTTGTCGCGCGTGAAGTCCATATACTATTTTATAAACATAAATATTTAAAAAATCACTGTCATCAGCTAGTAAAATTCGTTCTCCTATTTTTTTTGTGAAATAAAAAGTGTATCTCTTTCTAATTTTGTTCAATGAAAATTTTAATATATATATATATATATATAGATTTTCAATGAGAATAATTCATATTAAAATATGAGATAAATTATTTGTATTATTTACTTACAGTTACGTGTGCATAACGTATTGCAGTTCAAAATAAACATTTAGTGAGAAAGTTGACGGACGTCTATCGATGTTTTACTCCAAGGTATACAACATTGTTACAACATGCTTCTTTCGTTGTTATGTGTTTTTTGTATATGTTATATTTGTATTAATGAATTGGATTTATATTATTAATTTAACGCGCACATTTCACAATGTAATTCGTATGAATATTACAAAACAAGATATCAATTGTGCAAACAAACACTACTAACATCAGCAGTGCATACGTATTCCCTTGGCGCTTGGCTCATTGATACATAATAAAATATCCCATACTAATACGCATCGACAGTGTAAACGCCACCTTGTGGCGCTTAACTGATTGATGCAGAACGATTATCACATCATTCTCATTACATCTGAATGTAGTATTGAAATATTGACCATTAGAATACATATAAACTGTTTTTACTGATACAGTACCAATCAGTATATACTGTATTATCATATAAGTGATTATCAAGTCACAAATAATTAGATAGCTCTTGCTAGAGTTAAAAAAAACTTTAAACGTATTTTTCTCGGAATTTAGATGATGGTGCATACCCGGTTGTTGAATAACGCCGTCCATTTAGTGTTACTGAATATTGAAGATGTTGTTTATGTGCTACAAGTAATGTAACTGTCTCAACTTGTTTTATATCATCTTCCTTAGTTTGTAACGATTTACTCTCTCAAAGGCATTTCTAAAATAAATCTAAGTCCCTAAATTAAATTCTCTGTTCTTTTTTAAATTAAACAAAATCAGCCTTAAAAAGTGCATAGAGCTCAGTTGGGTAACGATCTGTTGTCATAGTGAAGGCGCCTGAATCTCAGCAACATCATCATCAGCATCAAGGATTAGACCTTAAGGTCTGTTCCGACCTCATACTTGAATTGGTCTGTCCATCTTTTACTTGGCCTTCCAACATTTCTTCGTCCTATTGGTTTGTAATGAAGAATCTGTTTCGGAATTCTATTGTTATCCATCCTATTGATGTGTTCATCTAGTTCTTGGAATCATAATAAACAAACACTAGCGCCACACGTAATAACAGGTTGATACTTCAAGCATAATTAAATGAATTACAATGATATGCATTTCAATTTTTTGTTTCTGCCTCAAAGGGAAATTAAGGATTCTTGTTAAGTAGACTGGTCCTCAAACCCATGTCTGTGTTCAAATTTTTTCAATCATACCAGTTTTTTTTTTGGCAATTTTGAAAATAAGTAAAAAACATAAAAATGGCAGTTCATTGTGTTTAAAAAATGTATATAATTTAAGAAGACAATAAACCTGAAATGACTGTCGGTATAGAGGGATACAAAATCCCAAGTCTGTATTCAGATTAAGCTGCAATCTACATAGCATGAAAATGCTATGATTGCAGTGAAGGACCTGCCTTCGAGCAGAATTACTATGGATGGATGTATTCAGATTTTCTGTATCCTGCACTGTTTTTCTGTAATCTTTAGAAAATAAAAACGTAAAACTCACCCAAATTTGAACAAAGTTTCAATAACATCAAATTATTTATAAAAACATGTGTTTTAAAACAGCACCAGTTTATAATATCCTAGTGTATGAAATGAACTATAAAACTTTAAAGTATATTAATAAAAACGCACTTGCAATGTGAGGTAGAATGGGAGCTTTCAACATGGGATATAACGTGGAAGTGTATTCTCTTTACAATAAACAAAATAACGTGATCTTCAGGTTCAACAAAACTAATCTTTTTTTCTTACCATCCATCTATATTCATAATATATGTCAAACACACAAATTTTGCACAAAATGGTTTATCAAGGTTTAACATCAAAATATGCTAAATATCCTTTTTTTCTTATACTCTTCAGTATCTTTTTGTAAGTATCCAACTGGCACAGGTACAACACAATGAGGGTAATACGTGACATTACAGAAAATAAGAAATTTTGTTCGTAAATAACTTTGGGCTTCTGCTTTGAAATAAATCTCAAACGCTGACTGAGAATGAAAAAGAAATTACATAGTTACTGATGACTAGAGCGAGAAATTATATCGCGAAAATTATACCAAAATATGAAATCATAATAACAAATTGTAAAAATTTGAAAAAAAAGACGCTAAAGTATTACGAAGCTATTATTTTCTAAACTTTTTATACACATCCACATATTTAGGCCCTGTATAATTTATAGATGTATGTACCAGCACATAACTGAGATAATTTTACCTTCCTTGTTGCTCAATAAATCAACATGTTCCCTGTATTTCCATTTTAAATTTAATTTGACTTCTTCATAATTCTGATCCAGTAAAAATATTATATCCATTATTTGAAGCAATTTTAATGGCACATGCCATAGCGTTGTTTGTTTGAACAATCATGCGACAAGCCGGAAGGTCGTGGTTTAGCGAGCCTTCGATTGGGTTAGGATTTTTAGCTGGACCAAACCTTCTGGCGGCATGGCGGCCCGGGTTGTCGACTCAGCCCTAACGGAAATGAGTACCAGATGCATGTTCTTGTGGCAAAGACGGCCTATGTAGAGCCGAAAACTTAGTAGAATCTGTTGGCATTGTTGTTATGTTAGTATTATTCTTTAGCGAAAGTTATCAAATGTCAACATAATTTAAAAATGTACAAAATTCCATTAAGCAAAAAACTTGTAATGCAAATTTTCGAAAATTATTTTCAAGATAAACTTGTGTGTATTACTTTTAAATGTATAGAGTGTTCCCCTAGTTGCATCGGTATCTATTTATTAAACTTATACAATACACTGCTTATTATAATGCAGTTACAACACTCCGAGAACGCTACTACCTAACTATTTTACACTGGTATATTTTTAAACAGTTTCTCAAGTTTTATCAGTCTGAATTATCAGTTTACTCTACTGATAAGAAGTTGATTAGTTTCATGTTTCCGACACATTTAAATAAGCAAGTTGGGCATGAGAACTGAGTTTCTCAATGATTCATTGTAAATATATTACACTCTTAAGATTATTATAAAAGTATGTTTAAAACGTCCTTTTTGTAAGTACCACCGCACCACCGAAACAACAATAACACAAGGGAAGATCACTATAGGTACAATTTCATTGGAATAATTTAACAGTCATTACGACACTTTTATTTTTGATTAAAAGCGACATTTGATCTGCAGTGACGCTCTGAGCTGCCTTAAACAAGTACGTCATCTGTTAATACAGAACTACTTACTATATTAGTTTTGTAGTCTCCTTAAAGAAAAGAGTATAATAGACGATGATTATAATGTTTTTTCTAATGCCACCGGTTTTCTTTTATGACATTTATGGTTTTGTCCCCTGGCATTGGTGGAATTGTAATCCATTTCCTAAGTTGGGCACCAGGAAGGCGGAGTTACGATATGGTAGGTGATAAATGATAATGAAGGGCCAGGAGAGTTCTTACCCTAAACTCACACTAAATTCCAGACCATGGGAAACGACAGGAAATAATTCCCTTAAGGAAAAAATCCCATTATTTGACCAGGAATCGAACCCGAGCGACCTTTATGAAGCTGTAGTCAGAACGCTGAGGAGCCATGAGGCTTGTCGAAGATGATCTATCATAAATTGTAAGGGAGGAGAAAATACTATCAGATTGAGATAAAGTTTTTTCTTTAGACAGATAATGAGAAGAACCACATGCAGTAGCTACAGACTTTATAAAGACATCGGATGTCATTTAAGTCTCGTAGACTGCGATCAACATGTTGGTGCGAATGAGGATTGAAAGAGGAGAATGGAAACTTCTTGTAGGAAAACTCAGAAGGAAAACG
>JASPKZ010010623.1:0-153692 GCA_030220185.1 Diploptera punctata | reverse complement strand
ATTTTTATATATTAGATTAGAAGTACCATACATGAAGAAAAATAATTATAATATATGCTCTGTGTAATATAAATTCTTGAGGAACGTCTATCTCCAGTTGGGACAGGATTTTTGAATTAGATTTTAGAAAATTGGAAATCAGTTACTTAATTAAAATACTTTCATTTACTAAGTAACTCTGTTACTGTACAGTATTAATCAGATATTCGCAGCCGCGAAGATATAAGATCTCCATACATCTCTATCCTGAAGTAATATCCTGCCAACGGCGATAGCGCTGTTCCAACTCGAGGTAGCACGAGCGTGCCACATTCGGTATTCAGATAATTTGGACTAACAACCCTCAATAAATTGGAGAATTTCAAAGCCAGACAACTCATGACAGTCTTGTCACTCTCAAAGTACACACGAAACATCTACGCCTACAGAATAGCATTTGAATCACACTTCGTTGATGACATGGCATATAAAGACGCCACCAAAGGGTGATATAACAAAGCCAATGTAATACCGAGGGAAATAATGAAAACAGAAGCTATGAAAACAGATGTGTGGAAAGGCCCGTACTTCCAACTTCGTTACCTATACACACATTTCGCCCCGCATGGTTTCCACGCAAAGATACGGTATGCCAGAATCCGTCATACCACGACCCATGAAGGACTGCAGTTTTGCGACGAGCCATGCTCCGAGTACCTCCTAATGAAATGCAAAAGCAGAACTCAGCCTCTCATCACAATTAGAAAAGACTGGTGAAAACTCAAAATGTACACATTGTGTTTAATAACACCTATAAAAATATTTTACAATATGACAGTTGTCCGTATAATAGGCATCCGTCGAATTATGTTTAATATTATTCTCCCGCCTCATTCTGATCTACCAACTAAGCGCTTTCCTTGTCTTTTTCTACAAGAAATATGGATGTCCCCTTTTCACTTCAGTTCATTAATGAGGTATGTTGTGCCAATCGTATTTTATGGTATTGCATTTTTCTATTACATGTTGTTTCCATGTAGATCATGTAGCTCACCGTAATGTAGTTTTGCGTATTCGTACTCCGATTTGTTCGACTATCTTTGGTACAAAAATAATCTTACATATTTTGTTCTCAAATACTCGTAATATATTTTTCCTCCATTGAAAAGTTTCCTTTATTTTTAGTCACCGGTTTATAGTGTATATTTACAAGAAGGTTTGATGTATTTTACTTTAAGGTTTGAGCTCTACTATTTCGGACGGAAGTTACAGACATACCCAGAATTTTATGCTCTGAAAACATACGCGGATCCTAATCGATTTCGAATTCACAAACCTCGGATACACAGAGGAGCATGGTAATTACTAGTCATTAAGGGCCTGTATACGGCTATGTCAGTTCCGTGAGTTGCGAATCGACCCGTCCCTTGTAAATATTACATCCTCCGTGAACAAAACTTTGGAAAACAAACCTGGGTTTGCTGTAAAACTATTGCGGAATGGTAAATGGGTACTGGCAGAAGCGCCCGTTATTTTTTTCCAATGCCGAATGGTAATATTTACCTTTAATGTGAAATAATAGGGCATAACCAACATTCTTGCATTATTTTTGGAAATACAAACAAACACACTGGCACCCTCGAACCCGTAGGTGCATGGCCGCGAAGACAAAAGCTCTCCATAATTGCCTAACCTGAGCTAATATTTTCCTAACATCCCTGCATAATCCATCTCCCTCAAATTGTGGTTAATATTATTCCCCGTCTCACTATAGGCCTGCCTACTGGGCGCTTTACCCCTGGTTTTCCTTCAAGGAGTTTTCATCGCCCGCTATCATTCCCCATTTTATTTACGAGACTTAATAATTGTTCTTATTACATCTGTTTCCCATAAAGATAGTATAGCTCACCGTTATTATGTCTTCTCAATTTACACGTCTCTTTGTTTTTCTTTGGTTCAAAATATTTCCTAAGAACTTTATCCTAAATACTAGTAATATTTTTGCCTCCTTCAATGAAAGAATCCTATGTTTTGTATCTTTACTTACTTGCTCACTGGCACTATCGAACCCGTAGGATCATGGCCGCGCGGACATAAGCTCTCCACACATCCCTATCTTGAGCTATTGCTTTCCAATCATTCCCTGTATAATCTACTTCCCTCAAATCATAGTTAATGTTATTCTCCCTCCTCATTCTTGGTCTACCAACTGGGCGTTTTCCCTCTGGCTTTCCTACAAGAAGATTCCATGCAAGTCTTTCATTCCCCATACGTGCAACATGTCCTGCTCATCGCAATCTACGAGACTTAACTGTTCTTATTATACCTGGCGTCCTATAAAGAACATGTAGTTCATTGTAATGTAGTCTTCTCCATTCACCTGTCTGTTCATCTCTCTTGGTCCAAACATTTTCCTAAGTACTTTATTTCAAATACTTGTAATCTCCTTTCCTCCCTTAAAGTAAGAGTCCATGTTTCGCACCCATATAATATAACTGGTAGAATAATTGTTTTATATATTTTCAGTTTAACGTTTTTTGAAAGGAGTTGGGACATCAAGAGTCTTTGCATTGCATAATAGCATACATTTCCAGAATTGAATGTTTTGTATCCACATGTTACAGTTGGAAAAATATCAGTATTACTTGTTTTCAGTTTGAAGGTTTTTTGACTATTTCTGAAAATACAATTTAAAATCGAACCATTACGCCTGATTTATTAAATGTATAGCATCAACTCATTTGTAAAATTTTATAAAAAGATAGAATTTATAATGTGAAGCAATAAAGTGAAATATTCAGAAACGTATATAGAAGTAATATGAAAAGGAAAGGATAAAGTTTGAATATATGAAGAAGAAGCCAGACTAAATAACAGCATGGCTTATATTAGACGGATTCTCATACCCATGACAAAATTAACATTTTGTGGAGCGAGAATAACAACAGTGGATTAAGAAGGAGCTTACACACTCCATGAGAGTGGAAATTGTAGTCTCCAGACTTGAATGTAATAGAGAAACGCTTGCCTCTTACCGTTGAGCAAGATTGCGCTTTTAAAAGTAATGATTATGTTGCCTTGCTGAAAGAATGCAACTTTTGTGGTTTTCTAATATTTAGAGTAGGAGTTTAATGCCCGGGGTTTCTGCATTGAGGGCGTGGATAGAGCATCTGTCGAGACTGTGCGCCATTGGTTTCAACTGCCTCGCATTTACTCAAGTTCATAACCCAGAGGTTACACTATTTGCGCATAGGCCATTTAACGTACAATCTATACTCAATAGCTTTAAAGGTGTAATCTTTCTCAAATTATTCATATTACTTCGAATGTTGTTCATTAAAGAGTGATTATTTTAGCTGCTTTTGAAATTCTAGTTATGTGCGATATTTTCATACTTATTTATTACAATGCGCTTCATATACATCAATCTACAATGACGTAACAAGCCAAAGTTGGGCCTTAGCCTCTCTTTTCCTAGGAGCTACTAGAGTAAGTTAACATAGTTTCCCTAAATTATCATAATGGTATGCAGTCAACATACTGACCCAATCTGACATCTAAAGGGCTACTGAGGTATTTTCAGAATGATAAAGAGTGGTCAATTTTGCTTAGTTGCCTTTTTTATTCGGGATTATTTTTCTTTTATTTTACGAGCCTGTAAATCTTCGTACTCGTGACTCGCGCCCGGAAGACTTGCTGCTGCGATTTTTCCACCATAAAAATCCATTGACCACAACAGGATTTGAACGCGCGATCCAGAGGATCAGAGACAAGGAACATAACCTTTAATCCACCGCAGCGGACTTCATATAGGCTACAACTAACCGCTTTATAGTTTATCGTCCCGCACGTTCTTAAGACTGTAGGATATATGACGTCATTCTCTTGTCCTAAAATAATTTCTTTTCTAGCACGTATCACTACGAAAAGTAAGTTAAAATGAAAATCTGGCTTTGAACTCACGAATTTCAGATAATCACTGAAAAAAATACCGAGTAGAATCAACGGGTTGAAGCTTATCTCTGGGAACTGTTATGTGTGTTTGTAATGGCACCCACTGCATTTTACGTGCTTAGGTTTCCATGCCGAGTGGATATATGGCGTTAGTGTGGTCTATTTTTAGATTTACACACACCACTTCGACATAACACTTTACGTAGTTGGTGTATTAATATATTGTGAACAGGGAGGGGGTGTAGGATGAGTGCATGTTTATGTGTTTGTGTAGGCCTAATGTAAAATATGTTTTATGAGGGATGATGATTGGAAGAAGGGAGAAGCTGAAACCTGATGGTGGCACTTAGTCTACTCCTGTCAAAAAAACCAAGAGGACCGCCATCGTAACGTCCCATCCGAGGGACAGATCTCTATCAACAGTATCACGTGACTTCTCAACTTTTGTAGGCTCATTGTGGAGGAATTTGTAATTTAATCTGAATCTGATAAACAATCTAGCGATTAAAAATTACACCTGTAACGAAGTGTTTTGCTTTTTAATGAAGCAATCTGGTGCACAATTTAGTAAAATTAATATTGTACACCACAACCCCTCCTAACCCGAAATTGAAAATTTAATTTAATTTACTAATTAAAATTTTTAGCCACTCCGAGTATAGAATCCGGGCCTGATTTGAAGGCAAACTACCACTTGAGCAAACAGGTCGGAATCTGGGGAAATGGTAACTTATACTATAAATGAGAAAAGGACCTTATTTGATCAGTGGAGGACGGTCTTTGGTCCGAGCGTTGCAAGGACCAAGAATGGAGTTCGAGACTTGTAAATTATTAGCTCCAAATTTAAAATTACCACACACTGATTCTAAATATAGTTATTTATGATATACTATTTTAATTTAGATTCATTTATATTAGTTAGGTCCACCGCTGTGATCTGGGGGTACCGTCGCTGCTCTGTATGATAAGTGTCAGGACACTTTGACGTCCCTTTGAATTTGAGCTTATCCTTCATTCGGGATGGCCCTCTATGTCCTTGTGTTGTCAAAAATTTATGTATGTAATCCATATTAAAATCTATCTCTCGGAAGATCGTGTTATAATAATAATAATAATAATAATAATAATTAATAATAATAGTTTTATTTATTCTGGCAGAGTTAGGGCCATAAGGTCTTCTCTTCTACTCAGCCAGCACAAATACAAATAAATATTTGACAAATATAGATATACACTATACTAATTATAAACAGTTAAAGATATATTAAATGTAGCAATGTAAATTTCATGTGCAAACAACATTTTATACGATTATAACAATAATAATACTAACGATAATAATAATAATAATAATAATATAATATATAATGATAATAATATAATAATGCTAATAATAATATAATAATGATGATAATAATAATAATAATAATCATAGTATAAGTACTATAAATTACTATAAGACCCGGGTGGCGTGTCACGTAAAAGTACCTATAAGGCGAGAGGTTAAACTGAGGTAATGGAATGAAAATTTTTATTCTTTTGTACCAGATAATGTGTACACTTACCTATTCACAACCTACTGTTCATTATGGTATTATTTGTTGATATTCTCTAGACGTTAATTTATATTATGTACGTAGATAGTTAAATTACCCCTTTTTTTCTCTCTTTTTCGTTTACTCTGTTTTTCCTTCTTGTTTTACCATTTTGTTAACTTTCTTTTATTCTCATATATAGACACAAGGACAGGACACACACCAAGACCCAAGGTGGAGATTTAAAATCCTCTACCCCGCCGGGAATCAACCCGGGTCGCCGGAGTGGACGGTAGGGACTCTATCGACTACGCCATGGAGACGGACCCCTTTGATGGTAAATGTTTGATACTTGCCATGATACATCATAATACTGTATTTGCCAAACCGTGAGTGGAGAAAGTCTTTGTAGTTAGTTCAGAGCATAAATAACCTTCTCGTATATAGTAATGATAGAAGAGTTATTCTTATGGTAGATTTTTTTTCTTGCAGAGACAAGTTACTGTTAGATCTTATAAACAGTTCCAAACACCAGTGAGCTGAATCCCCTCGACAGTATTACTTATCTTAAATTTGTAAATTCTATACCAAGAACAGTTACGTCCAATATATTACTATGGCTAAGACACACAGCACGAATGATGAATGAAAGAGGAATACTTCTTGTAGGAAAATCAGAGGGAAAGCATCCAATAGGTATGAGGACTAGAATGATATGTGAGTAAACGTTTAAAATTATTTTAGGGATATTTATTATACAGGGGATTGTTGGAAAATATTATTCAGAATAAGGATGCACGGATAGCTTATGTCCATGTGGCCCGTGAACCTCCGGGTTTGGTAGTGCCAGTGAGTTACTTAATTAGTTATATTTCACATATATGGAATTAACAGTTTTTAATTACTAACATATGTAATAGTTTGTCGAATAATCAATAAAAAAAGAACTTTTTTACTATCCATTAATTTATCCCATATTTAGTAAAACCTATTGTTAGCTATTTTTTTAAAAAGTAAACACAGGACACAGTACAACGGATAATTTTATCAGAGTTAGATTTATTTTATCATCATCACACATCATCATCATCTTCTTCTTCTTCTTCTTCATTGTTTGGACTTTTAGATCTGTTCCGGTCACTCCGGAAAATAAATCGTCTCGCCATCTTTTTTGTTTCGCCCAAAATCTCTTTCCGCTGCGCTGGTAAAGCATCGATTGTTGGGCAATTCTTGTTCCGTCCTTCCTGAGAATGTGTTCTTACTTTTTTCCTTCGTTAAAAGTTCGTTAATTTATATATTTGCAGTTGGTTTCGGATTGTAATCTTTCTTAATTTATCTCTTATATAAATATTGATCTCAACAATTTTATTTCTGAGTTGTCAGTTTTTCTTTTGTCGAATCTTCGAATCTTTAGAATGCCCACGTTCCATAGCTATATTTTAATACTTGTATGGCAATTTTTTTTATAATTATTTCTTTATTTTGGAGGTTCGTCTAATAGTTTTGCTGATATGTCGGGATTTGTTTAATTTGCATTGTAAATCATCTTAAAACAAATTTATTTGAATTATATTCTAAATTAGTGTGCAGTTTACTTTAAAAGGAAAATATTTTTAAGTAGAAGCTAGTTGTCATTTCTCTTTTTGTCGAAAAATTTTCACAATTATTTTCAGTGAATTATAACCATGTTGCGTAATAAATGAAAATATAATTATTAATATCAGGAAGATGTTCTAAATGAATAAATCTATGCTCACAAGAAAATACTACATTGATTTGTGTGTACTGAGATCATTCTGCGCACCGTGAACAAATGTATAATCCAAGATTCTAACACTTTCCAAGTAATAAAAATGTTTGTTTCTTGTATCTCGTAATATATTGCATGTTCTCGTTTAAAAATCGCTTTCTCAGAATTAATGATTTTATACTTAGTGACTTATTCCTTATGGCCACAAAAACATTTGATAAAAATTCACTATTAAAATATTTTTGTTAGGACGTTATAAATGTTTGATACGTGTTCTGAAGATTCAAGTTAGTGCCGGACTCACTCTTATGTTGTTTTACATAATATATCACGACCATAGGATTAAAATTTGTCATAATCATATTCTATCATTGATTAAGCTTCTGGTCTATAGGCCCACAGCCTCAGCTGGTCTCTACACAATTTGCTACACGATAAATCAATTTCCTTTTGAATTGTGCGACACATATATCCCCTCCGGAACATAATCAATAAGTATTAATAATAATAATAATAATGATAATGATAATAATTATAATGATAATGATAATAATGATAATAATGATGATAATAATAATAATGATAATGATAATAATGATAATAATAATAATAATAATAATAATAATAATAATGGTAATAGTGATAATAATGACAATAGTGGTAATAATAACAGTGTTAATAATAATTATAATAATCATCATCATTATTATCTAGGATTAGACCATGTAAGCTTACCAGGCACGGTTCTGAATTAAGTAAGGGCTAGACTTAACCTCATGTGAGACACTAGGATGGGGGTCCTCAACCCCGACACGGCGCGTCCCAATGGCTGATAGGGGAAGTTCCTGTAGAAATACAGGACAGGTACGAATAAGGCCTTGCCAAATAAGCACCCGCGGATCAACTGAGGAAGTCAACGTCTTCGACGGCGGAAGAGGATTTTTTCCCAACGGCTGAGAGGGCGGATAAACCGGTTCTGGAACTAACCACTCCAGTCCTATAAAACTGGATTTCGGTCCAAACGTTGTGATAACTAAGCACTACTACTACTATTATTATTATTATTATTATTATTATATTATTATTATTATTGTTATTGTTAGTTATTGTTATTATTATTATTATTGTTATTGTTATTATTATTGGGACGAAGAAATGTTGGAATACGTAGTAAAAGGAGGACAGTCCAATTCTAGCATGAGATCGAAATCCAAGAACATGGAGTGGCTCCTCGAATGAGTGAACTCCTACAATATATTTAGCTTATTTGGTATAATAAATGTGAAATGAGATTCATGCGCAGAACAGCGGGTTACACCAGATGGGATCGGAAAAGGAACACCGATATCTTAAAAGAATTGAAGACTACGCCAATTTTGGAATATATTAAACAGTACCAACTAAATTGGAAACACCATCTTGAAAGAATGAGTTCAAATCGGATCCCCAAAGCTGTTTATAATTATATACCTAGAGGACGAAGATCACTGGGCCGTCCTATGAAACGCTGGAGGGAAATTTTTCTATAGGATCGTAACAGGCCTTGGCCTAATACTTGGAAGGAAGAAGAAGAAGAAGATTTGGTATAATATTTTAATGAAGTAATGGAAAAATGAATAGGAAGATATTATTTAAATTGGTGTCAAATTATATAAATTAGCAAATAGGTGATGACTTACGGTTATACATGATTTATTTTTACTATAGCCCGACACATTTAATATGCTGGTATCATAAATTCAATTTCTCCAATTTAACAAAATAAACATGTTGTGTAAACCAGCACAATTGGACCGTGAAATCAACTTCCTGACGCATTCACTTAGTTTACGAATTTCCTGCGTAACCTAATTTTTTTATATGGAAAATATCATTTTTAGAATCCTATTACCGTATTTCATTTTGTAATACATTAGCACGAATACATTTTTGTGATTTTTAATTTCTACTTTTATCTTTTATCTCTTAGAAAAAATTAAACTTTCTTTGTTCGAAAATTTCGCTTTATGTCACTGTATTTTAGTCTTACTTAATTCAGTCTGCTTTTCTTATTTATTATTAGTGTAAAATTGTAATTTTCTTCTCAAAATGTCTGTAAATATTAATGCATAAGAAGTGAAATTCCTCTGTAACATTTTAATTTAGTTTATCTCGCTATAAAACGCAATATCGCAAAGAGAAGAACTGCAGTAATATATGGAATGCTGACAAAAATATGATTAATTGGTGTCGATTGCTTGAAACCAATACTAAACGATGTACGGTAATAACAGTTATCTGGGAAGAAGATTATCCTATATGCATGGCAAATAGTGATCCAGCATAATATATCCCACCTACATAAATGTGATATTTTTATAACACCTGTTATATTGTGATAACTATTCCTTTAGGGGCAAATGCCTATTCAGGTCACCACTTTGCGACACACTTCTTACATTGAGACGGTACATTACTATATCGCAGAATACAGATTTTGGTACTCATTTACAGAAAATCTGTCTATAAACTGTGACAAATATTGTATTAAAAAATGAAACTACCATAGGACAATTAATAAGAGGCGAGGTATCAGATGGACTATGTTGTAAAGTATGGAATATTTGGATCATATAAATTATATATGCCTCCTTTCCCAGTGCTTCATGGACATGCAAAATAGTCGCATTATTTGCTAAAGGAAGGCAAACATGTAGGCATAAGAGTAAATAGAAGACAATCTAATAAAAAAACAGTGCATTAACCAAAATAATCAGAGACTTTTGATAATATAAAATCAAAGTACAGAGCAGGTTGATTTATTTATGTATTTAGGAACAATAGCATCTACTTTAGGAGGAGCCCTTGAAGATGTTAGATCAAGGATCAATGAAGAAAATTGAACATTTGTTCAGCTGTATCCTGTCTGGAGAAATAAAAATGTATCTAATCATACAAAAAACAAATTAGAAGCAATGTTAAAACAAGCCTCACGACCACGGCCTACAGCCCGAAAATCTTCATCAAGATCATCATAATGCTAAAACTGTTTTATTATATGGATCTGAAACATGCTATAAAGTAACACAATCATAATAAAATTGCATTGTTTTGTAGAAAGCTGTTTAAGAAAGATTTTGAACATTTACTGGCCAATGGTAATACGTGAACGAGAATTCATGGAGATTAACAGAATAAGAAAGAAAGAAGAGATTCATATTAAAATACGGAAGTGGAGATGAATACGTACACATTAAGTAGGCTTACATCAAATCAGACAATAGAAAAACAAGTATTGAAATGAATCTCTCAAGGAACACTAAGAGTAGTAAGACCGAGAGGATCATGAAGAAAAACAAGTATTGAAATGAATCTCTCAAGGAACACTAAGAGTAGTAAGACCGAGAGGTTCATGAAGAAAAAACAAAAATGAAGAAATAGAAATGTGTGGAAGGATTTTGGAAGGAAGTGAAAGCCACAGCGACAAATCGTGTTCGAAGGAATGCTCTCACACAAGAGCTATACTCCACCAAGGAGTGAATGGACTTACTACAACTATAACGGAATCATTACAACTTGTAATACATCACAGCTGCAAGTCCCATGAGTAATAAAGCGAAGACGGTTTTAAGAAGAAAAAGCTAGTTATAAAAAGTTGAAGTGGTAGGAAAGATCCATTTCTCACTTCATAACCAAGACTAACGATAAAAGTAAAAAGTCTTGGTGTCCCGAGGTTCTCCAACAAGTAAATTGTTGTATATAATAGGAAATAAAACTTGGCTTCAATGTAGTGTACGAGTCTCGCAAAATAACTCTCATAAAGCCGCCTGGTGTTGAGAACGAATAACCACTATCCACTGATGCGGAAGGAGAAAAAGAGATGGCGTTGGTTCTGTCCTTAGAGACACCACAAAAAAGGGGGAAAGTAGACCTCGATTAACCCTTTCTTCCTTTACAGCCGGTCTTGTGGTCGTAAGAGGCTTAAAAATGACGCCATCTCCTGGGGAAATAGGGAAAAGTCTTCTCACAAGTTGTGAAAATAAAGAGAAAAGTAAGTAAATCTCGAAAATCCTTAGACGAAAGTGAGATTTCTAAGTAAGTACTTAAACAGTGAATTGTTTAATTTGTAAATTAATAAAAACACTCGCTCAAGTTCAGATAATTACATTAAAAATGCAGATAGACCTTACTCTGTTTTACGTGGAATAATGAAAGCCAATTAAAGTAAATAAAGTAAAAAGTGTCATATAGTATTAGAAACCTCGGTGTTTCTTACACTCGAAACAAATTTATTTAGAGAAGATATATTTGTACCTTTCTTGAAACGGTAAATTGATCTCACTACAAGACTTAGGAGGCCCTTAGGATAGTAAGTTCCAACATCTAACAACCGGCACGAGATGTCAACTCGTGTGACGGCCGCCTTTATCCTCAGAACAACCGTCCTGATTCCGGTATACGCTGAATCGACCCTAGGATAATGGTGTCCGCAGAGGATTTAAACTGTTTTAAAATCCTGATCCCGTAGGGATTCGAACATCCAACCTTCCGGCTTGCAGCGTATTGTATTTTTATGGATATTGTTGTTATAAAATTGTGGGTAGTTCAAAAGAATAAATTATTTAATAATCAATTGAATTGGCGTTTACTTGATGAAATCCATAACTCATTTAATTAAATAGAAATAAAACGTAAAGTTTTATGTAATTTTCATATTTATTAAAATGTGAATAAGTTACAGCTGTTTCGGTACTTTGTACCTTCTTCAGACATGATTACAAATTAATTTGTTATCATGTCTGAAGAAGGTACAAAGTACCCAAACAGCTGTAATAATTAATATTTTAATAAATATGAAAATCACATAAAACTTTGTTTTATTTTTATTTAATTAAATAATAAATTGTTACCTGATGTTAGAATCTAATTATGAAAGCAAATATAGAAGTATATTAATTTCTGTCGCCTATTCTGCATTAAAGTTATAATTGAGGTATAACCCTTTCCAAACAAATGATTAAATTATTATGCTCATATTTCTCCAATTCAGTATTCAAAAGGTTGCTAGGATATCCCTAAAAATTTAGAGTAATACACTTTGAACGATAGTGCTGTATATTCTCTGCTTTTTTGTCTTATTTCATTCCATAATATACAGTTTAAGGTGATTATCATTGCTCTTCCTTTATTATTCTCGTTATAATATCATCACTACTATTCCCTTGTTTATAAAAAAATAGCACCCGTATATTTAGCTGTTTTAACACCTTCAATTTGTTTACCTCCAACAGGTTATCATTTCTATCATCCCCCACTTTACCAGATATTCACACCTTTCCATATTTATGTTTAATCCAGTCTTTTCGTATTCTTCTTAAAGTTTTCTTTCTATATAATTTAGATAATCTATGTCTTCCGCCATTATGATTTGAACTTCTGTATAATACATAGCAAATAAGTAAGTACATAACATAATACAATTTCTTGAAATTGGTCACAAATGTTTGAACACAATTTCCACATTTTCTCTATGTATTTCACATTACTGCATTGCATAACCACATGTAGTTTCTAGCTAAAAACTCTTATAAAACGCGGTTATTTTATTATTTAGTTCGCTATTAGCTTCAATCCAAACATTTACTTGTTCGTCACAATTTCATTACTCCATCACGACTGGATCTCGCTACCAACTAAGACGATTCGCTGACTACTGTGTGACCTTCAATCAATCAATCCATAAGTGGGAAAGAATCTACGCAGAATGCGGCTTTTATGCGGCTACTGTGTAGTTCTGTCGACACTGCAGTTTTATCGATAAGGGTACGAAGGCCGACCCCATTAACCCCACGTAAATGTATTGTTTTGAGCAAGTGTCTAGTGACACTTGTATTAGGTATGCTGTAATAGTTTGTTGTATAATTTGTGTATTCATTCCAACCATGTGATGAGACACGCAGCTTGTTTGGCTCTCCGGTGTTATTAGCCTGTTGTTTAGGTTCCTTAGTTGCAGGTATTATTTGAGTTTTATATATATAAGTACAGACCCAGAGTTCCGGGTTCGAATCCCGTCCAGGCATTTATTTTTCTTATCATGTCATATATATATATATATATATATATGGTATTTATTTTTCTTATCATATACATGATAAGACATGATAAGAAAAATAAATACCTGGACGGGATATATATAGCTATATATATATATATATATATATATATATGTATATATGACATGATAAGAAAAATAAGTGCCTGGACGGGATTCGAACCCGGAACTCTGGGTGGTACCCATATATATATAACTCAAATAATACCTGCAACTGAAGAACCCGAACAATAGGCTAATAACACCGGAGAGCCAAACAAGCTGCTCCATAGTATTTCTGCCCGAAGACAGATCCTTCACTGCAACCATAGCATTTTCATGCTATGCTTGCAGCTTTACTAGGGAATTGTATGGTGTGGTAGCTTCCCGTTGCTTTCCACACCGGTGAAGGATGTTGATGTTGATGATGATGATGATGGCCGTATGATTTCGGGGACCGTTTTGGCCTTAAAGCTTTCCAGACATTTGTCCTACAGGCGAGAAAAACCCCCGAGCGGTCGACATATATATATATATGTCCACCGCTGTGGTCTCGAGGTAGCGTGTTGCCTTGTCACGCAGCGGGACCGGGTTCGATCCCCGGTCGGGGCAGTTTTTCTGGGTGAGGTTTTTATCGGGGTTTTTCCTCACCTGTAAGACAAATGTCAGGTACACTTTAAGGCCCAAACGGTCCCCGAAATCATATGGCCATCATCCTTATTATTATCATCCTTACCATTATCATTATCATCATCATCAACCTTCACCGGTGAGGAAAGCAACGGGAAGCTACCACACCTACACAATTCCCTAGTAAAGCTGCAAGCATAGCATGAAAATGCTATGATTGCAGTGAAGGACCTGCCTTCGGGCAGAATTACTATGGATATATATATATTATATATATATATATATATATATATATATATATATATACATATATACCATATGTGTGTGTGTGTGTGAATATGTTCATTATATTGCTATTTTGTGTGCTCTTTGGCTATTATGAACATTATATTATTGTTATATGTGTCATTGTATTTGTAGACAATCCAATCACCTCCCCTCCACACGGAAGATTCATATGTTTTAATTTGAATTTGGAAAAGGGATTTCGTTACGGGATTATTTATACTAGTGGTTGCAAGGGTTCTACTCAGACATTTGTCTTGTTACTAAGGGTACCACTAGGACCTTAGTGGAGTAGCCAGCCCCGGAGCCTGAAGCCAAATGCTCCATTTTTTTTCAGCATTGCGGCTGTGATCGACTTTAGTATTTCACTCCAGAATTTGCTGCTTGAGTAAGGAAAACCACCGAAAACCTGACTAGAGTGTGACTCTACGTAAACGTTCGAAAATGATCAAAATCGGGGGCCTTTGTTGTCAACGAATATGCAGTGAAGCCGCATTTGGGACTTGAAATATATTTCACTTATCGTAAATATAGGTAAGCTATATTTACGTTTTACGTATATTTTATTTCTTTATTTTTTATTATTTTAATTGTTTTTATTTGATTGAATTGACCAGAAACAAGTGAATATTTGTTCAGTTGTTTTTGGATTCATGTTGAGTTTTCTTGTGTTCCTGCGTTTCCTCTTTGGTACCCGAAATCAGAGGATGGTTTCACTTTTTTATGTTTTTATACAATTGTTTTATTGCATACATGTATATATATATATAGATACATATATATAGATATGTTTGCTTCCGATCATTGTGGGCGATGAAGTATATGTTTGGGTCTTTTGTGTTTGTCATTTATTGGGTCATACAAGCCCAATCCAGCCACCAGTGGGTTTTCATGAGCTTGAATTCCATCATAGATTTTTTCAGCCTGTGTTTTGATATTCCTTTAATGATTTGTTTCTGCATTATCTATGGAGAATTGGATACGTGTGAAATTTGGTAACTTAGTAATGAGTCTAAGATATATATTTTGATAGATTTATAGTTTTCTAGTATACATGTTAGCAGCTTGTCCCTAGACTGAGCATGCATAATTAGTGGACGGAGTTTTATATATTGTTATTCCGACTCATGAATCTATGGTGGGTTTTCTTTTATAATTGGATACAGTAATCTTAAAACTCCATATGCTTGATTTTTATTAGCTGTATGTAATTTTTGAAAATTAAATTTCGATCTAATATGACCACCTAGGTACTCAACGTCTGTTTGCCAATTATATCGTGGCCATTTACAGTTACTGCGGTACCACTTGTCGAAGGTGACGCCGACTTTAGAATACATTATTGCTTGACATTTGTCCGGATTTATTTGCATTCGCCATATTTGTAAGCATGGCTCTACGAGAGAGAGAGTGCGTTGTACTCGGCGAGATGCATAGACTGGGTTGTGTGATTGACCCGTTATTAGGGTATCATCAGCTAATATTTGTAGATTACAATTGTTATTTTGTCCAAAATAAGGTATGTTATTAATATATATATATATATATATATATATTGAAGAGTGTAGGGCCTATGCCTATTATGTTCAATTGTGCTACACCTGTGTGCCCGTAAAGCACTAGCCACCTTTTATATCTGAGATGAATGAACAATCTATACGCCAGACTCTAATGGAAGGCTCGAGAAGCCCATTCTCCCAGAAATCAAATCAGAGACGCATTGTAAGTTCCCATAAGCCCACTCGTGATTTCCGTTAATTTTAAAGCTGACCCAATAATATGCGATTTTTATTTTTTTCTGAGGTTAACAAAGAAAGAAACTCTGAAAGTATTAGATTTCCGAGCTACTATTCTCTTCATAGTGCGCAGTTGACTTAGGAGGTGATCGCAGCATATTTAACTCATTTTGAACATTTCTGAACTTGACGTATTTCCTGTGACCACATATATGCACATCCATCCATCCATAGTAATTCTGCCCGAATGCAGGTCCTTCACTGCAATCATAGCATTTTCATGCTATGCTTGCAGCTTTACTAGGGAATTATAGGTGTGGTAGCTTCCCGTTGCTTTCCACACGGTGAAGGATGATGATGATGATGATAAGATGATAGTGATAATGATAAGGATGATGATGATGGCCATATGATTTCATGGACCGTTATGGGCCTTAAAGTTTACCTGGCATTTGTCTTACAGGTGAGGAAAAACCCCGATAAAAACCTCACCCAGAAAAAACTGCCCCGACCGGGGATCGAACCCGGGCCGCTGCGTGAACAAGGCAACACGCTACCTCGAGACCACAGCGGTGGACATATATGCACATTTAGCATCAAAATAAAATGTTTGTTATAATTATCGCATGTTAATCGTGTTAAACTCTTAATGGAGAAGACTACACATACTTAGGCCTCCCATTTTTTCTTTATGTCCACTTATATACCATTTGTTATACTTTAATTTCATGTAATTTTTATAAATAATTTGATATTTATTTTTTTTTATTTGGCAGTTTTCACAATATATTATAACACTTTCTGCGCCTAATTTATCCAATATCATTCCAATGGTGTATATATATATATATATATATATATATATATATATTGGAATCATCAGATGAGAATGAGGCAACTGAAGATTAAAAAAAATAACTGATATAAATGAAGATTGGGGGGTATAAGAGATTTTATTATATCGTCAGAATCAAAAAGGTTGGTTATTAAAAAAAAAAGAGTCAAATCAAGAAACAGTTTGATGAGGTTTGTGCCGATATTATATAGAAATTAAGCAAACAAAAATGAATAGCAAAACAAGTTAAAAGAAGTAAATTTAGAAAAAATTGGGTTGTAATAGACGACAAACCACCAGGTTGTTAGAGAATAAAAAACGAGGAAATATTTGAGAGAGAAGAATAATGATCTTGGAATTAATGCAAACAAAGGAACGTCAGATAATTATATCAGGGAATTAGGATAGAGAATAAATGGTTTCAGGCTAGAACAAACATAAATAAGAATGGAAATGGGGATATGATCGCAGATTCCAGGAGTATTTTAAATAGGTGGAATAGTTACTTTAATCAGCTATTAAATGTACATTCAAAACGGAATATTGAAGAGAATAATCTACAGACAGCAGAAATGCTAGTCGCGGAACCAAATGCATCAGAATTTGAAAAGGCGATTGGAAAGTTGAAAATGTATATAGCATCACGTTCAAATGGGAACTGTTAAGATCAGGGTAAGAAAAATTGATGGAAAATATACGTCGTTTGCTTAGTATGATTTTGAAAATGGAAGCTCTTCCAAATGAATGGAAAGAATCAATTATCGTATCGAGCTATAAGAAAGGATTGCAACAAATACAGAGGCATCTCATTACTTTCAACTTCGTACAAATTGTTAACAAATATATTAGTAAGCGGGCTTACTCCCTATATTGACGACGTACGAAGAGGTCATCAATGAGGATTTAGAAGAAACAAGTCTACAATAGATCAAATGTTTAGTATAAGACAGATTTTAGAAAAGAAGTGGGAATATAATGACACTGTACATCAACAATACGTAGACTTCAAAAAGGCATATGATTCAGTTAAGAGGGAAAGTTTTATAGTATCCTGCTGGAGTTCGGAATTGCTAAAACATTAGTTAGGCTTATACGAATATGTCTAAATGGCACAAAGAGTAGGGTGCGTGTAGGTAAACAGTTTTCGGATAATATTGGAATTCACATTAGATTAAAGCAATGAGATTCACTAACCCCTTCATTACTTAGATTTGTTATAGGGCATGCCATCAAATCTCTCTATGGTATTGATAAGCTGTTAGTCTGTGCTGATGTTTAGGGCTGAAATAAGTAGCGGTATACGGATAGTAAGTAATTTCTATACAACATTGTTTACAAATTGGGTGTCTCTGTTGAGTGTCTCCACTGCCTTCACCGGTGTGGAAAGCAACGGTAAGCTACCACATCTACAATTCCCTAGTAAAGCTGCAAAGCATAGCATGAAATTGCTATGATTGCAGTGAAAGATCTGCCCTCGGGTAGAATTACTATGGATGGATATATAAAACTATAATTCTACCAGTTATATTATATGGACGCGAAACATTGACTCTTGCTTTAAGGGAGATAAGAAGATTACGAGTTGGGATTAAAGTTCTTAGGAAACAATTTGGACCAAAGAGAGATAAATAGACAGGTGACTGGAGAAAACGGTGTAACAATGAACTACATGGTTTTTATAGGTGTTAAATTCCACATGGGAATTTAAAATCCGTCGATATGGATTAAAAAACATATCCTGTTTACTAGTGTGATTGCAATTTTTAACATAATTATGTGGTCATTCAAGATTTCTAAATGTGCAACATTATTTTTTTATTTTTTCTCTATTATTGTTTTACTATTGTTGTTCTTCTAGCAAAATATTAAAAAAATGAAGGTCTTCCTAATTTTCATTTCACATAAAATCAAGCTTCAATGAATATTATCTTCGCAATTTAAAACATATGTTTGTTAAAACTGTTAAGTTCGTATACTCTGATGGACAGGACATGTGACAAGATAGGGGAATGAAGACGAGATTGGATGCTCCTTGTAGGAAATCCAGAGAGAGAACGCCCAGTTGGTAGACCAAGAATGAGGTGGGAGAATAGCATTAACCATGATTTGAGGGAAGTAGATTACACACGGAATGATTGGAAAATATTAGCTCAAAATAGGGATGTATGTCCGTGCTGAAATGAACCTTCGGGTTCAATTGGGCCAGTGAGTTTTATATATATATATATATATATATATATATATGGTGTGATAAGACAAATAAATGCCTGGACGGGATTCGTACCCGGAACTCTGAGTTTGTACCGGGTTCGCATCCCGTCCAGGTATTTATTTTTCTTATTATACCATATTAAGCTTGCATTGCTCAATGTTAAAGATTTAATTATAACATATATATATATATATATATATATATGTAGGCCTATATATTCAGTTATAATTAATGAAAAGAGAGCAGTAGCATGTTTGTTTCTAAAATCTACTGGACGTATGAACTAAAATACAATTCCATGTTTGTATTAGCAACAAGAAAAACATTTTTGTAAAACGGCACGAGTATTCCAACATTTACCCACGGCATATTTTATAGAAGGGAACTGAAGTTAATGTGATTGGATTTAGAGTTTGAGATGTGTTGGGTATTTTGTAGGTAACGAGGTGTTTCTCTTTTAGCAGGAAGAGAGATTTCAATGCCACTGCCACATCGAACTTGTTACAGCAGCGATTAGGAAAGCTAATTAGAACACCCCTGCACACCACTACTCTCCTCTCACTGCCCACTGGTTTCAGTTGATAACAGTGTTGCCAATATTCTGATAGAAACCTTTTAACTCAGTCTTGTGATAACGTTTTCCACTTAGGTTGAGTATTTTTATAGGTTGGTTTTACTACACTTTTCAATCACAAAATTTGGTTTAATATTCCACAAAGAAATGCGTTCTAAAAATATGCTTCAACCATGCCCATTAATCGGAAAGACTTATTAAAATATTGTTAGCCCCTAGAATATAGAGAATGGTTCAATAAAATTATTCAAAACCGAAATAGAAAACCCCGTCACTCACGAATTCTTCATAAGTAATGCCAAGAGTGATTTCCAATTTATCTAGAGAATTTGGAAATCAAGAGTGGCATTTGTTAGGATTATTTAACGAATAAAAGTAAGCTGTTTACTCTCAAATCATTGTTTAAATATAGTTATTTTAAAATATTTATATATTTAATATAAACGGCGATGTTTGGAAACAAATGTGAAACGATTGGCACGCTTAATTTGCTTCTTTTGTTCTTCATTGCTACCAGATCATATTATGTATTGCCAAAGGATTGCAATACTATAAGAATGCACCTAGTGGAGAATGTATAACCAACATTATAGGTATTAATTAATTTCTGAATTCTATGATGTAAATATGTGATTTATATTTTTCAGCAATGTTATTTACAGGAACATAATTCGTTTAAGAAAGTGCAAACAGTGGTTTTCTTTTTTAATCATCATCATTATCAATCATAGATTAGGTCTGTTGACCCGTTCCGACTTCAGCCCATCTCTTTCTAGGTCTGCCCACATCTCGGGTGCCTTTAGGTTTGTATTTTTTTATTTGTTTTGGATATCTATCTTCATTCATTCTGTCTATGTGTTGCTTCCATTTTTGTCTACATGTATCCATTTTATCAGTTATTGCAAATATTTCAAGTTCCTGTCTTATTTCTGTGTTCTTGGTTCTGTCTTCCTTAGTGCACCATTTAACAGATCTCAAAAATTTCATTTCTGCCGCCGTTATCCTACTTAGATCTTGTTTTTTATGTATCCAGGCTTCTGAACCATAGAGCAGTACCGGTACTGCCAACATTTTATAAAATTTCAATTGGGTCTCTCTTGTTGTTTTGTTATTTAGTGTTCGTTTTATCGTACCACATATTCCCTGGAATTTTGCTATTTTATTATTTATATCATTATCATAATTAAATGAAATGTCACATCCTAGATAATTGAGATGGTTCACCTGTTCTATGATTTTGTTTCCTATTACTATTTTCGATCTGATTTGATATTTCCCTTGGAATGCCATTACCTTACTTTTTTCTATGGATATTTTGAGATTATATTGTTCACATATATTATGTAGTTTAAAATATTCCTCTGAAGTTCGCTCTTCTGTATTTGCATTATACCTGGTCATCAGCGTATAATAATGTTTTCAAGTAGTGTGTTTTATCTAATTTTATTCCTTTATTTGTTCCATTTTTTTATTATATCATTGATGTATAGGATGTATAGGTTAAATAAAACTGGAGAGATACTGCATCCTTGTTTAACTCCTTGATTAGTATGAATTTTATTTTACTTACTTCATTTCTAGTTTTTATAACAAAATTTGTATTCTTTTTTAGTGTATAATTAATTGATACAAATGTTTTTATATTATCTCTCGCATGCACTATCTGCTGACATTCGTGCACTAATATATATATATATATATATATATATATATATACAATCTGGTAGCCGTATTTCTTACAGAGTCAGTCACTGCAAAATAATTCTATGGCCTATTTTGAATGTTAAAAAGGAGGAGCTTTCTTTAATATGATACATTTCTGTTGACTATTTAACTCATGCCCCAATTGGGACTCAATGGCCAATCACGTTTCAATGATTTCTGTTTTACAACCAATCAAAATCGTTTTTCACGAAATATTTATCAATGTTATAATTACCATATTAAAGAAGGCTCCTCCTTTTTAATATTCTGAACAGGCCTGACCATTATTTTGCAGTGACTGAGCCTGCGAGAAATACGGCTGTAGATTGTATATATAGTGCATGAATGTCAACACTTGCCGCATGCGGGAGTTAATATAAAAACATTTGTAGCAATTGATTATACCACCAAAAAAAGAAACCACTGTTTGCACTTTCTTAAATGTATTTTTTCCCAGGTAACAATCCAGAAAAATATAATTGTCATATGTACATCATACGACATCAGAAATGAATTAATATACAGTTTGATGTGTTTCATTTTTTCTCCACTAGAGAGCATTCTTACAATATTGCGTTCCTTTGACAATAAATAGTATGATCTGGTTGCAGTGATAAACAAAAGAAGCAGATGAAGCGTACCTATCGCTTCTCATTTGTTTTCAAACACCGCCGTTTACATTAAATATATAAATATTTTAAAATAACCATAGTTAAATAATGATTTATGAGTAAACAGCTTAATTTTATTCGTTAAATAGTCCTAACAAATGCCACTCTTGATTTCCAAATTCTCTAGATATAATTTGGAAATCACTCGTGGCATTACTTAATTCGAGGCAAAACACGACTGTGATTGGTTATAAATGAAAAATCATTGAAATGTGATTGGTCATTGACTCCCATTTGGGGCTTGAATTACATAGTCATTCTAAGCGAATTCCTGAATAAGTCGAAGTTATGTCCCCCTTTTTTTTTTTGGTTTACGGAGTATATATTTATTTTGTTATATTGGTGAGACTACATTTTTTATTCCATCTTATATAAAACTGACCGACTGAAGTTAAAACAAATCGTGCATAATCATACGTTATTATCTACTGTATTTGCATACTGTTGTATAATCTGGCATCAAATTAAATAATATATACGAATTCATTTTCAAATACTTTCTTTAAAATTTTGATTAAACTAAACTAATGTATGTTATAGGAGACATTTGCCAATTAAGGGTTTATACATAAGAACTTTATTAAACTAAAAGTAAGATACATACAATGTTATTTACAAATATGGATCGCACGGGCCGTGAGCCGTACGTGCTGTTGACAGTCCGTTACAATAAGTTAAGGTTTAAAAACAAAAACAAAAAGAAAAAAAGAAAACACAATAATATTACAATTAGCTATCATTACAATTACATTATACATTAACTTAGTTATGTAGAATATTAAGAATTAATGGTATTGCAATTTATTAACATATTTCTTTATTCCTGAATAAGTTTGTTCTTATTTTCCGCGTTTTGTCCAGAAATCTACCCAAGTTTATCCAATTTTCTGGGTTTACCAGTAACTCGTAGCATGCCAATCTTTCACGATTTGAATTTAGAAATCTCTCCGGTAATAACTGATGCCTCCAATATTCTAAATCGTTACTTTTCCTAATATATGTATCTCGTCTTCAAAGCTCCCGCACATTGGACATATTCGCATATCGTGATCGTCGCTAATTGTTAAATATTTCTATGCCCCTAACCTGAACCAAGCAAGCCCTGATCTCTCTTTAAATCCTAGATTGAGTATATAAGATTATTTTCCCCAAACTTGGTTTAGGTCTCTTTGTAAAAACAGTGATCTTTTCTAGCACATTCGGCCAAAATATTTTGTCGATTTATACCTAAGTACCTCCTTCTTATTTTTCTCCACACATTCTTGCGATTTTCCATTCCCTTTTCTCCATACCCAACCCATCCAATCTTTTGGAGTTCTCTCTTAACATCGTCTGCCCAAATTTCCCATTCTTCGTTCCTAATTTGGTAATCGTAACAAATTGCTCTGAGCATTGTTTGTTCACCTTGGATTAGCCGCAACCAGTACTTGAGTACACGAATTTTGCAGTTCATATCGTCCTGAAATGACCCAAATTCATATAAAATTCCACAGTTAGAAACGGCCTTACTAAGTTCTGTAATATATTTTAGGAAATGCGTATATACTTTATTTAGTATTTCCGTTCTTTGAAAACCTCAAATCTCACTACCATAGTGCATTACTGGCCTCACCATCGCTCCATACATTTTTTCTTACGTACTAACTGGAATATCGGGCACTCTACACAGAATACTGAGAATAATATTAAGTTGTCAATTAAATTGTATGGTAAACATTTTGACGAACCAAACATGGATGGTGCTAGAGCCAATACAATATTTCGGCGTAAACCCCCTCCTCCTTTCTATTAGTCGGATGTTGCTCTTTCTTGGAGAATTACTTTTTCCGTTTGTTTTTAATAGCGTATTGGCGTACTTAGTTTATTTATGAAATATTACTGGTTGCGGCTAATCCAAGGTGAACAAACACTGCTCAGAGCAATTTGTTACGATCACCAAATTAGGAACGCAAATATGAAATTCTGGGTAGACGAGGTTAGGAGAGAACTCCAAAAGATTGGGATGGGTTGGGTATGGAAAAAAGGGACTGAAAATCGCAAGAATGTGTGAAGAAAAATAAGAAGGAGGTACTTGTATATCCACCCATAGTAATTCTGCCCGAAGGCAGGTCCTTCACTGCAATCATAGCATTTCCATGCTATGTTTTGCAGCTTTTCTAGGGAATTGTGTAGGCGTGGTAGCTTCCGTTGCCTTTCCACACCGGTATAAGGATGATGGTGATGATGATAATGGTAAGGATGATGATGATGGCCATATAATTTCGGGGACTTTTTGGGCCTTAAAGTTTTCCTGACATTTGTCTTACAGATGAGGAAAAACCCCGATAAAAACCCCACCCAGAAAAACTGCCCCGACCGGAGATCGAACCCGGGCCCGCTGCGTGACAAGGCAGCACGCTACCTCGAGACCACAGCGGTGGACGTACCTATATACAAACCTACAAAATATTTTGACCGAATGTGCGGGAAAACGATCACTGTTTTTACAAAGAGGCCTAAAATAAGTTTGGGAAAATAATCTTATATACTCAATCTAGGATTTAAAGAGAAATCAGGGCTTGCCTATTTCAGGTTAGGGGCATTGGCATTTTTAAAAATTAGCGACGATCAGGATATGAGAATATGTCCAATGTGAAGGATCTTTGAAGACGAGATACATATGTTTATGAAAAGTAACGATTTGGAATGTTGGAGGCGTCAGTTATTACCGGAGAGATTTCTAAATTCAAATCGTGAAAGATTGACATGCTACGGGTTATTGGTAAGCCCAGAAAATTGGATAAACTTGGGTAGATTTCTGGACAAAACGCAGAAATTAAGAACAACACTCATTCATGAATAAATAAATATGTTAACAACTTACAATACCATTACTTCTTAATAATTCTAATTAACTAAGTTACTGCATAATGTAATTGTATTGTTATCTATTTGTAATATTATTGTGTTTTCTTTTTTGTTTTAAGTATATTATTATCAAACATCAACTTATTGTAACGGACTGTCAACAGCACGTACGGCTTACTGCCCATGCGACCCATATTTGTAAATAACATTGTATGTATCTTACTTTTAGTCTAATAAAGTTCCTTACTCTACAAATATAGGGGCACGCCGTAGCGTAGTGGTTAAGGCACTGAGCTACAAGCTGGAGGGTCGAGGGTTCAAGTCCCGTTGGGGTCAGGATTTTAAACTGACCCAAATCCTCTGGCGGCACTATGCCCTGGGGTCGACTCAGCCTCTAACGGAAATGAGTACCAGACGCTTGTTCTGGGGTAAAGGCGGCCGTCACGCAGCCTGACAACCTGGCTGACATAAAGTGTCGATTGTCTAGAAAAAGTGGGAGCCTTAACCTCCTACTACCCCAAGGGCCTCCGGGCTTGTTGTGGGATCACTTTACTTTATTCTTCAATTATGAAATATAAAAAGTTGAGACTGCTAGAGTGATTTTAAAATTTATGTTTTAATTGCACTCCTACACCTAATGGCCTGATTTTAGTCCTTAACGAACTCAACTTTGCTTATAATTAATTGCTATTTGCAAAGTTAGGATTCTATTAAACAAAAGTTGATGCTACTCCATCGTTAACTGACACAAAACATACACACGTGTATGTATATATCTTCTTCTTCTCTTCTTCTTCTTCCTTCCAGTATTAGGTCAAGGCCTGTTACGATCCTATAGAAAATTTTCCCTACCAGCGTAAATAGTTTGATCCTTCCGGAAAATTCTCATATAATATTTGAAAGCATAATAATAGTCCCTTCGATTGGTTGCTGGCCAAAGGAAGGCAAGACCAGTGATGGGGCTGCCATCTTATAGCCTCTGGTCAGGCTTTCTGGAGAAGAAAAGAAATAAAGAAAGAGAAATGGAAGAAAGGAAGGACTCCCTAGCCCTCGGATGCCCTAATAGCGTCGGGGTCGAAAAAAAGAGTTAACCAAGGGAGTTTAGATAGTAAAGTTAAAAGAGTGCAAACACACAAGTAAGTGGAAGAAATGTTTTGCTCAGCTTGGGCACCTTGTGGTCGCCATCCACATATCCTCTAGATGAGGACCCCTGAGGGTTGTATGTATATATTTATATAGATGTTATATTGCAGATTTTCGCGGATGTAAGTATAAATATGAACGTTTTCTTGGGTTTTCCGCGTCTTGGATTCAATTTCGGCCTCTGGCCACTAATTCCGATGCCGAAACGTCGGAATCAGTGGCCAGAGGCTGAAATTGAATCCAAGACGCGGAAAACCCAAGAAAACTTTCATATTCATATTCTCTACTTCTTCTTCCTTCCAAGTATTAGGCCAAGGCCTGTTACGATCCATAGAAAATTTTCCTTATGGGAAATTCTCGTATAAGACTTGAAAGCATAATAATAGTCCCTTCGATTGGTTGCTGGCCAAAGGAAGGCAAGACCAGTGATGGGGCTGCCATCTTATAGCCTCTGGTCAGGCTTTTCTGGAGAAGAAAAGAAAATAAAGGAAAGGAGAAATGGAAGAAAGGAAGGACTCCCTAGCCCTCGGATGCCCTAATAGCGTCGGGGTCGAAAAAACAAGAGTTAACCAAGAGAGGTTAGATAGAAAAGTTAAAAGAGCGCAAAACACAAGTAAGTGGAAGAAATGTTTTGCACAGCTTGGGCACCTTGTGGTCGCCATCCACATATACCCTAGATGAGGACCCCTGAGGGTCATATTCGTATATATATTAAATTTCAAAAAAAATTTCATGAGAACAATCTTAATATATTAATTTATTCGGAATTCGCTATAATTAGCCTGTATTTAGAGGTTTCAACATGGAATTAGTTGGCAGAATTGTTGCCGCATGTGCTTGATTAAACATTAAAATATATGTTTTTATTAACAACATGCTCCATTACAGAGTAATACTACATGTTTGGAGTATTCTTTACAAACCAATTAAAATATACTTAAAATACAGTTCTATGAGTACAATGTTATAATGCTGATGAATTCTGTTTCATAAATTATTTTTATTTGAACGTTTTTGTTTCCCATAAAAAGTACTGAATTCAGCGTATGATTGTTAATTCATTGCTTTGCCCTGTTCATCTTTTTAAGCTCATTGCACGATAAAAAATTATAAAATAGTGAAACGCGTTATTAACATGTAATAAAAACTATTGACATGTTTGGACGAGTATATTGTTTTAAACATTCAAAACGTCAATGATTCAAACTCAGCATTGACAAAACTGTGAATTTGCAAGCGAAGTATGAAAGATGCTAAATTTATGAAGGGGGGTGTTGGGTGAAATTTCTGCTTTCTACATTGTTTGAGCTAGAGACTTGATGTTTTCTACAAACATTCACTGGTTGATACGTAATGATGTATTTAAGTTTCATTCTTGTGAGATATTTATTTTAAGAGTTAATAAATATTATATATTAAAATATTTGCATATATTATAATTAAATGGGTTGCACATTTATTTAGTAAAATGTCTTATTTTACAAGACCCCTAAAATATTTAGAAAAACATCATGCATTAAAATTCTTATAATGTGAATACAAAGGGAGAAAAAATGTTGTACCTAATGCGTGGAATTAAAAAAAAACAATAATTGCATACATTTTATTTTTTATTTCTTAAAATACTACTTCAATCATGGAACCGATGCACTACTTTGTTACCCATTATATTTAGGACATGCAGTAAAATTTGTAACCTTCTAGGACAAAATATCTGAATTCCATTCAATTTTGAATGTACAAAAATGCAGTGAAAATAAAAGTGTGGAAAAACAAGTTTAAAGATTTGCATGCAGGTAGTATTTAACTGGCGCAGCCTTTTACCTCCTGACATAATTTAGGGCACTTAGAAGCACCATAGACCTCTGAAATTTTGCCAACATATATATTAGAGTACAGGCTATGTTTTAGTATAAAAAAAAAAATGCCAATTTTGATCTCAAATGGTAAATTTTTCACCCCCCCATAATCAATGCTGAATGGAGTATACAACAAATATATTATATTTATATATATTTATCCATTTTTGTTATTTGCTTACAATCCATTTCACTTCTCATTATTCTCAGTCTTTGAAGGAATTCCAACCAAATTCCATTTTAGAATACAATCATCTCCAAACGACATATATTATATTTTCGGCCCTTATACAGCTAATGACAAAAGAGGGACATTTTGAGGAAGTGGCTGAATTCAGATACCTAGGAACAATAATCACAAATAGGAATGAGATGCACAAAGAAATTAAACATAGGCGCAATTCTGGAAATGCATGCTATTATGCATTGCAGAGACTTTTGATGTCCCAACTCCTTTCAAAAGCGTTAAGCTGAAAATATATAAAACTATTATTCTACCAGTTATATTATATGGGTGCGAAACATGGATTCTTACTTTAAGGGAGGAAAGGAGATTACGAGTATTTGAGAATAAAGTTCTTTGGAAGGTTTTTGGACCAAAGAGAGATGAACAGAGAGGTGATTGGAGAAGACTACAAAGCCATGAACTACATGGTCTTTATAGGAAGCCAGATATAATAAGAACAGTTAAGTCTGGTAGACTGCGATGGGCAGGACATATTGCACGTATGGGGAATGAAAGACGTGCATGGAAACTTCTTGTAGGAAAGCCAGAGGGAAAACGCCCAGTTGGTAGACCAAGAATGAGGTGGGAGAACAACATTAAGTATGATTTGAGGGAAGTAGATTATACAGAGAATGATTGGAAAGAATTAGCTCAGATAGGGATGTATGGAGAGCTTATGTCCGCGCGGCCATGAACCTATGGGTTCGATAGTGCCAGTGAGTGAATATACACGAGGATTATGAAGCATAAATGACGTAGCACAAATAACCAATATTGCGACTGTCATCTACCATCAAATCAGGAATATGAGTCCTCACATAATTTCAATAACTAGTGTAACATAAGGCAAATTCCACACGGCGTGCTCTACAATCGAAACATATTCACTAGACCAGCCTCATGGGCATATTCCACACGGCGTGCTCTACATCGAAACATAATCACTAGACCAGCCTCATGGGCATATTCCACACGGCGTGCTCTACATCGAAACATAATCACTAGACCAGCCTCATGGGCATATTCCACACGGCGTGCTCTACATCGAAAAATAATCACTAGACCAGCCTCATGGGCATATTCCACACGGCGTGCTCTACATCGAAACATAATCACTAGACTAGCCTCATGGGCATATTCCACACGGCGTGCTCTACATCGAAACATTATCACTAGACCAGCCTCATGGGCATATTCCACACGCCTGCTCTACATCGAAACATATTCACTAGATCAGCCTCATGGGCTAGTGATCAGAGTTTCGGACTACAGTTTATGAGGTCTCGAGTTTGATTCCCGGTCAAATCAAAGGCATTTTTGTTTAAGGGAATTATTCACATGTTTTCCCATTTTCTGCAATTAAATTAAGTTTACGTTAACAACTCTCCTGTGCTTCATTATCATTTATTACCCATCATTTCATCGGGGTAACGAAATTCCACCTTCCAGGTTCCCAACATAATAAATGGATAACAATTCCGCCAATGTCAGGTGGAAAGCCAGAAATATCCTAGAAGACAACCTGGTGACATAGGACAAAAAATATTTAGCTCTTACTGATCATTCAACAATATGAAATGTGCGAGATGACCTCGCCTGGATCAGCTAGGCTCATTCAGTGTTTTTGCCGGTCATCATCACCTACTACTTCTATTACAGTAGCAGTGAATGCATGGATTATTGAGAACGTTTGCGTATTTGGTTTCTAAAAAGAACAGGATTGCTACGTCATCATAATCCGTTCACGAATTAAGGTAATTTGTAGATCTGTTTCGGCCTCAGTGGAAATACATACAGAAATATTTTGAGTTGGCGTACTAGTCTTTGCTAAGTTTGATCCTTCCGGGAAATTCTCGTATAAGACTTGAAAGCATAATAATAGTCCCTTCGATTGGTTGCTGGCCAAAGGAAGGCAAGACCAGTGATGGGGCTGCCATCTTATAGCCTCTGGTCAGGCTTTCTGGAGAAGAAAAGAAAATAAAGGAAGAAGAAATGGAAGAAAGGAAAGACTCCCTAGCCCTCGGATGCCCTAATAGCGTCGGGGTCGAAAAAACAAGAGTTAACCAAGAGAGGTTAGATAGTAAAGTAAAAGAGTGCAAAACACAAGTAAGTGGAAGAAATGTTTTGCTCAGCTTGGGCACCTTGTGGTCGCCATCCACATATCCCCTAGATGAGGACCCCTGAGGGGTAAGTAAAAACAATGTCAGTAAAAAAAGTGTCAGTTGGATAATATCCTTGTATATCAATCAGTGTACTTTATTTATTTAGCCTGGTGGAGTTAAGGTCATATAACCTTCTCTTTCACTCACCAGGACAAACATTATGTTACGTTAGAATATACCCAATCACAAATAAACTCTAATATTAAATACTAAATTAAAATTAGATCAACAAGATATTATCGATAAGATTACAATCGACAATACAATAGTAATGTTAATGATAATTAAAATAAGACTGAAAGTAATAATACAATCTATAAGCAAGATAAATTCAATTCTTTGGTAAACCATCCCTATCTGATGTGCCCAATTAAAATACTTATTAAATTAATTATGATTAAATACAGTTATATTGAATTGCAGAGTAAAACAAAAGAAGAAAAAAATACTAATTTATCGATTTTACAAGATTTAAAACAAACAAATTAAAATATTTGTTAATCTTAATTCTATTTTCCTAAATTATTTAAATTATTAATTGTTGAAGAGTGAGGTGTATAAGTTAGTTTGTTATTAAATAATTCTTTACCTTGTTTTTAAACAATGATATACTATGGCAGTCTCTGGTATAGGGCGGAAGGAAATTCTATGTTCAAGTGAAACTGAAAAAAGATAGTGAATAATACACAGTGTGATGAGAAGGGATATAAAGGGCAATATCCACCGCTCTGGTCTCGAGATAGCGTGCTGCCTTGTCAGGCAGCGGGCCCGGGTTCGATTCACCCGTCGGTGCAGTTTTTCTGGGTGAGGTTTTTATCGGGGTTTTTCATTACATGTAAGACAAATGTCAGGAGAACTTTAAGGCCCAAACGGTCATCATCATCATCCTTATCACCATCATCCTTCGCCGGTGTGGAAAGCAACGGGAACCTACCACACCACAATTCCCTAGTAAAGCTGCAAGCATAGCATGAAAATGCTATGAGTGCAGTGAAAGACCTGCCCTCGGGCAGAATTACTATGGATGGATGGTTGGATGGATGGATACATTTATTTATTTATTTATTTATGTATATATTTAGCCTGGTGGAGTTAAGGCCGTGTGGCCTTCTCTTTCACTCACCAGAACAAACATATATTAATCATACATCAGAATATAACAATCATAATTAACGCTAATATTATAATACTAAATGAAGTTTTGAGCAATAATATAATATATATTATATTATGATCTATAATACAACCAGTTAATGATAGTTAAGATTAAGACTAAAACTAATAATAAAATGTATTGTAGCTAGATAAATTAAATTGTTGGTAGACCGTCCATGTCTAATGAAGGGGCCTATATAAGAAACCAAAGAAAAATAATAAGATATAGAAAACTAATTTTACGGTTATACAATATTTAAACAAATGAAAATATTTGTTAATTCTAATATAATGATGGGATCGAGTGTATAAACTATGTGACAATCACATAAAATTGTTACCCATTCATGACAAAAGTATCAATTTGTTTCTTACATATGAAGAGAAGAATCGTGAAAATTGGTTTCAAACTCCAGATTAAGTAGCATTCACGGATCTACTCTGGGTTATATTCTAGTAATTTTGCGGAGTTATGTTTACCATACTGTACTCTATCTTAATGCATTTGACCTAGATTTGGAGAACGTTATGATTAGTGATAATAAATTTGGTTGTACAATAGTGGAATCTGCAGTAGTATTGAATATAGGGTTTGTGTACACTCGAAACAAGGGTACAATATTATGCAGTATTGGATAGATTGAATCGGATATCAGTGCAGTTGATATAATGACAGCTTTCTAACTGTGATTTGTAAACGACAGGTAATACAATGACAAGTGATTAATTGCTAGCATTTCATTATCGTATTTACTCTTCATTATCAACACAACTACTATCACAAAAAACGCCATGTTTTGTTCCATTTTCAAATATGTTTCATGACGTATTTGAATTACTGTTAACACAAACATAGGCATATATGTGCTGTGAATATTTATTTCACGTGTTTAAAAATCGCAGAAGATTTTAATGATTATATTATAGTTTAACATACTATAGTCATGCGTGATAGTATATTATTAGATTCGATTCGTAAAGATGAATTCGGATTTAAGACTCTAAGACGGAAACTTAATGTTTTGCTCATTGGATTACTTAATGAAATTAATGCGATGGAATATACACTACGGAGGCATCTAATATGTTAGTGTGTCCCTGATTCGATACATATTGTTACGTGTTGCGAATAGCGGCGTTTGAATTGCGCGGGTGAGTCGCCTCTGGTGTGTTAGATCACCTGCAAGCCGGCAGATTTGTCTGGAGTGTGTTGCCAGACGGTTCTACCGCTCTCTCTTCTCTCTCTCTCTCTCTCTCGTCTTCCTCTCTCTCTCTCTCTCTCTCCCTTGAGAATGATCGGAAGCCAGAGGTTTCTGGGCTTCGAAGTTGCTCGAATCTGTTACTAGAGCTTTCCTCCCGCTTATATAAAAGAGCGGAGGAAAAGGCCGGCCAGTCAGTTTGCGATAGCAAGTCTTGTGTTGGACGGTGAGAGGTTAATTGTGAGAGAAACTGTCTGCAACTGTGGTTAGAAATGATTATCTGATAAACTTTCAAAGAAGGATAGTTGTGATATAAAATTGTGATTGAAGATTTAGTGATAATTTTGAGAAGAAAATAAAGTGAAAAGAAACGTTTTACATAACATCAATGTATGAATATAAATTCGAAATAAGTAAAAGGAAAACCCTGTGCCATCCTGTGACAATATCAAACATTCATAAACATGACTCATGCTCACTTTTTTTGCTTCGACTCTAGGATCGATGAGAAGGTTCAACTGACAGAAATGCTCGCACTCATGACGAAGTCTTGAGTATGACCCATTATATCACAACGACCATTTCTTTTAAATACCTGTGGTTAGCTACGTGGGAATATTTTTTAAGTAATATGAGATGAGATGAAACGTGATATGAAATGAATGAATAGAGATGAAATGACATGATGGGGGAGGGAAGAGGAGTGAAGAGTATTGGCGTGAAGAAAATAGGGAAACAGAAGAACCCTGAGAAAACCCCGGGAAACTTCGGTGTGTCCCACCACCAAAAATACCCCTGCGAAACCGCCCGATACATTCCTTGAGACTCGATCTTGTCACTCTCTATCTGCTGATGTAAATGTATAAGCCTATATATATTTGTAGACTAAACAACTAAACTAATCTACTACCTTCCAATGACACCCAAATGCTATGTGGCACGTTACTGAATATTGTTATACGAACAGCTAATCTGTGTTAAAAACCATGTATGGTACGTTAGCATGAAATATAATTTAGGCTCGTAAATAAGCTACATAAAATCCACCAGGCAATTTAATTTATAATAAAGAAGTTAAGCTTCAAAGTATGAAACTAATATGATTATTTTTTATTTAGGCGATATTGTGGACCCGAATCTGAGTTCATACGTAAAATACCAAGTCTTACTTAAATTGTAGGAATGATTATACGTATCATGTGTAATGTCATAATAGGCCTATATGACATTTGAAATACTGAATGCAACATTCGCATAAGTCTGATTTTCAGATTTTAAATTATTGATTGAAGAAAAAGTGTGTGACCCTTTCTATTTATATAATCTAACTGCAACATTTTCATACTCGTAAATATACTCCAGGTAGTGCATGAATGACATGGTGTACTGCGCTCTCTTGGTTCTGTTTAGCAATACCGAGTTACGTCTGTTGTAACTGTGACGACCCTAGTACATTCACGTAATATCTGTAGATTCATTGATAAAATTTATAGTTTTTATGTCAAGTATCTGCCTAACGATATAGGTATTTGTAATATTTATCTCGCTACGAGAAAATCATATTTTTACATGCGTTAGGATGGATGTACTATAACTAGATCGGCACACAGAAAGACAGTCTATAGACCTATCAATGATACCAGGGCACAGAAGAATTTAAGGAGCTACAACTTCTGTCAACAGAAACTACCTTAACTAAAGGAGTTCCTGAGCAAGTCGAATTTAAGATACGACTTTGCAGATTACGATATATAGCCTATATACAGGTTGTAATTGAATTATACAGCACAAATTTAACAAGCGTCTGGTACTCATTTCCGTTAGAGGCTGAGTCGACCCCAGGGCCATAGTGCCCCCAGAAGATTTTGGTCGGTTTTAAAAAATATAATGTTATAATATTAAATAGATTCCTGATATAGCAGTTATCCTCAACTAAATCAGCTCCTGTTTAAGAAATTTCAACTGGTTAAAACAATGTTATATATACAGGTGTTTCTAAACTAGATTGACAAAGTTTGAGACCAGATAGATAACCTTCATTGAAGCATATTTTGTTAATGAACCTAAGGGCTAAAACGGTTCGTTTCAGGGCTAGAGTGGTCTTATAGTAATGGATACGGATAAACATTCCTTTCAGTCCAAGAGGGGTTTGTCATCACTACTATCGCTAGGTTTGTTTACTTCCGGAGCTCAGTAGCATTCTGAACCTATTACAGCAAGTTTGTTTACATCCATTGGAACGATCTGTTGAATAGGTAGGGGTGGGACGGCACGCTCGCCTGAACTGATCTGCCTTGATTTATTTTTTGTGGGACTATATGAAGGCAATGGTTCATGAAACCGATATTGACTCTGAAGAAGATCTTACAGCACATATTGTCAGCGCAGCAGCTGAAATAAGGGACACTACTGGCATTTTTGGAAGGACTTGTTGTAATGGGACAATAAACTAGATCCATCCTGACAATGAAACACTGGAGTGAGTGTTTGTTTTTAAGAATTAGGAACGTTTTGTTTCTGCTTATCTGTAAAGTATTTGGATTAACACACATTACTATGTGACACACAATTATTTGTTATTTGCACGTACCTATTTGCTTCCATCACTTCCTCTAAGATCCCACTTCAACTAAAACAAAGCGTCACAGCCTATAGGTTCTTCTTCTTCTTCCTTTCCAGGATTAGGTCAATGCGACCTGTTCCGGTCTCGAGTCCATCGTTTCCTTTGCCGTCCCAAAGATCTCTTTGCATATGGTTTGTAGGTGTTGATCGTTTTGGGTAATCTTGTACTGTCCTTTCTGTCTAAATTTTCTTTCCATTGGTATTTGTGCTCTTCTAGTTTATCAAGTATGAGACATATATCCAGTTCATTCCTTATTGATTCATTGTGTAATCTTTCCATGCGTGTACATCCTCTTAAAAAATTCATTTCAGTGGCTTGAATGTGTGACGTATGTTTTTTGTATGTACCCAAGATTCAGATCCATAAAAACGAACAGGAACATCCAAAATTTTATAAAACCTGAGCTGAGTTTCTCGTCGAGTCTTTCGGAGGGTTCTTCTTATAGGGCCACACATCATTTGATATTGGTTTAATTTATATTGTATATCCCAATCGTAGCTGTATGTTATATCCGTACCAAGATAGTTAAAGTGTGCTTTTTGTTCCATTATGTCATTATTGATTACAATTTTTGCACTGACTGGCATTTTGCCCTGAAAAGCCATAATTTAAGTTTTTTTAAGTTGAGACTTTGAGATTGTAATAGAGACCTAATTGATTCAACGTGTAAATGACTCTTTGTAAATCATCCTCTGACTAGCCTATAGGTTCCTTGACAAAAATATGTTTCAATGAATGTTAAAAATCTACTCCCAAAGTTTGTCGGTCTAATGTAGAAACACTCTGTTGTGTGTGTGTGTTGTGTGAGTGTGTGTATATATATACCTATTTTAATATTATAAGAGTCAATCGGACGTTATTTTTCTGATTTAATAATTTCCTTTACATTTGTATTTGGCTAACTTGAGTTGACTTTTAGATGTCAGTATTAGGTCTATTACGGTACAATTTCAGCAATGAATTCCTCATACTGAAAGTAGCATACGGTCTAGTAAAACATGGGTCCGGAAATTTATAATTACAGATTATTCTAACTTTTATGATTGTTAGTAAACCACTGGAAAAGACATAATACTAACTTTCTCAGCACACTATAAAAGTCACTAAAAACATACTTCTTCCCATCACACTGTAAATAAAATTGCTGTATACCTGAATACAAGTTAGCTCCCGCAAATTATTTACCGTAATGTTCAAGTTTCTTAGCCGTGTCTGATCTGTTTGCCTGAGGTCTGTCTCCAGTGGTATACAGTGGTGATGGGAAGAAGTGTGTTTCCAGTAGCTTAAAATGTGCTAAGAAGGTGAGTATTTGTCTGTTTGCAGTGGTTTACTAACATTCATAAAATAATTTTATTATAAACAGATTTACAATATAATAAAATATCTTCCTGCGCCCAAAGCTTATTATTAATTTTTTATCTTTTTTCTCTCCATTGTTCTCTATCTTCCAATTTCAATTCTTCCAGACCTATAATCTCCCTCATACTGCTTCTTACACGATCCATTCATTAAAATCTAGGTGAAACTCTCTTTCCATTCCCAGGGGGAATCCATTCCAAAGCTTTCTGGATAACCTAGTTTCTGGTATTCCACGTAATAACAAAATTATAATATTGTTATCTAATAGGCACATCTCCTCAACTTTGTAAACTATTGATACTCTGTAGGCCTTTCGGGATAGTCCCATCACCAACAAACGAGCACGAGATAGGTCTGTATCGTAGAGTATTGCATTCAGATACAGAAATCTCCTGGTCTCCTGCTGATGATGAGTCTAGTCCCGAAAGGCCTACAGGTAATCAATAGTGTACGAATTTGAGGAGACGGACCTATTAGGTAACAATTTTATAATTTCATTTATGATTTTAATTTTGTGACTAATACCTCGATGGAATTGTATCATTAAATGTATTAATGTTGAACATTCACATTAAGTTCGAATAATCCTTTACTTATAAATTTCCGAACCCATGTTGTACTAGACTTTTTTCTTCTCCCACTGAGGAATTTATTACTGAAATTTTGCCGTTGAGTTCTATTACACCCTGTATAATAACATGTTCACGACAGAGCGAGGTGGCTTAGGTGTTTGAGATTCGTATTAAGGGGTCCCGAGTAGAAACCCCAATGAACCAAATTCACCGCAATTTTTTCAAGGTTTCCTCAGTTGTTAAAATGAACGCTGAGTTTGAATTTCATTAACAGGTCTCATCTCATCATATTAACTATTTCATAGTAACATTAAAGTAAATAATTTACACACACTCTACTTCATATACGCTATGTTATATGACATTACATATATGTTAAAGCCTCTACAAATAAGAGAAATGATAACACTTTACCAAGTAAATCATAATAACGAATTAAGTTATATAAAACGTCTGGCTTATAAAAAAGGGTACAATGATGAAATTATTAATAAATTAATTATAAAACAAAAGAAAGAAAAAAGAACTAACAAATATAGCACAATTAAGTATGGAAATTGATAGAAGTGAGTATCATTAAAAAATACAGGTATAGAAACAAAAAAGCTAGGGAAAAATGTTCAAAAAAAACATGATACAAACAAAAATTGTCTACAGAACTAATAACAAACTAAATACAGTAAAACCTGTATATGAAAGAACATGACGGGTCGTTAAATATATTTCCCTCTTGACAGTTTTCCTTCTTATAAAGGGTTCCCAAATTACAAGCTTGAATTATCTCACGCAGTGTAAGGGTGTTACATCCACGCTTTAAAGACATAACATATTAAACTGAAATACAGACAAATGCACGGCAATGCAAAACAACTTTATTTCACAAAAACGAGAAGGAACTACAGGAGGACTGGAGAGTTTCCCAAATTCCTCCCAGGTTACGTAAGCAGGCAAGGAAAAGCGAGGGATTCCCACTGTCACTCGTCATATGCAGAATGTTCACGTATGGTCATTAATACTGTAATTAGAACGTGCTTAAGATTAATTTACCGTCTTACTGAGGTAAAAATTAACTATTGATACTTTAAAAACCATTCCGTTTCCGGCTTATACAGGACGATTTTACATATAAAATCCTACTGTTCTGGAGATTTGTTTCCGTCTCTACAGGTTTCCTTCTTATGAAGGTTCCGGCTAAGACAGGTTTTATTGTAATATAATTTCAAATAAAATAGAGGAAATAAACATATACCAAAATGAAGCAGTTTGTAAATTGAAATGGAATAGCTGGGACAATTTTATATTGGAAGAACTACTACAAACTTCACCACAAGATTTATTGAAAATTTTGGAGATTTAGTGAACAATGAGGGAAAATCAAGTTTTTCAAAACACACAGTAGAAGCAGGACATTGATTTAGCACAATAGGCAACGTACATTGGGATAACGGTACATCGAAAATTATAATTCTCGAAGAGTTAGAAATTAATAAGGAAACCACGAACAAACACCTGTTAAATGAGAATGTACCCAGTAATGTGAACCCTCTGTACAAAATTATTACGAGGAACAGTCAGTATCAAATTGAAGCAGAAGATAAAACTCAAGTTATGGATAGGTCTCCTACAAAACTACACTGCTAATTATTGAGGACGACTGAGATCTCAGGTACTGTTATACATTTCTTAAATTTTTAATACATAAAACAATGCAAAAAGGAAATCAGGAAATAAACAGTAGCATACGTGATTAAAAATAAGCAATTATAATTGTTGATAACCTGATAGTATAATTCACCAAATTAAATGGTCGATGATTGATATATGACCTGACTACATGGCATTATTTAAAAATAATTCAAATTAGTATTTACTAGCTAATACCCAGTGTGCGCTGCTACTCATAAATAAATACTAATATGTTTTTACCACCAGCCGTGCGCTGTTCGGGAATCTGCTTATCCCGATATTCTTGGCATCAATGAAAGACAAAATTGGTTATTGTGAGTTATCCGTAGAACATAAATACATGCTGTCGCGGACTTTTTTGTAGAGTGTTTTGAGATATTCAATTCTGTGTACATTAATTTGGCGTATTTGTTATGGTTTAGGCAGCGTAAGCCATTTAAGCGTCTAAATAGGGACTTTATTTCACGTTTTTCACTACAAAGGGTGATTTTTAAGGGTGAAGGGATTGAGTATTACAATTCCCTTATAGCTTATGTTCATCCCCGGAATCTCCTGAACATTTTTCAAAAAGCCCCATCTCAATCAGATGAACAGTATGGAAGATCACGATTGTCCGGGAATCGACTTATTCCGATCTTCTTGGCATCAATGACAAACAAAAATGGTTATTGTGAGTTATCTGTAAGAGATAAACGTATGCTGTCGCGGACTTTTTTACGGGCTTTATATTAGCTTGACCTGTATATATCTATGTAACTGAATCTTTTAACGCGATTTTCACCCACTTAAAATCATTGGATCGACTTGAAACTTTGCATACTTGTAAAAGACCCGTGACAATATAATAATTTCATATTTTGTTTCTAAAATCATGGCCAGAATTATTAGAAAATCAAAAAAAGGTGTCTTTGTATCTATGTAACGGAATTTTTGAACACGATTTTTACCCACTTAGAAACATTGGATCGACTTGAAACTTTGTATACGTGTAAAGGACCCGTGACAATATAATAATTTCATATTTGGTTTCTAAAATCCTGGCCAGAATCATCAGAAAATAAAAAAAAGTGTCTTTGTATCTATGTAACGGAATTTTTGAGCACGATTTTCACCCACTTAGAAACATTGGATCGACTTGAAACTTTGTATACTTGTAAAGGACCCGTGACAATACATTAATTTCATATTTTGTTTCTAAAATCCTGGTCACAATCATCAGAAAATCAAAAAAATGAAAACTGGAATAATAGGTTGCGGACTTGTCGACTTTTTAATCAATCGTTATAAGAGCTCAGTTGGTAGAGCGGTACGCTCTAGTGGTATATAATTTCTGTAATCCATAGGCCGCTGGTTCAAATCCGGCTGCGAGTTTTTTTTTAGAAGAGTATTACTTTCAGCTCATATTACAATAGTATCGAATTTAAAGATATTTACATTTTTATCTTATTCTGTAAAATATTAAAACTAAAAAATAAATAATAAATAATAGTTTTAAAAAACTAAAACATCACGCTTTATTAGAAAACCGAACTAAAAAAATGAAAAATAATTTTAATTTCCAACATGCTTGGGATAAACAGTTTTACCATCAAAAGCGTGGGGTGCTTTTTATGATTTATACATTTTCTTCTTAGAGACTTTACTTTTACCAATATCTGTTTGTCAAATATATTAATTGATAAAGAGCACCCCACGCTTTTGATGGTAAAATTATTTATCCCAAGCATGTTGGAAATTAAAATTATTTTTCATTTTTTTAGTTCGGTTTTCTAATAAAGCGTGTTGTTTTAGTTTTTTTAAAACTATTATTTATTGTAGAGAATTTTAAGATATTCAATTCTGTGTACATTAATTTGTTATATTTGTTATGGTTGAGGCAGCGTAAGCTATTTAAAAGCGTCAAAATAGGAACTTCATTTCACGTTTTTCGCTACAAAGGGTGCTTTTTAGGGGTGGAGGGGTTGAATATCACAACTCTCTTATAGTCTATGTTCATCCCGGGAATCTTCTGAATATTTTGCAAAAATGCCCATCAAAATCGGATCAACGGTATGACCGAGCATAAAATACGACCAAACAAACAAACAAACCAACAAACATACAAACAACCATTGATTTTTATATATACAGGGCAAGTCAAAATGTTGTGCAGGTTTTCAGAAATGTATTATGTGAAATGTAATGAACATATAATATTGTGAGACATATTGTATGAAAGGTAAACTCTCAAAGTTTTTTTTAAATATTCACAGATGTTCTATGTGAGCGCCTTTTGTTACACGACAGATGTCAAGCCGATATTCAATCTCCTGCCAAACTTTCTGTAGCAGTCCGCGGTCGATATCAGCAATGGCTGCTGTGATGCGGGCACGCATTCATGCAGTGTTGTTGGAAGTGGTGGTACGTAAACATGATCCTTTACAAGACCCCACTGAAGAAATCACACGGGGTTAGATCTGGTGAACGAGGTGGCCAATGAATGAGTTGTTGATCACCCTGAGATGCACGGCCTATCCAGCGTTGTGGTAAAGCCGTATTCAAATGGTCTCGAACACTGCCATGGTAATGTGGAGGGGCACCATCCAACTGCAGAATGAAATCTGGACTATCCGTTTCAAGCTGCGGAAGGAGCCATTGTTGTAGCATATCAAGGAAAACATGTCCGTTCACAGTACGTTCATGAAAGAAAAAGGGCCCATAAACCTTTGCATGGGAAATGGCACAAAAGACATTCACTTTCGGAGAATCGCGTTGATGTTCCAGAGTTGCAGGGGGTTACTAGTTCCCCAAATCCTTACATTGTGTCTATTCACTTTTCCTGAAAGGTGGAAAGTCGCTTCATCACTGTAAACTACCCTCTCATGGAACTCATTCTCTTCCATTAATGCGAGAAAATCAACACAGAAGGACGACATCTAGGACATCTAGGCCCTGCCATCCACCCCTTGGGATACCTCGGTCGTCATGACCATACTCCCAAGTCCTAGTTCTAGTCCTCCCTAGTCTAATCTCGCGTCCCGTTCAAGTTCTCGGTCCTTTAATAACCAACACTCCAGGGAGAGAGTGTTGGAGTTTGCACTTCTGGGCAATTGATGAGCTACATAGTACATCAGGTCACTCAATCCTGATGACCCCACAGTTGGTCCACGGGCTCCATGAGCCTAGCCGGGAGGACTGCTGTCGCAGATCCACCGACCATTCCCCTGTTCTGCCTCCAGGGACGTGTCCTGCAGCCGTTGTGAAACCGGCTAGGCTACAAGCCCAACAGTGTGAGACTTTTAGTACATCCATGTGCTCATCTCCTGGCGACCCCACAGTTTGTCGACGGGCCCGTAGGCCAAGCCAGGAACCAGTACAGTAGCTCCCCGCTGGACTGGTCCGGCCGAGCCCTGGTGTGCCCCCAGGGACGCCTTCTGCAGCTGTTGTGAGCCAGCACGGAGCTCGCAAGCTCCAACAGATGAGCAAATAGTACGACAAGGCGCTCAACTCTTGCCTACCCCACTAATGGTTCACGAGTCCCTTGGACTTAACCGGGAGGACTGTCTAGCAGATCCACCGATCTTTCCCCCAGTGCACCAGCTGGGGACGTGTTTGGTTGCTGAAGTGGGTCCAGCCTGAAGGACGACATCTAGGCCCTGCCGTCCACCCCTTGGGATACCTCGGTCGTCATGACCATACTCCCAAGTCCTAGTTCTAGTCCTCCCTATCCTAACTTCGCGTCCACGTTCAAGTTCTCGGTCCTTACAACCAACACTCCAGGGAGAGAGTGTTGGAGTTTTGCACTTCTGGGCAATTGATGAGCTACATAGTACATCAGGTCACTCAAATCCTGATGACCCCACAGTTGGTCCACGGGCTCCATGAGCCTAGCCGGGAGGACTGCTGTCGCAGATCCACCGACTATTCCCCTGTTCTGCCTCCAGGGACGTGTCCTGCAGCCGTTTGTGAGACCGGCTAGGGCTACAAGCCCAACAGTGTGAGACTTTTAGTACATCCAGGTGCTCATCTCCTGGCGACCCCACAGTTTGTCGACGGGCCCGTAGGCCAAGCCAGGAACCAGTACAGTAGCTCCCCGCTGGACTGGTCCGAGCCGAGCCCTGGTGTGCCCCCAGGGACGCCTTCTGCAGCTGTTGTGGGCCAGCACGGAGCTCGCAAGCTCCAACAGATGAGCAATTAGTACGACAAGGCGCTCAACTCTTGCCTACCCCACTAATGGTTCACGAGTCCCTTGGACTTAACCGGGAGGACTGTCTAGCAGATCCACCGATCATTCCCCCAGTGCACCAGCTGGGGACGTGTTTGTTGCTGAAGTGGGTCCAGCCTGAGCTTTTAGTACGTCAGGTCGCTCAACTCCTGACGACCTCACAGATTGTCCTTTGGGTCACTCGGTTCCAGAGTCGGCGCTAAGCCCTCCTCCAAAGACCGCGCTTCCTCTCTTTACCGAGATTGACCTGGTGGTAATTCCCAGCATTACGCCCGGTATTGTCCCATCCAGCCCGTTCGCAAGACTAGGCCTAGTCGTGTAGCTGCTGTGAGGCAGCCCACTGAGCAATGTAGGCATCCAGGGAGCTCATCTCCCATGGTGCCCCCACAAAGGTCCTCGGAATAAACCAAGAGAAGGGAGCAGGCGGAACTCCACAATCTCCCACCGCCTCGCCACGACGGCCGCTGTCCCCGTTGGTGGGCACGGGGCGAGGAGCTTTAGTACAACAGTGCGCTCCTTTCCTGTTGACCTCACTTATGGTCCGCGAGTCCATCGGACTTGGAAGGGAGGACTGACTAGCAGATCCACCGACCTTTTCCCCACTACGCCACCGAGGGGACGCGTTTTGTTGCTGAAGTGAGACAGCACGAGCTATGTAGTGCATCAGGTCGCTCGAGTCCTGACGACCTCACAAATGGCCCGCGGGTCCGGTCTGGACCTAGCCGGGAGGAGTGCAAGCAAACCACCGACCGTTCCCCTATCCGCCGCCCGGGGACGCGCCCTGTTGCTGTTGTGAGCACAGCTGGGGCCCGTAAACGGACCCCCAGGGAGCCTGAAGGACGCTCGCAAAGCATAATCGGCGGGTTTTAAGGCTTGAACCAGTTGCAAGTGGTAGGGTTTCATCTGTAAACGTTTCCGGAGAATCCGCCATACAGTTTTTTGTGGTAGTTGAAGTTCTGTCGCTCCCCGGTAGGTGGATTTCTGTGGACTCCGCACGAAGCATGTGCGAACGCGTTCGACTGTCTCTTCACTCGTCGACGGACGGCCAGTCGATTTTCGTTTACAGATACAGCCTGAATCCCTAAATTGTGTGTACCACTTACGAATGGATCTCCCATCCGGCGGGTCTTTATCGTATCTGGTACGGAAATGTCGTTGAAACACTAGTCACAGAGTTGTTTACATGGTAATCAAGCACACAGAAAGACTTCTGATCCCCAGTCAACGCCATTTTCCTTTATTGCTCTGCTGTTGACATCTTGCGGGTGAACGCGGAAACTTTAGAAGTGGACAATAAACTTTGAGAGTTTACCTTTCATACAATATGTCTCACGATATTATATGTTCATTACATTTCACATAATAAATTTCTGAAAACCTGCACAACATTTTGACTTGCCCTGTATATATTAGATTTGTTTGCAAATACGACCGTTCGTATTTTAGGTAAATACAATATTTGTATACTGAAAACAATGAACCAACGTTAATTATCTAATGTTTGCAATATTGTCCTCGGAAAACATTCGAGTGCAGTGTTCTGTATCATATGTCAAATATCTCCATATATATACATATACCAACAAGTTACTTCCTACTAAAGTAAGTCACTGGCATTATCGAACCCATAGTTTTATGGCCGCCAAGCTCTCCACAAATCCCTATCCTGAGCTAATATTTTCCAATCACATCCTGTATAATCTTACTTCCCTTAAATTATAGTTAATGTTAATTTGCCACCTCATTATTTGTCTACAACTGGGCGTTTTCCTTCAGGTTTTCCTACAAGAAGCTTCCATACCCTCAGTATTTCCCGATTCGCGCCACATGTTGTAGACCATCCAAGTGCACTAGGCTTGACTGCATTTATTACATTTGATTTATCTTAAAGATCGTGGAGTTCAGTTTTATCTAGTTTCTTCCATTCGTCTGTTGCGACGCTTTTTAAAAACGCTAGAGACGGAGTTCATATATCACGCAGAATCTTCTGAGGATGTCTACCGCAGCAGTAAGCGAAACGTTGAATTTCAGGAAAACCAGTCCACGGCCATTTAGCCCGAAAGACAAACCCGACAGGAATCAAGACACCTGCTGTGAAAGCCTACAATTTTACATCAATAGTAATGTTTCATGTGCTGTAGGAACTCAATATCTGATGCCAACTTATTTAAAAGTGTCAGACCGCAGTGAAAATGAACCATGTGTAATATAAGTTAAGACTAGGATTTTTAAGTAATGAAAGATAAGATTGCTATATATATATATATATATATATATATACCGTATATATAGTGCGATCAGTATAGCATTGGACACCGCGATCCTATGCTGCCCGTTCCCCGCCGCGGATGCGCCAGCAGTGCCAGTGAAATCTCCGCGTCTCTACAATGCCATACTGATCGCACTATATATATATATATATATATATATATATATAGTACATATTATTCAACTGTTTCTATATTGAATCAAGAAAGAAGACAGTCATAAACCTTACTTCTCATTAAACTATCTTGGAATCTTAACTTTTATTACATCATAATCCTAGACCTTGTTATTATCTATTTAATATTTTGTATAATTTGATACCAATTTTATAATATCTACAGACCCATTTTCCCATTACTTTCATACATTTTTTTTAATTCCCCAGGTTTTACTTTTTTTGGAATTTCTGGTGTTCTCTCCTGGCCTTGGCGTAATTGTAACCCAAGTATGAGGTTCGGGCAACTGGAAGGCGTGGTATGTTGCCCCGATGATATGATGGGAGATGATGATGATGATGATAGTGGTGCGCCAGGAGTATCCTTAATTTGTAAGCTTAATCTAAGAAGAATATGAATGATGAGTTTTGCGATGGCCATGTGATGTTCTGGAACATTTTGGGCCTTAACGTTTCTTGGCATTTGTCTTACTGGTGAGGAAAAACCCCGATAAAAACCTCACCCAGGAAACTGCCCCGACCGGGGAACGACCCCGGGCCCGGTGCATGACAAGGCAGCACGCTACCTCGAGACCACAGCGGTGGACTTAATTATAATATGAAATAAATTAAAGTAACATGTCTTATTGGATACATGAACATCTAAGTATGTGGTAAACATTGCGACGAACCAAACATTACGGTTGCTAGAATACATTTTTTATTTTGGATTTCAGATCGCCCTTCTAATGGTCACATTTCGCTGATTTTTGTCAATACCTTCCCCATTTTATGAAAATAGCATACACTGAGCTTTGTTCTGAAAGAACGTAAATTAAGATCTCTAGAGCGGTTTTAAATGTTCGTATCGAATGCATTCCTACATCCTATGTCAGAGGTCGCTAATTAACGAACTCAATATATTTTAACAAATTGCGATATACCAAGTTTTCTTTCGATTAAACAAAAATAGTGACAATTAGAACATTAACTGAGACAAACAACAAACACACATACATATATATACCGTACATATATATATATATACATATATATGTGTGTCTGTGTGTGTGTGTGTGTACATTTTTATATGGTCGTTTTTGGTGTCTACAAGATGGGTTCGGTGAAGATTTGGAAAATGTTTTCAGAAATATTTTCACGAGTTCAACTCAAAATCTTTATTCCTTCCCAAAAATGTGTTACAGTAACATTTAAAAATCATCACACTTTTCTACCTCAGTTAATTACTGTTATCGAAAATATTTAAATATTCTTGTTTTCGTGGCAGAATCAGCACGGCAAAATCGGTATTATTCAGAATATTTAGGTCATCGTTACTTCTTGGCTTTCGTAATGACGTCATGAGACTTTATTATTACTTATTTTAATCAGCTATTTCCCGAATAAACTTACTCTAAACCAGCTCAGAATAACCTACAGTTCAGACTACGTTTTACGTACAGAATATACCGATAAACTGGGGAAATTCCAATTTTTCTTTCCAGTTACTTAAATAGTGGAATAACAGTGAAAACAAAGTTATGAGTTATTTTATGTTATTACTTACATTGTGTAATTCAATATAAATTTTAAAAAAAACTATATGCTCGTTTGTATTTGTAGTGTCTTTTTTCGTAGTATCAAAATTCCGAATGGCTATTGGCCATGGGTTTTGACCAAACACCGCATTGGCATATTTAATAGTCCACATTGCCCCTTGTGCAGACTCGGACTCATCATGTACTTCCAACATATGTATGTCTGCCCTGCCCTGAGAAGTGACAGCTCAGTCAACAGGTATTGAGAAGCAAGAAAAAACATGAATGGATAAATACTCCCAACATTGTGTTGTATCTACTCGTATTATTCACTTCTATGTGTTTTATTTTATTTTTGTAGTTTTGTCATTTTGAGGCCAACAATATTTATATCAATGCCTCTGCATTAAATATATTAAGTGTTTCTTGTGTTCCATTAAAAACATTCTCCTTGTAATGGCTCTAAAACTTCCATTATAAAATGTAGGTCTTCTGAACTATGTGTTCCATTCTGCCCTGTTTTATATGAGATATATCTAGTTTTCGAATCTCACCTGCCAGGATTCATTTACCACATACATCCTTCTTTGCATATTTGCATGTTCCTTTAGGTCTTGCACCTCGGGTTCCCATTTAAAATTACTTTAGGGAGTCATATTTTTGGTATACTCCATACATGACTAACCCTGTGTATTCTTTGTTGATATAAAAAAGTAATATTTTTGCGCGATAGTGCGTTTTGTCGTACTTACAGCAACGGCGACTATGATTGAAAGTTCAACTTCCTACATTTCGGGGTTGTCAACCAAAATAACTATACTGTAATAACATAACTATACTGTTATAGTATTACATATTACAAACACGCGTGTGGGAAGTAAAACAATTGCCCTCTATGTATACTACATATAATGTATAAACAAAAAATATGTAAATGTAAGTGTTAACATACATATTCGAAACAGATAACTGCATTTTAAATGAACTAAACTTTATTTGAAACAATATAAAACAATAAATACGTACTTGCCGCCATTCTATCACCATATTGGTCTCACGGCCTACTGTTTCAACTGATAAACATTGCCCACACTGTTAACGTTAGTCAGTTGTTTATAATGAACGAAATATTTGCAACAAAGATTTTATTTTACTGTTACTTATTATTTTGAAAATACCAATCGCGCAAAAAGTGATGTAACAACGCACATTTGTGAAATGTTATACAAAATCACGGTAATTAAAATCCTCGCTATAGCTCAGTAAAAACCACGTCCCAACCTCGCATCGTAATATACCATTGTTTTCTAGTTCGGGAAATACAATTCATTATAAAACCTCTGTTTCTGATATGATACGTTGTCAATTTAAGAAATAAGATAACCATTTAAGGGGACCGAATGGTGAATTTCAAATTTCTTTTAGTTTTCATGTGATTCTTTTGAAATTTTTTATCACATTCATTATGCGCTTATAGAAGCGTGTCTGTGAAGTTTGGTGTTTGTAAGCAGAACAGTTTCAGAATTATGATTCTTTTAAAACAATGTTTTAATATTTTCTAAAAATGCTCCTTACGATACAATTTAAATAATCTCTGTTGAAATTTGAGATTCAGAGTCTTTATGATTCCACTAAACACATTTGCTATGCAATAAAATTCATAAAGGGAGGATACTGCTTATTTTTCATTTTTTGAAAAAAAAAAGATCAGTCTTATTATTACATTTTTACATCTCAATTTAAAATAACACGTGGGTCTTAGACAAGTAATTGCATAGCAAATTTGAATTAGCATTTATTGGAGAGTCTAACCACAAAATGTCACTTTGATAGCAAAAACATTGCATCGTAAGGAGCATTTTAAGTTTTAAAAAGTGTCAAAAAATGGAAACAAACAATTTTGCTCCTACAATAATTGTTTTACATGAAAATTATCCTAAAGAATCAGAGTTATTAAAAAGGCAAATAAAAAAAATAGTGTTTGTCATTTTTAACACATTCACCATTCGGTCCCCTTAAGAAGGGTTTTATGTCTAATTTTTAAAGTAAGTGTTTACATTAATTAAACATTTTAGACAAGGTCTAATTTAAGCAATACATATGTTAGATATCAACCTTGATTTCTAATCTAAATACGATATTTTTTATTGGAGGTAAAAGTTGAATCTAACATTTGTTTGTTAAATTAAACAAAGGATTAGAGTATTTCTTACGTTGTTGAGAGCGAATAAGTAATGGATTGTTGTTGTGTTTCTGTCATTGTGTGGCGAGATTTATAACAAAGGTGCGAACAGAGGAACGGAAGTTTTATTGTGTGTGAACGTTAATATATCTGGTGGAAGCCAGACGAGGCAGCGGCTTGTAACCAAGTGAGAAGGCTGCAGTCGTTACCGTCAATGCCAGTTTCTCCTTAAGAGTCTAAAAATAAATCCCTGGCTTTTGTTCCGTCTCCACATGCTTAGTTTCAAACCTTCGTCGTAGTTCAACATACGAACCACCTCATCAACATGTTAGCTTTTTACTTCTCGTTTACTATTAAATGATACTGATTATGTGAAAATATGGTGTGGATAACATTAATAATAACAATAATATTAATAACAATATAATAACAATAATAATAATAATAATAATAATAATAATAATAATAAGAGAACTGGAGGATATGGTGTGGATGGATAGAGACGAGTGCAGAAAGAAAATAAAGCTTTAGGCACAGAAGGATGTGTAAACATTAAAAATCTGTAAACAAATAAATATGTAATATAAAATTATAGAATATTCACCTGAAAGGTCCGTCTCCTCAACTTAATTAATAATTTAACTGTAGCGCTTTCGGGACTTGCCCCATCATTGGCAGGATTCAAATCTGGTGTTTCACTGAAGATCTGGTAGAGGGGGTTGCATGTATTGGGTTCGTTTTCGTTTATCAGGCTGTCGTTGTGAGCTGCTTTCATGATTTCCATCTCTTCGAGTACGTGTATCTTCGCTGGATTATTTTCTCTGTGCATTACTGTTAGGGTGTTTTCAATATTTAACATGCGATGTCCTTCATGGATAACGTGTTTTGCATAGCTTGAACCAATAACAAATTAAACAACATAATAAACAATAACATTGAAGAACATAACATTTTCAACAGCAAAGGAGTTTATGAACTGACATGTAAGGACTGCACCAAATTTTATATAGGAAGGACAAACAGGAGTTTTAACATCAGATTCAAAGAACATTTTCGAGACTTCATTCACGCAGAAGGGAATCAAGCTATGCAAAACACGTTATCCATGAAGGACATCGCATGTTAAATATTGAAAACACCCTAACAGTAATGCACAGAGAAAATAATCCAGCGAAGATAAACGTACTCGAAGAGATGGAAATCATGAAAGCAGCTCACAACGACAGCCTGATAAACGAAAACGAACCCAATACATGCAACCCCCTCTACCAGATCTTCAGTGAAACACCAGTTTTGAATCCTGCCGATGATGGGACAAGTCCCGAAAGCGCTACAGTTAAATGATTAATTAAGTTGAGGAGACGGACCTTTCAGGTGAATATTCTATAAAATTTTATATTAATTTTGAATAAACCTCAACGGAACACATCATGAATCAAATAAAAATTTTAAAAAATAATAATAGTCAATTTTTAATGTAATCAATCATATTAGGCAGAGGAAAACTGAAGATAGATTACCTAGCGTATGCTAACGATCTAGCAATCTTAACTCCTGACATCATAACATCACAAAAAACAGATTAAATTATTAAACTACATTGCAGAGAAAGTTCGTCTGCAGATTTTGTTTGAATAAACGGCATACATTTCATGCAATCAACAAGCAACAAAATAACTCGAAACCAAATATGTAAAAATTAAACGAGTTCATGGTGAAATGATTCACAAAAATGGGATCGAAACTAAAGCCAACAAAAGAAAGATGCCAAAAAATGAAAACAGCATTTCGGCTTACTCACAACATCTAATATACAAAAATGAATGTTTGTTTGTTTGTTCATACTTTATGGGCGGCCATACCGTTGACCCGATTGTGATGAGGCTTTTTGCAAAAAGTTCAGAGATTCTCGGGATGAACATAGGCTATAAGAGAGTTGTGATACTCAACTCCTACACCCTTAAATATCGCCCTTTGTAGTGGAAAACGTTTAAAAAGTAGATCTTTGGACGCTTAAATGGCTTACGCTGCCTAGACCATAACTAATACACAAAAATAATGTACACAGAATTGAATATCCCAAAATGCTCTACAAGAGAGTCCCAGACAGCATGTGTTTATCTCTTAAGGATAACTCACAAATAACCATTTTTGTCTTTCATTCATGCCAAGAAGAAGGCAAGTACGTAGATTCCTGTGCAAGTATAAGCAGCACATGGGGGGTATTATTTTACGGATAACTCACAATAACGAATTTTGTCTTTTAGCTCATTTATGCCAAGAAGATTGAGATAAGTAGATTCCCGGGTAATCAGCACGGGGAATCTTAAAATAATTACGATATACATTTATAATTATTTTTCATTATACGTATTCAACTAATCATAAGAAGTACATTAATATTTAATTTTAGGAAGTTATATTTTGAGGTTCACGTCGACATCCGGGTTGTGCAACATAATGCAACATAAATAAAACCAGTCTGGGAAAGCTGACGATAAAACAGATTGTTTTGAAACATGTCCAAGAACAAATCAACATTAATATTGAGGTAAGATGTCCAGACTAAAAATAATATAAGTACATTAATGTTTGTCTTCCAGCCTATTCATGCCAAGAAGATCGGGATGAGTAGCTTCCCGGACAACGCCGGGTAAACACACGGTGGTATCAAAAATAGTTACGATATAAATGTTTCCATTTACTGATTCAACTAAACATAAAACACATTCGTTTTCATATTTAAGCTCATTTATGCCAAGATGATCGGGATAAGTAGATTTCTGGGCAATGCCGGGTAATCAGCACGGAGTATATAAAAAATATTAATTTATAATGATTGTTCCTCTTACTTATTCAACTAAACATAAAAGTACGTTAATTTTCATTTATTTAGGCGTAGCAGCGCACGCCGGGTATTAGCTAGTCTGTAATAAAAAATGTATATCCTTACATACAAAATGAAAGCACTATGACTATGTAATTAAACCAGAGTGCCTCTATGGAGCAAATACATTAATTTTTAATAGAAAAAATTACGGAAAATATAGTGAAGAAAGAATGCAAAATTATAAGAAAAATGTTAGGTCCTCAAGTCATAGGTGAAGCATATAGACTCAAAAGTAAAAAATAAATAAAATTGCTTACAGACATTCATAGTGATATTAGAATACGAAGGTTAGAATTTTATGGACATATTAAACGAATGTACTCAAATAGACTTTCGAAACAAATATTGGAGTTTCTACAAAATAGAAGTAAAACAACAGTGGATACTATATAATCGATTCGTAAAGTAGAAAAGGACTTAAAATTGGCACGAATATCTCAAGAAGATGTCATAAACAGATATATATTTGAAATTAAGGTACACAAGTGACAGGTTGACCAAGAGGACATATAAAAAAACTGGAACATAATGGACAGAAGAGAGAATGAAAACCCATAGTAGAAAAATGTGGGACATATCATCGAGTAAAAGGAAACGCATTTAATTACTTTGCGTAGTACTAAATGGGCTCATTCGCAATACTTCCGGCGAGGAAATTTTCCTAGACTAGTTATCTCGTGCTCAAATGGGAGTCAATGACCAATCTCGTTTCAATTAATTTTTGTTTTTACAACCAATGACAGGCGTGCTTCACCTCGATCTTTATCGAATTCTCTTTTACCAGCTCCTGCTTTTGTGATAAAGAAAGCTCCCACTTTTTAATACTCTGAACAGGCCAGAGCATTATTTTGCAGTGACTGACTTTCCAACAAATACATTGAATGTAGCAAATAATGAAAGGATTCCTTCGAACCACACATTGATTTTAAATAATGATTGTACTGCGTTGTTTGCTAAAAAATAAATTAATAACCTAGAATGTTGGTTATAATATACAGTTTGATGTTTTTTTCATTTTTTTCTCTCCACAAGGTTGCGTTCTTACAATATTGCGATCCTATTTGGCAACAAATAATATAATCAAGTTGCAGTGAATAAAGAAATGAATCATAACTACACATTTCTGATTTGTTTTCAAACACCGCCGTTTACTTTAAATATTAAAATATTTTAAAATACCGGTAATTATATTTAAATAATGATTTGTGAGTAAACAGCTTAATTTTATTCGTTACATAGTCCCAACAAATACCACTCTTGCTTTCTAAATCCTCTAGACAACTTGTAAATTACTCATGGCATTACGTATTATTATTTTTTAGCAAATTCCGTGGAAATATTGTTATTGGGGTATTCTCATGAAAACATTTTGAAAATGTTTACTTATGTTTCACCGATCCTATCTAGAACAAATCGAAAATGGCCATGAATAATATGTATAGAAATTAATGTTGATTTGCTTGTTTGTTTGTTCATACTTTATGCGCGGTCATACTGTTGATCCGATTGTGATGGAGCTTTTTGCAAAATGTTCAGGGGATTCCCAGAATGAACATATGTTATAAGAGAGTTGTGATACACAACTCGTACACCCTTAAAAATCGCCCTTTGTAGTGGAAAAAGTGTAAAAAGTAGCTCTTTGGCCGCTTAAATGCCTTACGCTGCCTAAACGATAACAAATACACAAAATTAATGTACACATAATTGAATATCTCAAAAGTTGTACAAAAAAGTCCGCGACAGCATATGTTTATCTCTTCGGATAACTCACAGTAACCATTTTTGTCTTTCATTGATGCCAAGAAGTTCGAGACAAGTACGTAGATTCCTGTGCAAGCATAGCAGCACATGGCGGGTATTCTTTTACGGATAACTCACAATAACGAATTTTGTCTTTTAGTTCATTTATGCCAAGATGATTTAGATAAGTAGGTTCCCGGGCAACACCGTGTAATCAGCACGGGGAATCTTAATATAATTATGATATACATTTAAAATTGTTTTTCATTTCACTTATTGAACTAATCATAAGAAGTATATTAATTTTTTCTCTTTCATCTCATTTATGCCATGAAGATGGTATAAGTAGATTTCCGGACAACGCCGGGTAAACAGCACGGGGTATCTAAAAATAATTACGATATAAATATTTCCTTCTACTTATTTAACTAAACATAACGCACATTAATTTTCGTATTTCAGCTCATTTATGTCAAGAAGATCGGGATAAGTAGATTCCCCGACAATGCCGGGTAATCAGCACGGGGTATCTAAAAAATATAAATGTATAATTATTTTTCCTTTCGCTTATTCAACTAAACACAAAAGCACAATAATTTTCATTCCTTTAGGCATAGCAGCGCACGCCGGGTACAGCTAGTGACTAATGTATGTATATATATATATATATATATATATATAATGTTTGTGTGTCTGAGCGTGCGTGCGTGCGTGTGTGTCCTTTAATACTCTAGCGGCCGCAATCTGTTTCATCGAAACCAAACTGGCATATAGAAATTAATTAAAAAACAGTAAGTTTGAGTTCGTTAAACAGCAAAATCAGTCCATCTATGTGTATGAGTTCACCTGAAACGAAGATTTAAAAATTGCTCTAGCGTCGCAATATTTTATGTTTCACAACGAAATTCGGCAATGATATTAGAATAATGAAACAAAATTTTGTTTAAAATATATTACTTATGAGACAGTATATGTATTTTGAATGAACTGAGTCTCAAATGTTTTCTGACGGCATAGACTGAAATGCGACGTTTTCATGAAATTGGCTTAATTGCGGGCGTTAATTTTTACTGTAATAGGAACCCGTAAAGATAATAATGATTCATTAAAACAGTAAAAATCAATTATTTATTCACGTTAATTGGAGACTAAGATAAAATATTATATCATCGAGTTATAAGGAAAGTACGTATTTCTAATTAATCTTTCTGTTTAACTTCAAATAAATAGTCAGATACTGTATTATAACGCTACATCATTTTCAAAACTATTATCCTACTTTTCAGGGACTCGATCTGTTATAACTATTGACATCCTTGGCTATATTATACGCAATACCTTACGGTAAATTACTGTTGACTAAATAACATGCGGTTCGGTATACTGTGTTTCGAGACTTAACGTTATAAATTCGAAATCTAATATATAAAAATGAATGTTTGTTTCATTGTATGTTTGTTCGTACTTTATGCGCGGTCATGCTGTTGACCCGATTCTGATGGGGCTTTTTGCAAAATGTTCAGGAGATTCCCGACATAAACATAGGCTCTAAGAGAGTTATGATACTCAACTCCTACACCCTTAAAAACCGCCCTTTGTGGTAGAAAACGTGAATAAAGTGGTTCTTTGGACGCTTAAATGGCTTTCGCTGTCTAAATCATAACAAATAAACGAAATCAATGTACACAGAATTGAATATCTCAAAAAGCTCTACAAAAACATATGTTTCCCTCTTACGGATAACTTACAATTTTTGTCTTTCATTGATGCCAAGAAGATCGAGACAATTATGTAGATTCTTGTGCAAGCAGAGAAACACATGACGGGTATTCTTTTACGGACAACTCACAATAACGAATTTTGTCTTTTAGCTCATTTACGCCAAGAAGATCTAGATAAGTAGATTCCCGGGAATCACCTGGTAATCTGCACGGGGAATCTTAAAATAATTTCGATATACATTTATAATTATATTTAATTTTACTTATTCAACTAATCATGAGAAGTACATTAATGTTCGTTTTTCGCCTCATATATGCCAAGAAGATGGGGATGAACAAATTCCCGCGTAAAAAGCACGGGGTGTCTAAAATTAATTACGATATAAAATGTTCCCCTCACTTATTTAACTAAACATAAAACACATTAATTTTCGTATCTCAGCTCATTTATATCAAGAAGATCGGGATAAGTTGATTCTCGGGCAACGCCGAGTAATCAGCACTGGGTATCTAAAATGTATAAATTTATAATTATTTTTCCTTTCACTTATTCAACTAAACATAAAAGCACATTAATATTCATTTATTTTGGCGTAGCAACGCACGCCGGGTGTTTGCTACTGATAAATAGAACATTAGGGATTTTATCTTAATTTCAGATTCAAATTGTTTGAAATAACTGGAGAAAATCCATAGAAAGTAGGCTATATGAAATTGCAGATATGTGGAAATTTGTATTACTTGATAAATCGCACACCATCCATGGTATCTTAACCTTGTCGTGGTGGAGTGTCTTGCGTGCTTAAATGATCCTGAGAGCTATGCCGGCGGTAGCATTGCTGCCGATAGGGTTACCCATGCCGGACTGGTCGAAGGTGATAAGCCAGACGAAAAAAGTACGAGTACCTTGGTCGATAGAGTGACGATATTACACCGTAAAAATACAACCGTCAAGAAATGCGGGCATGGGTTCAACTGGGGTAAAATTTTCCGGAGGTCAAATAGTCCCCCATTCGGTAATCCGGGCGAGGACTACTGCAGGGAACACATGCCAAAGGCTCAAACACAGGGACATGTTCGTAGGAACATGGAATGTTAGGACTTTATACAATAGCGGGGCACTAGAGATATTAACGCGGGAATTAGAAAAATCGCCCTTGGATATAGTCGCTTTACAGGAAGTTAGGTAGCCAGGAGAAGGTAGTCAGGAATCAGGAAGCTTTTCATTATACTACGGGGGTGCAGAAAGACCTGCATTTGGAACGGGGTTTTTAGTCAGGAGGAGGATCGTATTCGCTATCCGAGATATTAAGTGTGTTAGTGATAGGATATCATACACAATTCTAAAGCGTAAACAACATGATTTTATAATTGTAAATGTACATGCCCCTACAGAAGATAAAGATGGCAAGATCAAGGACGAGTTCTATGAATAATTAGATTGCTTATTTGATTGCCTTTCACGATATCATATGAAAATTGTCTTAGGAGATTTTAATGCAATTCAGTCTTCATGAAGATAGTAACGACAATGGGGTTAGATTAGTCACATTTGCCACATCGAATATTCTCATTGTTAAGAGCACAACATTTCAGCATAAGGATATTCATAAATACACCTGGACGTCCCCAGATGGAGAAACTCGGAACCAGATAGATCATGTATTAGTGGATAAACGCTGGCACAGTAGCATCATCGATGTTAGATCAGTTAGAGGGACAGACTGCAATTCGGATCATCATCTGGTCAGAGTGAAAATCAGACAACGGCTATCGCTTATGAGAGGAACAAACGCTAAGAATGATTCTGTAAAATTTGAATTAAAGAACTTGAAAAATGATGAAATGCGGCAAGAATACCAAATCAAAATTACTAATAGATTTGAAGTACTGGAATCTTCCGATGGCAATGTGGCAAACGAAGAAGAAACTGATATAAATAAAGAATGGGAGGCTATAAGAGATACTATTAAATTGTCAGCATCAGAAATCATTGGCTGTTTAAAAAAGAGGCAAACCAAGAAATGGTTTGATGAGGAATGTGCCGACATTGTAAAGAAAAGAAAGCTAGCAAAAATGAAATGGTTAGACGAGCCAAATGTGGTAAATTTAGAGAAATTGGGTAGTATTAGACGGGAAACCACCAAGCTACTAAAGAGTAAAAAGAGGGAATATTTGAGAGAGAAGATTAATGATCTTGAAATGAATGCAAAAAATAGGAACATTAGAGAATTATATCAGGGAATTAGTATAGAGAAGAAAGGGTTTCAGGCTAGAACAAACATAATTCGGAATGAAAATGGGGGATATGACTGCAGATTCCAGGAGTATATTAAATAGATGGAAAAGTTACTTTAATCAGCTATTAAATGTACATACAGAACAGGACATTGTGGAGGATAATTTACAGACGGCGGAAATGCTAGTCGCAGAGCCAGATGCATTAGAGGTTGAAATGGCAGATTGAAAAATTGAACATGTATAAAGCATCAGGTTCAGATGAGATCCCAGCAGAACTGATAAAATCAGGGGGAGAAAAATTGATGGACAAGATACGCCAGTTGCTTAGTATGATTTGGGAAAAAAGAAGCTCTTCCAGATGAATGGAAGGAATCAATTATCGTACCAATTTATAAAAAAGGAGATAAAACGTATTGCAACAACTACAGGGGCATCTCATTACTTTCAACTTCGTACAAAATTCTAACAAATATATTAGTAAGCAGACTTACTCCCTATATTGATGACATTCTAGGAGATCATCAATGTGCATTTAGAAGAAACAGGTCTACAACAGATCAGATTTTAGTATAAGACAGATTTTAGAAATAGAAATAAATGGTAATATAATGGTACTGTACATCAACTGTATGTAGACTTCAAAAAAGCATATGATTCAATTAAGAGGGAGAAGTTATAATAGTATCCTGTCTGGAGTTCGGAATTCCTAAAAAATTTAGTTAGACTTATACGAATGTGTCTAAATGGCACAAAGAGTAGGGTGCGTGTAGGCAAACAGTTTTAGGACACTTTTGAAATCCAGAATGGGTTGAAGCAAGGAGATGCACTATCTCCTCTACTATTTAATATTGTACTAGAGCATGCCATTAAATCTTTAGAGAATGAGGAAGGCTTACATCTCAATGGTATTAATAAGCTGTTAGTTTATGCCGATGATGTAGCATTATTGGCCGATAGCGAGGAGATACTGAAGGACAACACGCACACACTATTGAGTAACACTAAGGAATTAGGACTGGAAGTAAATATCAATAAAACTAAATATATGGTCACACGTAGAAATACATTATACAATGGAAATGGACAGCTAATGACAAATGAGGGAAATTTTGAGGAAGTGACTGAATTCAAATACCTAGGAACAATAATCACAAATAGGAATGAGATGCACAAAGAAATTGAACATAGACTCAATTCTGGAAATGCGTGCTATTATGCATTGCATAGACTCTTGATGTCCCAACTCCTTTCAAAAAACGTTAAACTGAAAATATATAAAACTATTATTCTACCAGTTATATGATATGGGTGCGAAACATGGACTCTTACTTTAAGGGAGGAAAGGAGATTACAAGTATTTGAGAATAAAGTACTTAGGAAATGTTTTGGACCAAAGAGAGATGAACAGACAGGTGAATGTAGAAGACTACATAACAACGAACTACATGGTCTTTATAGGAAGCCAGATATAATAAGAACAGTTAAGTCTCGTAGACTGCAATGGGCAGGATATGTTGCACGTATGGGGAATGAAAGACTTGCATGGAAGCTTCTTGTAGTAAAGCCAGAGGGAAAACGTCCAGTTGGTAGAACAAGAATGAGGTGGGAGAATAACATTAACTATGATTTGAGGGTAATAGATTATACAGGGAATGATTGGAAAGCATTAGCTCAGGATAGGGATGTGTTGGTAAGCTTATGTCCGCGCGGACATGAACCTACTGGTTCGATAATGCCAGTGAGTTAGTTAGTTTGATAAATCTCACAAGAGAGCTATCAATAATTGAATCTCGAAACCTACTGGTACTTTCAAATTTCTGTCAGTGAAGCGTAGTAATTTACCAAGGCCGTATCCAAAACATTATCTGCTATTTTACTTACAAAGCACAGAATTGAAGGAAGAATCCAGCAATGGCAACCCACTATGCCAAGCAGATGGACGTCCCTTCCTGAGTTGAGTGGAGTGTAATGAGGGACGCGGCGCGGACTGGAAGTAATGAGGATTCCCAATATATCTTTCACGAGATGTATTATTCTCTGTAGTTTACATGAGCGATTTTGCGCTGGATTTTAGCGCCTTCCAGTTAATCCTTAAAATGGCAAAACACAAATTTCTTCTGTTAGTTATTTGAATGTTGCGGACCGCAGAGAAAACGGAATATTGTGTAACTGTTATTATTAGGTATATTGCATAATTAGACACACATTTAAGTGGTTTCTTTTTGTTCGTTTTCTTCTGATTTATTTTAAATATTGAATTAATTAAATCAACTAATGTATCCAAAAGGATACATTAGGAATTTAAGGGTTAAAGCGGCAGATAATAATTTTTTACATCGCCTTGGTACATAACTCCCCCCACCTCTTTTGGAGAAGAGAAATTCTTGAATGTAGGTTCTTGACCTCTTTTTGTTGTGTCAGGTTTTGTTAGACTCTTTTACATGCTTGAAAATCTTCAGACTCAGGTTCAACGATCTAGGTTCTCGCAGAGAACTTTATTCCTTGAATTTTTCCATAAAAAATATTAATTCGCCCTGATCGGAGTTCAACCCACGACTTTCGTGACTAGAGGCATTTATCATAAGCACTATAGCACAGCTGCTTATCACGTAATAAGCACTTTTTTATGTTATACAATAAAATGTTTTATGAATCTTGCAACTCTGATTCTTATATTACAGTTAAATAAAACATCTAACCTGCAATTCTTTTAGTAGATCATTTCTCGTATATGTCATTCTATTGCACTTATATGAATGATATGTTAATACATTTCATATTATTTATTGCAATGTAGTTCTGAAAAATATGTTCGCTAGCATTATTGCTGTTCTGATCATAAAGCTATTGTTATTATTGTTATTGTTATAATAATAATAATAATAATAATAATTAACAATAATAATAACAATAATGACAATAACAATAATAACAATAATAATAATAATATTATTATTATTATTATTATTATTATTTGAGCGATCAGCAGCAATGAAATCATCCCAACGCTCATTACAGAACGGTGTGAAAATTGAACTGATTTTACTGTTTTTATCAAACTCTCGAATTTGTTATAAAAGTTCATTTTTATATCTTCAACAGAGTTCTGATTCACTCTATTCAAAATATAAGTAAATTAGAGAGCAGCTGAATTGAAATATAAATAAATAGGATTTTTTGTCTTATCACCCTGTAAATTCCTCTTCCGCATGCATATTGTGAAGCGAGTCTTTAATAAAATATATTAGTTTGATTAATTTTATAATACAGACTTATCATGGAATGGGATGGCACTACCAGTGATGATGTATGGAAGTTAGGCCTGGGTCCTGAAGGAAAAAGAAAAAAAAGTCAAATTCAGGCTGCGGAAAGTTGTACAAGAGAAGAACATTAGAAATAAGAATATTAGAGAAGAAATAACTGTGCAACCACTTCTTCAATTAATAGAAGAACACAGGAACAATTGGATAGAAAATCTGCAAAGAAAGACAAAGGATAGGATAACAAAGATGGCACTGATGTATAATCTTGGAGGACAAAGATCGGTAGGAATACCAAGAAAGCGCTGGGCTGAACAGATGTGAGATCGGAACAGGCAATGACCTAATATGCGAAGAATGATGATGATGACCTATCATGGAATATATCAATCGGAGCGAATATTTCCTAAGAGAATCTGATGACAGCAAGCTACTGTTTTAGAAATTTTACTCAAAGCGATGCGACATGAAAAAAAAAACACATTATGACATAATTCGCTAGTATGATACTGAAAATATAGACGACGATTTAATTCTATTATGTATTGTAAATTTTACCATATAATTGGGAATTGTAGATTTTTCAAACAGAGAAATAAACTTGTTTTCAGTTAAACATACTTTTTTTACTCGACTATTTAACTCATGCCAAAAGCTAGTCAATGACTAATCACGTTTCAATGGATTTTGTTTTACAACCAATGACAGTCGTGTTTCACCTTGCTCTTTATCAGCTCCTGCTTTTGTGATAAAGAAAGCTGCTCCTTTTTAATGTTCTGAACAGGACAGAACATTATTTTTCTCCAACAAATACATTGAATATAGCAAATAATGAACTGATTCCTTGATTTTACTGAATCGTTTACTTAAAAATAAATGAATAACCCGTAATGTTGATTATGATATATAGATTAATGTGTTTCATTATTTCTCACATTCTTACAATATTGCGACCTTATTTGGCAATAAATAATATGATCTAGTTGCAGTGAATGAACATAACCTCGCATTTCTGATTTGTTTTCAAACATCGCCGTTTACATTAAATACATAAATATTTTAAAATAACTATAGTTAAACAATGATCTCTGAGTAAACAGCTTAATTTTATTAGTTAAATAGTCCTAACTAATGCCACTCTTGATTTCCAAATTCTCTACATAAATTATTCACTCCTCACTTCATGAGTCGTGAATTTATCGATAATTTGGAAATCACTCGTGGCATTACTTATGATAAATTTATACAATCCTATCCACTGTGTAACTACTGTTTGTAGGGATATATTATAGTGCAGAATGCAGATGCATTTTTTATAGTGGGATATTTAATTAATTTCATTCCTTTTCAAGTCACTTGACAGATACCAGTGTGAATTTCTCCAATGACATTCAAGAATAGCGAAGCAGTTACAAAACATATTCACTATACACCATCAACATTATGATTTCTTAATTAGATACTTTTATGTATATATTTTTTTTATTTGAACAAATTCTTACTCCTGCATTTTACCCTGTGGGTATATCGCAGGATACGTAATTTAAGAACATCATCATCAATCATCATCATCATCGGATATCGTAGCAGCTGCCGCCGTCTTCCGGAAACCAAACGCAATTTCTCTCTGTCCATCCATTGATCTTCCTTCAATCATCTGATATTCATAGCTGCTTGTACCCCTTCTATCCAAGTTTTCTTCGGTCTTCCCCTTTTCCTCCTTTCTATTGGGATCCATTCCATAACAATTTTAGGCAATCTTTGCTCTAGCATTCTTTTCACATGGCCATACCACTGTAATTTTTTTTTCTATAATTCCTATGATGTCCGGTTCCTCTTGTACACCCATAATTTCCCTATTTTTTTATTTCGTATTCTATCCATTCTAGATTTTCCAGCTGATCTTCTTAAAACATCCATTTCTGTACTTAAAATTATTTTCATTTCCCTTGCAGGAATTTGCCAGACTTCAACACCATATGTTAAAATGCTCTGAATTATTGTTTGATATATTTGTAATTTTCTATTTTTTGTAATATTTTTGCTCCACAAAAGGGCAGCATCGGGTAAAAAAAAATAAATAAAATAATACTTAAATAAATAAATTAAAAAAATAACTTCTATGTGCTAAAAAAATTTCCACCGCTGTGGTTTCAAGGTAGCGTGCTGCCTTGTCACGCAGCAGACCCGGGTTCGATCCCCGGTCGGGGCAGTTTTTCTGGGTGAGGTTTTTATCGGGGTTTTTCCTCACCTGTAAGACAAATGTCAGGAAAACGTTAAGGCCCAAATGGTCCCCGAAATAATATGGCCATCATCATCCTTATCATTATCATAATCATCATCATCGTCATCCTTCACCGGTGTGGAAATCAACGAGAGGCTACCACACCTACAATTCCCTAGTAAAGCTGCAAGCATAGCATGAAGATGCTATGATTGCAGTGAAGGACCTGCCTTGGGCAGAATTACTATGGATGGATGGATATCTTAAAATGTGAAAATTGGTCCTTCAGTATGCAACTTAATGTCTAGACTCTGGTAAATTTATTGCTGTTTAGTTATATACTTTAGTGTCATTCACTTACAATGTTAATTCTGATGTCTTGAAGAATTTATTTATGAACTGGATTGTTCGTGGCAATTGGATCACTTTTCGCACCACTATGTTGGGTTTCTTGATGTGCGCTGATGTAAGAAAATAACTATCTGTATATTTTTTATTAGGAATATTTCACAATACAGTGTTTCTGCTTCAACCCAAAGTGATTTGTCGCCAGAGGTTCCTGTATAAAACACCTTCTTCCATAAAATCTCTAGCTTCCATTCTTCTTTTCACTCCATTTATCCAACGCTCTCTATGTCTGCCTCTTTCTCTCCTTTCATTAGCTTACCAATTAAGGATCTTCTTTGGTATTCTTTCTTTTCATTCTTATGGGGTATTTTTTTCAAATACCGGTATGTTTTTTCAACTTGAATAATTTCCCTTATTGTGTTGTTTCTGTCCTTTTCCCTTCTTGAAATTCTTGTCGATCGCCTCCAAAAATCCATACTCTAAATTACATTAAGAATTAATAGTTTCAACTGCAGATTTTTTTCTTGTAGCTTGCGGCGAAGTAGAAGATGTATACCTGTTCGGTTGTCATCTGAGCATGGGCACTTGGGTGAGGCTGCTTTTCAAATTCTATGTAGGTACTGTCAGAAGTTTCCGTGGTTTGTGAGGAAGGTGAGAGTATGGACGTCGGATTTAGATCGGTTCCTTACCTGGTATGGATGTTCGGAAAGAAGAATTTTGTTTGGTTGCCTTTGTGGGAAGATGAGTATAGCGCTTTCCAGATGTAAAACTACTCTTTTTTTTTCTTTTTTCCATATAGAGAAATAAAAAATAATAATGTTTTAATGCCTAATGTAAACAGTATTGTGGATGTGTATCATCCTAAGGTTCGCTTTGTTACTTTTTATAGCGACATGTGTGTTGTACCATGGTATTGTTGTAGGGTAGTACTGCTCTTATGTTTCCTTCTGAGATTTAATTTATGTCTTCAGTACAACGTGTTGCTGCCGGAAGACTTTGATATTGTTAGTTAACATACACGTTTCCGATTTTACCCACATATAACCCCACTGAGTTCAAGAATCACAAATTACAGTTAGCACTGATTGGTGGATTTCAATAAATCATAGAATCAACCAATTACTAACTAGAAGCACGTTTCATTAATTCCAGAATAAGACCTAACTCTGTATTAGCTTTCATTATGTGTCACTCATATTTGCCCAGTTGAAAAGTGTGGATAAATGCTTCGAAATCTACATTTTATAGGACCAACAATATTTTGTACATACAATATGTATTTAATGCTGGATTATACTACAAACAATTAATTTAAGGGGATAGAAGTGCCTTGGAGATCAAAAAATATAATTTTTATATTTAGTTTTCTTATGCAAAATGGGTTATCTTATTTATTTCTGTGAAAACTAAATTTAATTATCTTTTAGTTAATATGTGACAGTTTGTCATTTGATTTTTCCCTTTAAAAGTCATATTAATTCCATCCATCCATAGTAACTCTGCCCGAAGACAGATCTTTCACCGCAATCATGGAATTTTCATGCTATGCTTTGCAGCTTTACTAGGGAATTATAAGTGTGGTAGGTTCCCATTGTTTTCCACACAGGTGAAGGATGATGATTAAAGTGATGGCCGGATGATTTTCGAGGACCGTTGGGCCCTAAGCTTACTGACATTCGTCTTACAGGTGAGGAATAAACCTAACCCAGGAACGTGTACCGACCGGGAATCAAACCCGAGCCCGCTGCGTGACAAGGCAGCACGCTACCTCGAGACCACAGCGGTGGACTTATTTTATATAAGCTTCAGTAATTGTTTCCCTAACTTGTATTTTTAAATAATTTTTCCCTCATAATTTCAAAACTATTCGGGATATAATTTAAAGTAATTTTTATTGCAAGTATAATATCATGTAGAGAAACAAATGTATCAGAGTCTCTACTGTAACGTGATTACTTCATCTAGAAAACCATTAATAGTCCCAAAAATACCTTGATGGCATCGGTGTTCTAGTGGTTATGTTCCTTGCTTCTAATTCCGAAGTTCACCAATTCAAACCCAGCGGTGTTGTTGGATTTTTAGGATGAAAACTCCAAGAGACAAGTTTTCCGGGAGAAACTTTAGGTCGTAGTCCAGAGTCTGAAGATTTTCGGTTTCATAAAAGAGCCTCGTGACTAAATTAGTGCCTCAGAGGAAAATTTAACTGGCCTTCCTCAGCAAGTACTACATTATTTGCCTACTAGATGTCTTATCGACGTGATGTGTTGATCACATGTCTTTCGGTGTCATCTGCAGATACATATGCGTAAATACATAGTTTCCTCAAGAAACTCCTGTTAGGGAGCACCCATGCTTCAAGAGGGACCTACAGAACACGAACATCGATTTTATTGTTAAAGTTGGGTCTTCTCTATTCCTGTATGTTATGAAATGTCATGCAAAGTAATTAAAGGCATAAACCCATACCAATACATACATTGCAGGCTACATCAACGAAACATTATAAAATATTAACCATCACATTGTGATATGAACTTACTGCAGGCGTTTCGATGCGCTGTTACAAAAAAAAAATGGAAGCATTTTTTTATGTGAAGTAAACATATTTATACCCCGGAGGTGTTAGCTCATAAATAATATGGCAGATATGTATCCAGTAGCAACAGCTGTAAACTGCTTTATTTGCTACATCTGACAGTAAACACTTTACTCTATATGCATTTAAAATTAAACCTTGTCTTAAGGGAGAATTTTCTACAGTTAAAAACATAGAGATGATCCTAATTTACAATTCCACGGAAATAATTTTTTCCCCTCACATTCCTTACACCAACTAGAGTTAGGGCTACAATTTACATAACATTGTGGTAAGGAGATCAGAAATTATAATTTCTCCTGTAGTCTTTCATCATATTTTATTTTCTTTGTGAGTTTAACATTACTTCAACCTATATTATCATAAGAAATGCCAAGAGTGATTTCCAAATTATCGATAAATTCACGATGTCACAAAATGACAAGTGAATTTGGAAATCAAGAGTGGCATTTGTTAGGACTATTTGACGAATAAAATTAAGCTGTTTACTCAGAAATCATTATTTAAATATAGTTATTTTAAAATATGTATATATATAATGTAAACGGCGATGTTAGGAAACAAATTAGAAACGTTTATTATGTTTCATTTGTCCATCGCTGCATCCAGATCATATTATTTATTGCCAAAGGATCGCAATATTTTAAGAATACACCCTAATGGAGAAAAAATTAAACACATGAAACTGTTTATAACCAACATTATAGGTTACTAATTAATTTCTCATGCCCTGTGATGTAAATATGTCAATTATATTTTTCTGGAACGTAAATACCTGGGAAATAATACGTTTAAGAAAGTGTAAACAGTGGTTTCTTTTCATTATGTTATAATCAGTTGCTACAATTTTTTTGTTATATCTCGCAAGCGTTATATGGTTGCATTCGTGCACTATATACATAAAATCTGGGAGCTACATGCATTCCATGATTCTTACATCTTAATATGTAAATAGCTGTATTCAACGTATTTCTAAGTGTGTCAGTCACTGCAAAATAATGCTATGACCTGTTCAGAATATTAAAAAGTAAGAGCTTTCTTTAATACGATAAACTTAATTGATAAATATCGGGTTAAACACGACTGTGATTGGTTATAAAACAGAATTCATTGAAACGTGATTGGTCATTGTTTCCATTTGGGGCATGAGTTAAATAGTCTGCGTAAAGAACCGTATTGAAAAACTTTAACATCCACTTATTTTATGTGCCGGGATTTATTCTGTCTTGATACTGGCTCTTATATTTATATATTTTGTTTTACTTTTCCCTTCAACTGAAACATTAATGTATATATATATATTTTGTATAATGTATTATTTCTATACCTGAACTGCATCCGAGCACAAGCACTTGCTTATTCAGTTGTCAACATTGTGTACAATATTTATTTGTGAATAACATTTATTATTATTATTATTATTGTTATTATTATTATTATCATTATTATTATTATTAGTTACTAATTTAATTGCTAAATAACCTTGAAAAATGTTCATAGTAATATAATTTCGCATAAAGGTTATAAAATATTGTTAGAGCATTATGAGCCCGATAAAAATAAGTAAATTCCATTATTTTGTCAACTTACCACATTGTTCAAGATTATTATAATCAATTATAAACAGAAACACTAAAACGAACTTTGAAAAATAAAGCCAGAAAAGACTCTATAATGAAATTATACAAGACAATGGGAGTTCCTATTATTACTTCTGGATCCGAAACATGGACAGTGACAACACAACAATCTGCCAAAATACAAGCTACTGAAATGAAATTCCTCAGACTAATAACAGGATATCAAAGAACAGACATAAAACACAACACAGAAATATGACAACAACCGAAAGTAGAGGAATTAAGCACAACAATACTGAAATATGGTACAAACTGGAAAGAACACTTACCAAGGATGACTGAGAGTAAAATACCAAAAGCAACATACAACTATTCACCACGAGGAAGAAAAATCTTGGGAAGGTTAAAGAAAAGACGGAAACAGCAGCAACTTGGAGCCGGAACAGGCTAGTTAATAAGCCTAAAACGTGACGAAGAAGAAGAGTAATAGTTCAAGATATTCGCAATTTCACGTAAAACGTTTTGAATATTTTTCTCTGAGACATGTCAAAATTATGAGTTTGATTCGATGAAAGTTACCACTTGGTCTCATTTGATTTCCTGAATCAATTTTGCGTTTCATGATGCCAAAGAAAATTCTGCTGTCCTTCATGGAGTTTGATGGTTGTTACTTTGAAGGTACAATCATTTATTGCGTCATAGGGCAGACTGTTTGAACACACAATGTCAAACACTTTAGAACTTATCTATAAGAATGATGACTGTCCTACATGCATACATTATAATGGCCAGTGTACAAATCCAGATCTCCTGTTAGTATCATCTGACCTGAAAGATAAGGCTACACATGAAATCATTGAAGATCTAGGATCGGAACATAGAGCATATGTTGCATCTATAATACATCAGGACAAACAAAATAGCAGTAAACAAAAACCAAAATACTCTTGGAATTTTAGAAAAGCTAATTGGGAAAAATTTACAGAAGAAACTGAACATAAATTAAACCTAATTCAGTACGAAGTATCTACAGATAAACTTAATAATACCACCTCAAACATAATTCTTGAAGCAGCAAAAAATTGGATCCCAAGAGGAAAAACCAAACACTACAAACCCTTTTGGAATGCAGATTTATCCATGATAAAAGAAGAAAGGGACACAGCAAAAAGAAAAGCAAAATTGTCCAACAACCCAGTAGATACGCAAGAATGGCGAAGACAGGCAGCAAAGTTTAAAAAATAAATCTATGTAGCAAAGAAAAATGCATTCAATGAATTTATTGAAAAAGCTGATTACAGAAGAGACTCAAGAAGGTATATAGATATATAAGTAAAATCACAAGTCAGAGAGATACAAAGAAAGAACCACTCAAATTTAATGGGAAAACACTTACTTCCAACAACTCTATTGCTGAAGCTTTTAATAAACACTATAGCTCTCAACACAAACTCCCTCCTAAAGCTTAAAAGAAACAGAGGCAAATTAAAAAAGATCTCAAGACTTTTAAGAAGCATCAAGAACAAACAAATGATATATTCAGCAAAGAATTCACCATATGGGAACTAAATTCTGCAATACACGAGTTACAAGACAACAAATCTCCTGGTCCAGATAAAATACATGTTGATTTTTTTAAACATCTTGGCCAAAAGGGAAGGAATACACTACTGAAATTATTTAACATATCATGGACCTCTACTGTATCTACAGAGTGGAAAGAAGCAATAATTATCCCTATTTTAAAAAACAGACAAGACAGCTGATGATATAAATAATTACAGACCAATCTCTTTAACAAGTGTAATTGCAAAAACATCAGAATGTATTATCTCAGCGAGACTAAATTGGTTCTTAGAAAGTAAAAACATACTAACATCAGCACAAACAGGATTCAGACAACATCTATCTACAAAAGAAAATACAATTGAACTTTCTCAAGATGGAAAATAATCTTTCAACAAAAATGAAGATACACTAACAGTTTTCATTGATTTTGAAAAAGCATATGACTCAGTTTGGAGATACAAATTACTTGAATAACTCACAAATCTAGGCATTCAAAACAATATGTTAAACTGGATCACCCAGTTCCTTTCACAACATTTCTGTGCTACAAAATACAATGGCAGTACTTCCAAATTCCGACAAATAAAAATGGGCCTCCCTCAAGGTGCAGTATTAAGTACAACCCTGTTCAACATCTACATTAACGATCTTCCACCAGCTACATCAAACACAGAAATAAAGACAGCTCTTTTTGCAGATGACATGATTATGTGGACATCTTCCTCACAAATAGAAAAATCTAAATTTTCTATGGAAATGGCTCTTAACCTATTAGAAAAGTGGACCCACAACAATTTAATGGCCATTAATACAGACAAAACAACGTTCCAAATATTTAGCTTGAAGAAAAAAGTCCGATAACTAAGTATACAGTTCAAGAAAACAAATCTGAGACAAACAAATGAAACAAAATATCTAGAAACAATTTTTGATTCACAATTATCTTGGACAAAATATATTGAAGCAATAGTAAACAAAGCAACGAAAAGATTTTCAATCTTAAAAAAAAATAACCAGAGCAAAGTGGGGTAGTAATCGCCAGACTCTGAACACCACGTATAAAACATTCATCAAGCCAATACTACTATACAACGGGGAGGTAATAATCACATCAAATAACTCGAACCTGAATCGCCTAGAAGTATGCCAAAATCAGGCTTTACGGCTTATAACCGGCGCAGCAAAATCAACTCCAATCACAGCAATGCAAGCACTAACTCAGAACCCTCCAACGTGTCTAACTTTAGAGGAACAGGCAATAACACAAGATGAAAAACTGTTACGGTTAACAACATAAAAATGGGAAAAAAGACAGTTACAACCAACCAAGTTGAAAACAAAAACACGTTTCACGTCCAAAGTAACGGAAATAAAAACAGATCTGAATCTTCCTAAATATAAAGAAAATATTTTGATCAGAGAAAACCCCCTTACTCTTGAACCCATTAACATTTAGCTAAATCTAGAAAAACCAGTTACAAAATCTGAATCTCCCACACCTGTACTAAAATATCTAGCGTTAGAAGCTGTGACTAAGAGATATCTACTAGAAGAATGGTTGCATATCTACACAGATGGATCTACTATTGATAACAATTCAAGATCAGGAATTACATGTGCATTATTATAATTTTTTAAACCTGCAGGATACCACAAATGTTAATGCGGAAGTAACGGCTATTCATATTTCACTCCAACAATTACTATACAATATAAATAAATTTCAAAATGCTGTCATACTCTCTGATTCTAAGGCAGCAATGTATGCAATAAATTCACACCAAATTAAGTCAATACAAATTAAAGAGTGCTACAAAATGATTCAACGACTCCAAAAACTACAGAAAAGAATTCAATTGCAATGGACACCTGCACATTGTGAAATTGCTGGAAATGACACTGCTGATTTTCTTGCCAAAAAAGGCTCCAATTTAATTCAGAATAGTACTAAAAGCTTACCTTTCGCATCCATAAAACGAATAATTAAAAACAAATATAAAATCGAACAAAACGAAGACCTATGTAATAAAGCCAAAGCCACCAAAATATGGAATATTTTAGTAAAGAAGCCAGATATTATTCCAGAAATTCCACGTAAAACTACGGTAGCAAAATTTAGACTGCTTACAGAACATGACAATTTGGCCAAACATTTATATAAAATAGGAATCAACACTAATCCAAATTGTCCTCTATGCACCAAAGACGAAGAAATGAACGAAGAACACCTACAAACCTGTGAAGTATTACCTGTTGGATCCACCATAGAGAAATATTGGAGAGCAAGAACGCTAATAGCTTCGTTACCAAGGCCTAGCATTATAAAACGACAACAACAACAACTTGTTTAATTACCAGAAATTGCCAATCAGTGAAATTGATTTTGTTAACAAATTTGTTTTTATTTTATATATCATTCTTATAGTCGACCACGTTGACCAGTGACTAGATATAATGTACAAAGAGTTAGGGATTGTACTTTCTGTAACAAAAAACTGTCTACTCCATATGGCATATAGTAGGTAAATTCGTGTAAATCTTATATATATATATCGGAAATTTAAATTATATAAATCAGTTTTAATTTGGAAGACTGGAAAATAAATAAATAAATAAATAATATATATATATATATATATATATATATATATATATATATATATAAATTATTTGGCCATCAAACATGTTCAAAGTCTATTAAATGTGTACAAATGTGTAAGTACATGGACAAATTTCTCAGGATTGGCCATGTATTCCATTTAGGAATGAAGGATGCAGTGAAATGTTGTAATCATTATAAATATCATCATAATATTTTTCTTCTTCTTCTAAAAGCATTATCTTCTCAGTAAAACCATTATTCTCTTTGCGCTGCTAGTTTCTTATGTTCTTTCATAGTCCTGTAATCGTATAATTCTTGTTACATCTTCAAAACTGTCGTCTCATGGTGTCCCCCTTAATTATCCTAAAATGTTGCCTTAAAAATTGTTTTAAGTAAATTATTGTGACGGAGTATATGGCAAAACAAGTTTATATTCTCTAAAACTGATTTTGAAGTTTAATAACTTTTCGCATATTTCATCAAGTTTTGTTTTCATGTATCTGTCAAATTTATTATAATATTACACAATAACCAAAATCTAAATACATACATGTATTATTATACTCCACACAAATACTTCACTTTCTATGAACATTGTATGATAATTTTAGTAATAAAATTTCTTAATAGGTTTCTATGACAAAATAATTCACGCAATCTCCTATAAGGGGATAATATAATTGATGTTAACCTATCAATATATATATATAATATCCACCGCCGTGGTCTCGAGGTAGCGTGCTGCCTTCTCATGCAGCGGGCCCAGGTTAGATCCCCGGTCGGGACAGTTTTCTTGGGTGAAGTTTTCATCGGAGTTTTTCCTCACCTGTAAGACAAATGTCAGGAAACCTTTAAGGCCCAAACGGTCCATGTAATCATACGGCCATCATCATCACCATCATCATCATCTTTCACCGGTGTGGAAAACAACGGGAAGCTACCCCACCTACAATTCCCTAGTAAAGCTGCAAAGCATAGCATGAGAATGCTATGATTGCAGTGAAAGACCTGCCCTCGGGCAGAATTACTATGGATGGATATATATATATATATATATATATATATATATATAGAGAGAGAGAGAGAGAGAGAGAGAGAGAGAGGAAGATCAAATACATTTCATCCATTCTTACTCAGTGTATACATAAGTAGACAATTGTAATATTTACACACGACCGACAAACAGTTATAATTATTTCTCGCGTGAAAGTATTTAAATAACTACCTAATACTCTGCTCTCTAGTGCTGTCGCACCATGGAGTAAGTTACTTCGAAAGTACTGTAATATCTTATTGTTTATTAATAGAGACCGGATGTTAGGGAAAATCATCATCATCATCATAGTACATTCACGAATTTAGGCCATTTGTTGACCTGTTTCGGCCTCAAGAGAAACGCCATCCAGAAGTCTTTTGAGTGGACGTCCTGGTCTTCTTCTTCCTGCAGGTTGATATCTTAACATTAGTTTGGGTATTCTGAGATCTTCCATTCGATGAACATGTTGTATCCATCTTGACTTATAATCAGAAATTTTGTTTTCTAAAGATTCCATGTGTAATTCTTCTAAGATGTCTTCATTTTTTTTGTGATCTAATAGTGTGTATCCTGCAGTCCTCCGAAGATATCTCATTTCAGCAGATCTAAGTCTCTGTATATCCTTCTGTTTCAACGTCCATACTTCGCTACCATACAAAAGAGTTGGAAGAGCCAGTGTTTTATACACTTTCAGTCTTGAATGCTTTTGGACTAACTGTGGCTTGAAGATAGAATTTATTAACCCTAAAATTCTTAAAAATTTAGATATTTTTGCATTTACATCCTTTTCTTCTTCATATGAGATATTGCATCCTAGATATGTAAAATTATTCACCTGCTCCAAAATTTTATTGTCCAGTACAATTTTACTTCTGACAGGATCTACACCTTGAAATGCCATAATTTTTGTTTTTTCTGTAGATATCTTTAATCCATATTCTTCTGTAATTTTGTTAAGTTCATACAGACCTTTCTGTAGATTATCTTCGGAATTTGCTATTATTATTTGGTCATCTGCAAACAATAGGGTGTTTAATTTTCTATTTTCTGATATTCTTATTCCAAATTTATATGTTTTGTTCCAGCAACATATATTACTTCATTGATATAAATTGCAAAGAGTGTTGGGGATAGGGGGCAGCCTTGTCTCACACCACGATTTATAATTCCTTCTTCAGAAAATCTGTTATTTAATTTAATCTTCATGGTGTTGTCTTTGTAAATATTTTGTATGTTCTGCCGAAGTAAATTTGGTATATTTCTGTCTTCCAATATATTTAAGAGTTTTGATCTCTTGACTGTGTCGAATGCTTTTTCAAAATCTATGAAAGCAAAATGTGTTTCTAAGTTGAATTCTCTTCTTTTTTCAAGCAATAGTTTAACAGAAAATGCTGAATCAATACAAGATCGTCCTTTCCTAAATCCATTTTGACATTCCATAAGGAATTTTTCACTGAAACTTTTCAATTTTCCATTTAAAATGTCTGCATAAATTTTGTAGCATGTGTTTAACAAACTGATTCCCCTATAGTTGTCCATTTTTCTCTTGTCTCCTTTCTTGAACAGGGGTATAACAATGCTTGTCTTCCATTCTTGTGGTATATCTGCATTTTTTGAATATATTATTAAAGAAGGACAACCGTCGTTCATGGAACTGTTTGCCTGCATATTTGTACAAATATGTTAGGGAAAATGCGTATAGTTATTTATTATAGATATTGTAAAAGTGACTTCATATACGTTCATACCAAAGACCCTAATGTTGTTGTCCATGAAGTTTAGTTTGCCTATGAATGCCTATTTCAGCTTATAATGCCTATAAATGCCTATTTGCAATTTATTCTCGAAAGTAACTCAGTATTTCAATGAAATAAATTGAAATGGGCACAATTAATGTCACAAATCATTTCATAGATGTTTTCAAGTGTTCTTTTTATAAATTCCCTTAGCATACATTTGGATAAGCGTGGCAGTAACCGAATAGCCTAGCAGGTAGATGGTTTCCCTCTCAATGCACTCCCGTTAGGCGAAATAGCCCTATGCTATTACCCATTGTATTATGCTCCGGCTCTAAGACTTGGAAACAAGTTCTTTACTTCTTTTCAATACAAACATTGCTGAGTGACAAAGAGGGTAGATGGCTCAAGCTTTATTTCTCTGTCTCACACCTGATGCTGAAACCTTTAGGTAGCAATATAATTTTTGATCTTGGAAAAACTTTATTCAGTCTGCAGTCCTCATTCACAGAGAGGTGCTTCAAAGAAAAAGTAGTGCGGAAGTGTATGTGCCTTTTTTACCTTTATAACAGTTTTTTTAAGATGCCTAAAGAGCGGACAACAGTAAAAGACAAACTGACCAATTTCGTGAAATAAATTTGTTGCGGAAATATTCTCAAGTGACGGTTATGCTCTTTGTAAAAAGGTAAATCAAATCCCAAAAGCATATCTGATATCTTCCCATGCTATTGATAGCATATATTTATATTCTTAACGTAAGAGTGTAAGATATTATGTTGTGGTCCATTTTTTGTAAAATCCTATTTTGAATTTTTAAGTGCCTAACATCCGGCCTCTATTTATTAGTATTTTCCCCAGTTATCTTGGGTCATTATTTCTTTACGTTTTTGCAGGTTAATCTCTCCATTGATAGTGTTGAGTGTCTGAAGCCTCGCGGGCCTTACAAGGAATATACCTGCTAGGAGAGGATTTCAAAGTCTAGGTCGCTTACACAATATTTGGGCAACACAAATTAATGGAGGGGCTCCCCAGATGAAAGATCAGATCATAGCCAGAGCCACCTTCCAGCCAACATAAACATTTAAGATAATATTTACAATTTCTGTCTATCTATCAATGGCGTAGCCAATGTTGAACCATAGTCTCTCCTTTGTTAGGAGTTACTAAACGAAATTACTTTAGTTACGCTTATTTGCCGTAGATGTCATGAAAGTACGCGGTCTACCTACCGACCCAACGAGACATTAGCAGGCAGCTGAGGATTTACTAAGATGATGAGGTCGATAAATTTTGCTTAGAGGCCAATTTATTCAGGCTTAAGGATCATGCACGAGCCTAAAAGTCTTCAGACTCAGGACACACGGTTTAAAATCCTTCCGGAGGACTTGTTCCTTGGATCTTTCCATCCTAAAAAAATCCATGGCCACGGCCGGGTTTGAACCCGCGACCCTTGGGAACAGAGGCAAGAAGCATAACCAGTACTGCGATTCCCGGTCGGCACAGGTTCCTGGGTGAGGTTTTTTCGGTTTTTTCCTCGCCTATATATATTATCATCAACATTCACTGGTGTGGAAAGTAACGGGAAGCTACCACACCTATAATTCCCTAGTAAAGTTGCAAAGCATAACATGAAAATGCTATGATTGCAGTGAAAGACCTGCCCTCTGGCAGAATTACTATGGATGGAATATTAAACAGGGCGAATATGATAGGGTTATTGTGATGTCAGATGGAGTTCGAGATTCCAGGAAATCTGTCTCTACCAGAGATCGAATCCAGTCCATTCCGTCAAGGAATCTAAGTTACTCCGATACCACATCATTAGACTAATTGAAGTTTTAAAATAATATAATCTTAACTTAGCTTCTGATCGATAACCCTGGTTTCTTTACGTCCATTAGCAAGTGCTTCATCCATTTTTCAACATGCTAATTACATTATATGAGAGTTGAATTCTGTGTTGTAAGAAACATTAGTTAGAATATAATGGGATAGCTTTATCTTCTGACAATGACTTCTGTGTCAGGGATAAGCATCTTCAAAGCTATTGAACCCATTCGATTCACGTTAATTGTGCTGGATAATGAGATTCTACAAAGTCATGAGAAATAAAAGTTTTTCACTCTTTCTTGGAATGAAGTTCTTAAAGTGGTTTAATTCTGGGTTCAACCGCATATTTAACTAAATGATTATTCAATTGTAATATCCGCTTTCGAACCAGAATATTCAATTCCAATGTACCACAGGGCTAGGATATTTGTTGTTTTGAGGATTCTATGTCAGTAACTCACCTATACAGGGTGCCTCCAACCTTTCGGGCCAAAATTATACAGATGATAGTTGACTCTAAACTGAGCATTATGACATACAAAACCAATGTTCAAAAATTTAAATTTGGGACAACATAAGAATATTAATTTGTATGTGAGGAACATTTCTGTACGTTTCCCTATTGTCATAACATACCGGTACTGTATGGTACTCCCATGATGATAATGGAGGCATATGAAGACGTTGGCGTATGAAGCACCAATATAAACTAAAGAGGAACTATTTGCTAGGCTACTCGCTTGTCGTTATCATTGTGCAACAGACCTCAGGGATTTTGGAAAGGGTGTAACAAAATTTCATAAGTCGCTATAATGCGTTAATTTAGGCAGGTAGTCGTCACTTCCAACAATTGTAGTTAGTTCTTTGTCGGTCGAGTTTCAAAAATTCAAGCAGCTTGCAAACATGATCTTCAAACGTACTATTTCATCACGATCTCATAGTTCATGAAATATCCATTTCCAAACACTGGTTTCTTATGTCAAATTTCTCAGTGTACAGTCCTCCTTCATTTAAATAATTTTGTTCCTAAAGGTTGGAGACACCATGTATAAATTGAAATAAAAAATACAAATAAACGCTCACATTATTGTTGTAGTATGTGAATAATTAAAAGGAACTAACTCATACCATTCATGACATCTGTGGGGAAATATGCGTAAATAAATTAACTTGATCTACTGACTCCTAACATAGAAGAGCCTAAATCTCAATATTGGGCTATGCCATTGTGGTGTATTGCACTGTTGAACTCATATGTTCAAGCTGTCCTTACATTTCTATCCTGAGCTATTTTTTTCAAATTAACCTCTGTATAATTAACCACCCTCAAATTATGGTTAATCTTATTCTTCAACCACATTTTTGGCCTACAGGGAGCATTCCCTCTAGTTTTCCTGAAAGAATTTTACATGCCTTTCTTTCATTAATCATTCATGTCACGTGTCCTACCCATGACAGTAATGAGAACACACTCCAAACGTACAATTCACTATACGAGGTACTTAAAAACCAGTCAGTTCCTACTTGCGACGCATCAAATCCATCCGTGTTTACAACATATTAAATACATCAACTAGTAGCGCATACTCATCCTGCTGATGATGGGAGTTAACTTCCGATAGGTCTCCAAATAATATTCTAAATACATCATTTTAACAGAGTTGAGGGCGACGGCACCTGCCAAGAGATACATTTTGATTTTAATTTTATCTTAAGAGAAAAATCACTTCAAGTTTCAACATAGTGACCCTGATGACCGTATTGATAAAAAACAGTCGAATTTATTGATATTAACTTAATAAATATTTAACAATTCCCAAATTCCCTATATTTATTTAATATAATTTAACTTTATACACAAAATAATTTGCAATTAATAATGTCTCTCTTTGCAATTTATGTTATTACTCAGTTCTTTACACTCGCTGACAGTTTCACTTGTAAACAACTTCATGTTTCGCTCTTCAAGACGCTTCACTTTTCACGACCCTAACACAACTGACCGGTAAAATCTGTCTTCATCATATTATATGTGAGTGTAGGAATAATGTGGACGACAGTCTGGAGTGGAAGACTCGAGAGTTAGATTATTCTAGAATCTACGTATTATTTTCTGCCTGCGTATGACCCGAATCTAAATCCTATTGACTCATAAGGAGCCCTGCTGTCACCCGCGAAATTAAAAGGCGGTAGTTTGAAAATTCATCAATATTACATATAAAAACTAATTAATAATATGACTGAAAAGGTTAAAATGTATTATCGGGCTAACAGTTAGGTGAATCATCTAATTGCACGCTTTGTCCTGCATTTCCGAGGATATCTGATTAGTTCCACAAAATACTCTAATTAATTAAAGCCGGGAAAATTTTAAATATGACATATTTGTTATTTAATAATAGCTACTTATTAACTTTTTACAGGATATGTCTAAAGTCGCTATCCATTTCCAACAAAACACTATTTTTTTTACTTCTGTGCATACATTGTTGGTTGAGTGCAACACGTTTAGCACGGAAGAACGATTTTCATTATTTGTGCACGGGTACTCGAATTGTCATATGAAGACGCCAGAGCTGAATTTATCCATACATTCCGTGATCCAGCCCCAAAAAAAGGCACATATTCGTCTGCTTGTAAACAAATTCAACAGTATTGGCAGTGTGTGTGTGTCTGTGTGTGTGTGTATGTATGTATGTGAAGGGGCGCGTCATGGACGACCACGCGTATCAGCAGAAACAGTGCAGCGGGTTCATATTGCCAGTGATAGTCCGAACGCACCAACTCGACACCTCAATAGTAAAATTGAATACCTCTCGGAACACAGTTTGGAAAATTCAGCGTTTCATTCTACGAGAACGTCCTTATCACGTCTTCTTGATTTAGGGGATTGTAGCAGAAGCAACAGTTCTTTTTTACGGTTTAAATGTTAGTCTATATTTCGTTTCAGAACTGAAAGATGGAGTATATGTTCTAACCTTGGTGGCAGTCATGCAGAAAGGCAGTAGAAATGTGTAAAACTTCACAATAACATTGAGTTTTCAATCATTGCCTTGCTTCATTGAAATGGTTAGTGACTTTCGAGACACCCTGTACAAGACATTATTGATTTATAAACTCTTGCCAGTAAAATACAGAATTTAGTAAGTGAAATATCCGAAAAAAAATTATTAGGAAGCTATTTTATACCAATAACATGAACAGAACACCATAGCACATCACTCTTATGGTCATTCTTAGCCAAGCTCTCAGAATGGCGCGGAAAGAGAAATCCCAGATGATATTATTTTTCGCAGTAATGTGTAACATAAGCTATTTAGTAAGGTACAGGTTACATAATATTTAAGCAACGTAGCTTGAGGAAATTCGGTGATGCGACAAGTTTATGTAAATTGCTCCCAGACTATTACTTTCCAGGTCCACCGACTCCGGAAAATGAGATATAAATTTCACCAATAAACTTCTCAACATATTATTTAACATATAAATGGCCACTTTATTCCTCTAAACGCGCCGTGACAACATCTGCATACAGACTTAAGCTGTCCAAAGCTTCAAATTTCTTCATCGTTATTTATTTCACACCAAGTCGTTCCTGAAAATACATATGCATTTTTATGTCAACTTTGAAACTATTATTACTAAATGGACATATTTGCAGATATTACAAAATTTGAGTGAATGTAAATTCTAAGTCTAGAAATAGATTTAAAACTTTGCATTATTTGCAATAAACAATGCATAATTTGTTTTTGTCATGTAATGCTTGTAAATTATAATGTTTTCGCCTTGATATCATTCGCAAGATATTTGTTGACATCTGAAATGTTATTAATTGGAAACCTACAGCAACAAATAGTGATTGTCTGATAGATAATAGTTAAAAATACTAACGGACGTAGGAAAAATATTACTTTATATTACATTTCAGTGAAAAATTACTCCCCCTTCTCACCTCGTGTCCGACTCAGGCATGGGTCGAGGGATGAGATGCGATGAAAGCCCCATGCATTCTAGGTTTGTGAGTAGTATGGATGATGGCCAACCACAGCTGACACACCATTACAGGGACAGATAAATGAAATGAACGAGATGAGTATTGGAGAAATGGTAAAATGAAATTTGTGACAGAGAATATCGGGAGAAACCTCGAGAAAAATCTACCCAGACTTAATTTTTCCCCCACGAAATCCACGTGGAGTGACCTGGTTGCGAACTGAGTCACCAGCCGTGAGAGACGAGCATCTAAGCGCTTGGAAAGGGAGTCGCAACTGAAAAATTACTAAATTATATAATTTAGCAACATTTATTTTTAACTCATAGGTAGCTAACACATTTTAAATAAAACAAAAAATTCAAAAATATTTTAATACAATAATAAAACTGTTTTCAAAATGTAATCTTTATATAAATTCTAGCAGGAACGGTGTTCCACATTACAAAATATTTTACAAGAAGAAAATAAATGTATTTGAAGAAATATATTTAAAAAATGTAATGTTTTCTTTATATAAATTCGATTCCCATGGAAGCTTCTCGTAGGAAAACCAGAGAGAAAACGCCCAGTTGGTAGACCAAGAATGAGGTGGGAGAATAACATTAACCATGATTTGAGGAAGTAGATTATACAGGTAATAATTGTAAAACATTAGCTCAGGATAGGGATGTATGGAGAGCTTATGCCCGCGCGGCCATGAACTTAAGGGTTCGATAGTGCCACTAAGTTAGTTATAAACATACATTTTTGTACATTCATTTTAATCACGGTCTCAAATAAACAGAATGTTATAATTAAGAGTTGAGTAGGCTTCGTGATTCTTAGTAGCCAAATAAATACGAAAACCCCAATAGATTAAAGCGAGTTCCATGTTTCGATAATAAAATTTAACAATATATAGATATTTTAATTTGCTGAATGATAATATCATATTGCTTAAGCTATCAGGTGAATATTTAAATATACTATTCATATTTATGGATATTTAATTTCAACATTTGAACATTAACGGAAGATAAGTAGAAAAATATGTTTTATTTATTTTTTTTTGGTGTACCGGTAGTTAAAAACCTGAGCGAGATATAGCCTATAAAATCCCGATATATTTTGAATTTCTCTTTAATATTTAATGAAGCTTAGCAAACATTTAATTTAGGCTCATTTAGGCTAGTTATTAATTAAAATATATAGGCCTATAGGCCAAAATATAATCATGGGTTTCATTCTTAACTGTATCAGCCTATCTGGAAAACTATTCCACTAAGAACTCATATATACTTAGATGATTGAAACAAGTAAATTAATGCACACAACTAAAATAATTTAATAAATGGTTAAGAGCAAAAATGTATCCTTAAACCAGTAATCGAAACTCCAACCATTACCTTTACGTGCTGATGTTTTAGATCACTAGATTAATTTTAACTTCCTTCCTTCACAAGCATAAATTTTCCTTCTACCATATTTGTATTTGTGAATCATGATTCATTGCTTTGGATGTGGGATCAACAGAGTAAGATAAAATGACAATTTGTGCTAGAATAGAAAGGACGCCTGAATTAGGTCAATGGTCTAGAGCTGCAGCACGTAACGCTGAAAGTTCGATGATCGATTCCTGGTTCAGGCATAAATGTTGCCCTTTACCATTCATTTCACTACCTCAGGAAGTCACACAAAAGTACCAAACAAAATAATTTACCGCTACACAGTTCTTAGGAAAATTTTTGGACCAAAGAGAGATGAACAGACAGGTGAATGGAGAAGACTACATGATCTTTATAGGAATCCAGATATACTAAGAACAGTTAAGTCTCGTAGACTGCGATGGGCAGGACATGTTGCGCGTATGGGGAATGAAAGACGTGCATGGAAGCTTCTTGTAGGAAAGCCAGAGGGAAAACGCCCAGTTGGTAGACCAAGAATGAGGTGGGAGAACAACATTAACTATGATTTGAGGGAAGTAGATTATACAGGGAATGATTGGAAAGCATTAGCTCAAGATAGGGATGTATGGAGAGCTTATGTCCGCGCGGCCATGAACCTTCGGGTTCGATAGTGCCAGTGAGTAAGTAAGTAATTACACAGAATTTACATTAAACAGTACGAAATAAGACACATTTCTCTATTAATATCGTTGTAATTTTAATATGTACATACGCCATTGTTATTTTAAACTTACTCTCAATTACAGTGAGTGTAGAAGTGATAATGCAGTTAAACATTTAAATTAAAAGTGTAAAACATAGCAATTGACAAACATAATTTGTATATAAGATATATTTTCATATGTTACATGGTACAGCATTTGAAATAATTTATGGCGCACAGATAATTTTCAAGTCCCAGAACGACGCCACTGCACATGATCAGAGGTCAACAATTTGGTTCACAGGTATATAACTATTTGAGACATTAAAATCCATTCTATTTCGTTGTGTGTGGTGCAATAGAAAACAATTTCGCGTAAATAAGTAGTGCGGTAAGTGCTGTAAATAAAACAAACAAATGAAAAAAACACAGAAAATTAATTGAAATAAGGATGAGAGAGGGAGAAAAATAAATAAGCATGACAGCGGGGTCGAAAACGCGACCTTATGCATGGCAAACAGAAGCTTCCTATTCTAGACCACAACCATCCCTGTTAAAATCTGTCTATATGAAGCGATGTAATACTCCAGGACTTACTTCTATAATAAAATTATTATTATTATTAACTTCACTTAATTCAAATTAATCAGACGCGTTTTTCATTACGTATAATGTAAATAAACAACCTTGTTATGTCCTGTGTTTTGTAAACAAAGTGCTGAGACTTATTCATTGTCTAAATATATGAGCTGTTTCCTTTATCCCAGAACGACGCCACTGCACATGATCAGAGGTCAACAATTTGGTTCACAGGTATATAACTATTTGAGACATTAAAATCCATTCTATTTCGTTGTGTGTGGTGCAATAGAAAACAATTTCGCGTAAATAAGTAGTGCGGTAAGTGCTGTAAATAAAACAAACAAATGAAAAAAACACAGAAAATTAATTGAAATAAGGATGAGAGAGGGAGAAAAATAAATAAGCATGACAGCGGGGTCGAAAACGCGACCTTTGCATGGCAAACAGAAGCTTCCTATTCTAGACCACAACCATCCCTGTTAAAATCTGTCTATATGAAGCGATGTAATACTCCAGGACTTACTTCTATAATAAAATTATTATTATTATTAACTTCACTTAATTCAAATTAATCAGACGCGTTTTTCATTACGTATAATGTAAATAAACAACCTTGTTATGTCCTGTGTTTTGTAAACAAAGTGCTGAGACTTATTCATTGTCTAAATATATGAGCTGTTTCCTTTAATTTATGTCCCTATATAACGATGCCTAGTAACGTGTAGGCATTATGAAAATTAACGACACTATTTTTAAAAAATCCCAATAAGGATCGAACCTGGGCCTGCGTTGTCGCAAGATAACATCTTACTGACTCCTGTACTGAAGCGAACGATCCAAATACTGCATGAAGAAAGACTAACTCCGCCGGATTCGACCTCAAAAGATACAGCACATGTAAAAACTTACTAGTGTGAATCGCTCTTCAAAACTTAACTTTCCACCATCAAGAGTTGCACCATCATTTTTTTTTCAACATTAATATACATAAATAGTCACATTGCCCTGTATGTGCCAAGGTTTTAAATAAACGATTCTAGCTGTTATTCTACGAGTAAAAAGTGAGTGTGCAATGCATTCCATCTTCCCTTATGAAGACTTCATAACCCCAGGAATGTAATCAATGCAGTTTGGCAGAATACACAATACATTTATATATCTCCAAAAAGGAAAGTAAAAACAGAAAAAGAACCTAAGAATATGAATACAGTTAAGTTGAATATACGAAACAGTTGTTGATTACGTTGAATTGGCAATATTTTTATATTAAAGTATACGGTCCATATATATATATATATATATATAGGGTTTCGAAATCCATATAGAAAGGGTAGGCCTACAGTAGACAGATATTTTCTTGAAGAGAATTACCTGTTGTTTCACAGAGTAACCGACACTATTTAAACACAAGCTGTGACTCATTTTTTAAATTTTTATTCTTACTATTGTATTCCATAGTAATTCTGCCCTGAGCAGGTCTTTCCCTGCAATCGTAGCATTTTCTTGCTATGCTTTGCAGCTTTACTAGGGAATTATAGGTGTGGTAGCTTCCCGTTGTTTCCACAACGGTGAAGAAGGATGATGATAATAATGATAAGCATTATAATGGTGGCCGGATGATTTTAAGGGACCGTTGGGCCATAAGCTTCCTGATATTTGTCTTACAGGTGAGAAAAAATCCGAAAAACCTCACATAGGAGCCTGTCCCGACCGGGAATCGAACCCAGGCCCGCTGCGTGATAATGCAGCACACTACCTCGAGACCACAGCGGTGAATATTGTTACTATCATTATTTTAATATTAATATTATTTCATTTTGGCTATTACTATCATTATTAATATTATTATTATTATTATTATTAGTATTATTATTATTATTGTTATTTTTATTATTATTATTATTATTATTATTATCACTGTTATTATTATTATTGTTTTTTTATAATATATAAATTTCATCATCATAACAACAAGGATTAAGCCCAATGCACCAGTTCCGATCCCATTATAGGTCGAATTGGTCCTTACGTCTCTTCAATGGTCTTCCCAACATTCTTCTCCATTTTGGTTTATAATTATACATTCTTCTTGGTATACGCTGTTTATTCATTCGTACGTATTACGTGCTGAAGATAAGCATTTTGATAATATTTTATTATTTCACAGAGATTAAATATATTAAGTTCTATTCTTATATCTTAGTTTTCTTTTTATCGGTCTTTTGCTATCCTGTTATTGCTCTCAACATCTTCATTTCAGCAATATATATATATATATATATATATATATATATATATATATATATACAGTTTACACTGTATTTTGTCACCGATGATATTCCATTGTTTTTCTTGGACATTCTGTATTCAATAAATTTAATTTATTGAATACATATTTGCAAGTTAAATTAATCTTGTTACTGAAATGTTTCAATTTGTCATGATTATTGCAAACACCTGTCCGTAGGACAATAGATTATTGCCAGGAGCGCTGGGCTAAGTGATACAAATAGCAGAATCGCGTGAGAATCTGTTGCGCCCGGTCACTTCCTGATTGCACGTCATTAATATTCCAATTACACAGACTGTTCAGCTGTTACAGAAGACGGGAAATGACGAGGGCGTTGTTCACAACTCTTACAAAATAATTATGTATGCTTATTATTTTCTAACATATATTTATTTCATATTTCTTTCAACGATATTATGATTAAACTAATTTCGACTACATGAAAACACTGTAGTAAGGATTTCAGTTTAAAAAAAGCCCTACTATATATATATATATATATATATGGTATGATAAGAAAAATAAATGCCTGGACGGGATTCGAACCCGGATCTCTGAGTATGTACCTCAGTGTGATATCCATTACACCACCAGGCGAATCCAATTCAAGCATTCATTTTTCTTATATATATATTATATTCTTAATTATTACTAGATGTCGCGAGAACTCGGTCTTCACTGCCATCCACTAGCTGACTATACCAAGTAAGCAAATTAAAGAGAACATTTTTACTTTATAGCAGTGACGCTTTATCGATGTTATAATTAAATGTATATATATATATATATATATATATATATATATATAACTAACTCACTAGCACTATCAAACCCGTAGGTTCGTCTCCGCGCGGACATAAGCTCTCCATACACCCCTATCCGGAGACAATGTTTTTCAATTGTTTCCTATATAATCTACTTCCCTCAAATTACAGTTAATCTTATTCTCCCACCTCATTCTTCGTCTACCAATTGGACGTTTTCCCTCTGATTTTCCTGTAAGAAGCTTTCACGCACGTCTTTCATTCCCCGTTCGTGCCACATGTCCTGCCCATCGCAGTCTACGAGACTTAATTGTTCTTATTATATCTGGCTTCCTATAAAGACCTCGTAGTTTACTGTTTTTATAGTCTTCTCTATTCACCTGTCTGTTCGTCTTTCTTTGGTCCAAAGATTTTTCTAAGAACTTTATTTTCAAATACTTTTAATCTCCATTCCTCCCTTAAAGTAAGAGTCAATGTTTCGCATCGTTATAGTATAACTGGTAGAATAATTGTTTTATATATTTTCGGTTTTAACGTTTTTCGAAAGGAGTTTGGACGACAAGATTCTCTGTAATGCATAATAGCATGCATTTCCAGAATTGAGACTATGTTTAATTTCTTTGTGCATCTCATTCCTATTTTTGATTATTGTTCCTAGGTATTTAAAGAGTGCAGATATCAAGTAAACCCGAGTTTGATCCCAAGCACCACTAGGGGGTGAGAAGTATTGAAAAATAAAATACACATAATAACTGATAGGCCTATTGGTAGTTTTCGTAATAGCTAAACTTATTGATGGCGATGTATATGTTATGTTAGTGGTTCTCAAACTTTTTTAATTCCAGGACCCACTTTGAAGGGATATTAAACTTCACGCAGCCCATAAGTTAAATTACTACACACTAATCACTGATCAAAAATTAATTAATATATGATTATATGCATGTTAATTAACGTACCATACTCTAATTCAGCACATGTTGAAATTTTGTTGAAATTGTTTGTACTCATCGGACTAATGCGCTGTGTCCGCATACGCCAGTGTATGTTGAGTTCAGTTGCAGTTAACTATAGTCATATATGAGAGCGAGCATTAAGTTTATTTCTGTACTTGTTTTTCACTTGAACTAAAGATGAAAATCCCTATTTCATATAGATATGAAGTTGCGAACGGCATGCCGTGTTCGAAAGTTCAGGATCACGACTTATTGATATCCAAATTGTAGTTATATCTGCGTGCAAAAGTTGAGTTTTCATGCCAGAATCACATCTAAGTTCATACAACTGTTCGTTTAGTTTTACTGGTAACTGTAACTTTCAGAATCTGAATTTATGAACGGGTCTCCAATCCATTTGAACTCACGATAATTTTCTGAGAAATAACTTTCAAACGCATTATTGAGACCAACGAGTTTGTATACTATACAATCACAAAAACCACAAGGTAAAGAAGTATCATTTTCATCTAGAAAAGAATCTAATGTTTCAAAGATCTTTTTTTTTGACATACCATAACCACAGATTGATCTATTTCTAGAATGATTTGACTTCATCATAAGCTTTGAATACAGTAATGGCTGAGCCTTGAAGGGAAATACTGAGTTAATTTAGTGTGGAAAATATGTCTGCCAGGTAAACCAATGTGATCAGCAAATTACCTAAAATCAGAGCTGCATACACAGTCTTATAATCATTCAAAAATAGTAAAATGTCTTGCCTAAGCTCGAAACGTTTTTACAAGGACTTTGCCTCTTGAAAGCCAGCGCACTTCTGAGTGAAGCAAAAGGTGTTTATGTTCACTAACAATTTCGTCGTAAAGCACAAGAAGAGTCTCGCATTCAATGGCCGAGCTTTTATGCAGTTGATCACATTAACTGCAGTGTAGAAAACTGTTTTAATATCACTCGGCATGGTCTTACCAGCCAATGCTTCCTGTGAATAAAGCAGTGTACCCAGATGACATCTGTTGCCACTTTACGAACACGAGCAAAAACACCACTGTGCCGTCCACACGTCGCTCGACGCCCATCAGAAGTTAGGCCAACACATTGTTTTCCAAACAACGCTATGCTTAATCACAAATTAATTAAGAACTTAGAAAATACACTCTGCTGTTTTAGGCGTGGATGCGTTTTTACAAAAAAGAAAATCTTCATTGACGGCATCCTGATATTCATACCTAATGAAACAAGTGAGATGAGATAAATTAACGATGTCAGATGATTCGTCAATTTGTAATGTAAAAACGCCTACTCTTTTATTCTCATTATCAGTTGATTTTTACGTCACGAGCCATTTTATTTATACGGTGATGCACTGTGTCATTAGAAATGGGAATTAATTCTAATTGTTTTGCTTCTTTTCCACCGACCATAACTTAAACAATGTTCTTAACCACAGGAAAGATCAGATTCTGGCCTTCAGAATTAGGTTTTCTAGCTTTATCAACATGCAAACTAGCCAAATATGATGATTCCAAGGCCTTTGGATTTAGTGATCCCACTTTAGATACAACAGCTTTTCCTATTTAAACTGCATTAATGCGCGAGCGAAGTATTCTTCACTTTTATTTTTAACGTCTGAACGTTTTGCTTCTAAATGCCTTCGTAAATTATTTGGTTTCATGGAAGCATTTGAGAGAACTTCAACCTCAAATAGTCCCGCGTCATATTTACGCTGATATTGATTCTTTCTTTTCGCGTCAATCGCCGAACTATTAGTCATACTTATATCACAGCTCGAAGTAAGGTCACTTGATTCACTATCACTCACGCTCATGGGATCTTTAGCTTCACTCGGGTGTACGTTTCTTATTAATGTTCCTGATTTACGCCATGCATCCATCGTTAACTAAGAACAGGGAAATTCACCTAACTTTGAACGAAAGCTGTCCTGAACTGAGAACGAATTGACAGTTTGGTACTTCTAATTTACTAGTACATTTTCATTCCCCATCTCTAGATTTAAAATTCAGACTGATTAAATTCATTGTTGACATTACATAATACAAGCACACCGCTATCGAGCTTAATAAAATAAAAAAAAACCAATACACTCATATTTCCCATTGTTTCAGGTGTGCTGTGTTAGGTCTGTATTCAGTACTAGAGTTGTGCCCAACCAGTTCATTTCGAAGAAGTTGTTCATTCACTCGCACTCACTTTTGTGAACCATTCAATTCAACTAGTTCGTTCACAAAATTTAGCGAGACCCTTCATTCGCCAATCAAAAAAAAAAAAAAAAAAGCAATAATATGGGTTGTAGGGGAAGCACGAAGACACGAGCCGGGGGAACCACATGGTAGCTGTGGATATTAAAGATAAACAGAAATAGTTCTGTAAATTCTATTTTAATTTATTTGAGTGTGAAAATTGGAATATGACTGCTACCATACTTTTGTTTGTGTTATAATTATTTATACCTCCTTTTTATTTCTGTTATAACTGTATTATTTGCATAATTTTATTTATATACATATTTTCAATATTTACATATTTTATTTCAAGTTGTAAATGTCAATAAAAAAACAAAATCGTAACTCCATAATTTGATGTGTGGAGTATTTTAAACTTTTAAGGAAGATATATTTTATTTATATATGTGTTGTTTACACATATTATTTGCATAATAGGTCTTTAAAAAGAAAGAAACATGCTAAATCGTACTATTGGTAATTACTTGATCTTAATCTTTACCACCCTTAAACTAAAAATATAAAGAGGGTGAATACTGGGTAGGCAAACAAAATTTAGCCTTGTGTGTGCACTTTTACAGAATGACTTCTAATTCGCGATTAAGAAAAAGTAGTGAAATTTGGGGGTTCTTCGCCGATTTAGGCGATGGTAAAGCAAAGTGTAACTTTTGTTCTAAACACAGTTTCATTCAGGGGGCGGGATGCTTTTAAACTTGCACGGCATATGTGCTCTAAATGTTTAGCAAGGTAATATTTTTAGTAAATTTTGCAACAGCTTTTGTAAACCTAGTAAAATATGTTGTTTTAAAACTTGGATAAAATGGATTTTTATTAAATACTTTAGGAATTCCAGTAAATAAAATGTAAAGTGAAGGTAATATTAGAATACATTAGATTTGTAGCGTTAGTAATGCCGTAGATCAAAAGGAGTAATCCCTGAGTAATGCTGCGTATGAATGATGACGTAAGCAAGAGGCGGGAGAGTGCCGTAATGTACATGTAATGAATGAATGAGCGTGTCGAATGTTGGAGAGGTTGAAGTACTGGATGTTAAAGCCAGTTCACTCTGTCAAGGTAGTTCGTTCCTCTAAGACATTTCACTCTTCCAAGATAGTTCGTTCTTTGATACCACTTCGGTCATCTAAGGCACTTCACTCTTCCAAGGTAGTTCGTTCTTCTATGTAACTTCACTCAGGACAGATAGTTCGTTCCTCTATGGTTGTTCACTCTGGCAAGGTAATTCGTTGCTCTGACACTCACTGCGGTACGAACAATATGGATGACGTAGGAAAGAGGCGGGGACAATCAAGGTCGATGGGCGAGGAAATGTAGAGTAATCAACAAATGAGCGAACGTTGATTTGGAGTGAGACATCTAGAGTTTGAAATAAAAAGTAAATTTAAATTTTAAGTAGCAGTAGTGAACTCTGAACTGGCAGTTCACTAAAAGTGAGTAACTTTTTGACACTTCATAGTAGTGAAGCGTTCTTTTTAAACGACTTAATCACGAATTACCCATCACTATTCAGTACCGCATTCACTGAAAGCAGATACGTTTTGTACATGTTTTGCCATGTTCACTGCGTGATGGAATGTTGATAACCATTACAAAACGTTTATTTTAAATTTAAAATGTTTTGTAGATCTGACAGGTCATACCGTGACCCATCAAAACATCGCCATCTATCCAAGAGTGGGTCCGAATCCACAGATTGTGAAACGCTGTGTTACGTAACCCTGGTTTGGCCCCTAGCCCTCTTAAGGGGTGAGAATATATGAAAAGTAATTTGTTTAAAAATGCTGGGAATAATAATTAATCCATAGTGTCTGGGATCTCTTAAGCTCATTAGGACAGTCTCGATTATATTTCTGCCCAAGTTTAGCCCATGGTATTTTTAGTGATGTGAGAGTGGGCAACGTGGAAATGATCATAAAATACTGACATTAGTGACGGACTTATTTTTCGTTGTCACTAAGATAAATAGTGACACTCCCGATTTTCAACCTCCATCTACATAGGAGTGTGAATGGGTGAAAAATAAACTCTCCAAATTGACTGAGAAGAGTGTCAAATGTATAGTCTTCATGTCATTAATGGCATTGGTGCCAAGAAGAGTGGGATAAATAAATGCCCTGGAGAGTCCGGGAAGTCAGCTATTATCTCTATAACTAACTCACTGGCACTATCGAACCCGTAGGTTCATGACCTGAAATAATGTTTTCCAAATTCCCGTTGTATAATTTACTTCCCTAAATCATGGTTAATGTTATTCTCCCACCTCATTCTTGATCTATCAACTGGGCGTTTTCCCTTTGGTTTTCCTACAAGAAGCTTCCACGCCCCTCTTCCATTCGAGTTCGTGCAACAAATCCTACCTATCGCAATATACGTGACTTAACTGTTCTTATTATATGTTTTTTTTATAAAGACCTTGTACGTCAGTGTTATGAAGTCTTCTCCATTTGTCTGTCTGTTCACCCTCTGTGATCCAAAAGTTTTCCTAAGACTTATTTTTCAAATACTCGTAATGTTTTCTCCTCCCTTAAAGTAAGAGTCCATATTTCGCATCCATATAATGTAACTGGAAGACTAACGATGTATTTATTTATAAAAAAGTTAACAAATATATATATATATATATATATATATATATATGTATGTATATAAAGAAGTCTTCATGTGCCCAAAGCGTTTTAAATGTGTATCTTCTTTCTCCATTCTTCTCTATCTTCCCATACCAATTATTTTAGACCTATCTCCCTGATACCTCTTCTGATATAACCATCCACTTAAATGTAGGTCGACTTCTCTTTCCTTCAGTACGTGGAAACGATTCCAAAGATTTTCTGGGTAATATTGTAGAATAACAATAACAAACAAAAAAATAACAATTTTATATACGTATTTTCAGTTTAACTTAAAGTACATTAATATTTCAACTAATTAGAATGACATAAATTTTTCGCTTACATTCATAAAGACTGGTGTACTGATGCACTGTGTGATGTTCGTTTCTTAATGTGAAATACAATTAGAGAATGGGTTGTTTAATTAAGATTTACAAATAGATGCGCGGCGAGGAAATGAGAAGCGCTGAATTAACAGTCGGATGGCAATCCGTCGCTAAGTTCCATTCACACAGCTAATAATATACCGTACAGCGGGGTATATACCACGACATTCATAAGCTGCAACGTTATTCAATCCACAATGCAATAATATTATTTCGTCGCTATTTAATTAAATTTGATATTTTACTTGTTCTTTATGTCAAACAAAATACTGTTATTCTCAGCGTCACCAGATAATATGTTCATTTTAAGCTTGATTTAGCGAATTCTGAAGAAATGGAGTTATCGAGGATGTTATTATGAAATATGTTTGAAAACGTTTACGGATTTTCATTGATTTTATCGTAAGTAATGCCACGAGTGATTTCCAATTTATCTACACAATTTGGAAATCAAGATTGGATTGTTAGGGCTATTTAACGAATAAAATTAAGCTGTTTACTCACAAATCATTGTTTAACTATAGTTATTTTAAAATATTTATATCTTTAATGTAAACGGCGATATTGAAAACAAATCAGAAATGTGAGGTTATGTTCATTCACTGCATCTTGATCATATGATTTATTGCAAAATAAGATCGCAATATTGTAAGAGTGCACCCAAGTGGAGAAATAATGAAACACATCAAACTCTATAGCCTATCATAATCAACATTAAGGGTTATTCATTTTTTTTAGTAAACAACTCAGTAAAATCAAGGAATATTTTCATTATTTGCTATATTCAATGTATTTGTTGGAGAAAAATAATGCTTTGACCTGTTCAGAACATTAAAAAGGAGGAGCTGTCTTTATCACAAAAGCAGGAGCTGATAAAGAGATATTGATTAAGAGCGAGGTGAAACACGACTGTGATTGGTTGTAAATAAAAATCATTGTAACGTGATTGGCCATTGACTCCCATTTGGGGCATGAGTTAAATAGTCGTGTTAAATGTGTATGTATATATGTGTTAATGTAAATATTCTCTTTAAAGTTTTTACTTAGTTTAGAAACCGCAGGGATGCTGAGGACGATGTCTCGTTGCCTCTTAAGATTGAGAAACAAGTATTCTATAATAATAATGTTTTCTTGCGCGATAGTGCGTTTTGTCGTACTTATAGCAACGGCGACCATTATTGAAAGTTCAACTTCCTGCAGTTCGGGGTTGCCAACCTAAATAACTATATTGTAATAAAATAACTATACTGTAATATTACATACTTCAAAACGTGTGTGGGAAGTAAAACCACTGCCCTCTATGTATACTACATATAATGTATATAAAAAAAATATTCTAAAGAGTAGCGTTAATATATATTATATGAAACAAATCACTGCATTTTAAATTAACTGAATATTATTTCAAACAGTAAAAAATAAATACGTACTTGCCGCCATTTTATCACTAATATTGGTCTCACGGCCACCTGTAGTTTCAAGTAATAAACACTGCCCACATTGTTAACGTGAGTCAATTGTTTATAATGAACGCAAATGTTTCCAACAAATATGTTATTATTATACTATTGTATATTATTTTGAAAACATCATCTCGCAAAAAATAATGTACAACGCACGTTTGTGAAGTGTTTTACATAGTCTCGGAAATTAGAAACTTTGCTATCATTCGGTTTTTAATATCTTCCTCGATTCTGTAAAAACCACGTCCCAACCTCGCATCGTAATATATTATTATTTTAGCTGGCAGAGTTATATAATGATGGAATAATAAATGCGTGTGCTAGGAGCCTAAGTTGATTAGTGGTTATGTCAGTAACGTTTAAGATTAGAGGTCTCTTGTTCAAATTCCAATTCAGGCGTTTATTTTTCTTTCCATATTATATATATATATATATATATATATATATACACCCTACAACAAATTATGGAAAAAAAGGAGAGAATTTAATTTCCCACTATACATACTATTTAGGCCTATAGATTATGAAAAGGCATATGATAATGTAAACCGAGATAAACTTTGGCAGATACAGCATGAACAACATATACACTCACATGTAATACGAGCCATACAAAGCTTATATAAATTCTAAAATCAAAATTAAATTACCAGATGGAGAAATAACAGAACCCATAAACACAAGCAAAGGTGTTCGACAAGGATGTGGACTATCTCCACTCTTATTTAATATATATATATTAACAGAATAGTGCAAGAATGGAAACAAACAGTAAATAGTGGAATTTCAATAACTAGGAATAAAATATTTCAAACAATATTATATGCTGATGATCAAATAATATTATCAGATTCCGAAGATAGCTTACAAATAGCAGCGTATCAATTATTCAAAATTGCCAGCAAATATAATATGAAAATTTCCACTTCAAAATCCAAAACAATGGCAATGTGTGGAAAAAACATACAACGGGTGAAAATTGAGATTGATGGAAAAATTATAGAACAAGTGTCAGATTTCTCTTACTTAGGAAGTGTATTTGCAGAGTATAAGAGTGACATTGATTCAAAATTACAAAAATATAATGAAATGAATGGGGTAAACAGATGAGGACAGAGACAAAACTAAGATTACATAACATCACATCAAAAGCTGCTCAAAATACGGAAGTGAAATTTGGATTTTAAATAAAAGAAACTCTCATAAACTTCAAGTAAGCCAAATGCGCTTCTTACGATCATTGTTAGGAGTTAATAGACTGGATCGCCAAAGGAACACTATTATCAGAGGAAAACTTGGAGTAACAAGTTTAAATGAAGATATACAAAGATACCAACAAGAATGGAAAAATCATCTGAGGAGAATGGCAAGGAATAGACTTCCAAAATTGGCATTCCAATATACCCCAACTGGACATAGGGACCAAGGAAGACCAAAACATCGGTGGAAAGATCAAGACCATCTTCGCTAGGTTTACCGTACAGGCCACATGGCCTAAATCGAATTTGTTCATGATGATGATGATGTATATGTATATATGTATATGTGTGTGCGTGTGTATGTGTTTTTCTGTTAATGCTCTAGCGGCCGTAATTTTTGCTTCATCGAATATCAATTTGGAATAGAACAATTAATTTAAAATTGTAAGCCAGAGTTGGTTAACCTGCAATATCGAATAAATAGGAATTCATCTTAAACGAAAGTAAACAAATCGCTCTAGCTGTTTGAATTTTAGATATTTTACAACGAACATTAGTAGCATGTGTGGTATGAAAATAAATCGAGGAAAGGATTCTCCAAACTTGAGCGAAATCGACCATTACAAGTAGGGAGTTTTCCTAAAACCCGTTCCTCGAAATGTATACCATTCAAAAGTTAATCCTTAAATTGGTATTGTTTGCCATAATATATATATTATTTCAATTAATTAAATATTTTTAATAATGCAAAGGAAATAAATTCTTAGATAGTATTTAAATTAGTGTCAAATTTTACAACAATATGCAAATAGATAATAATTTAGGGTTATAGGCCTACAAGATTTTTTTATCTGCATTCAGACACGTTTAAATACGCTGATATAGGCCTAAAGCAGAAACTCTAACTTCGGGTAACCTGTTGGGGCAAGTGAATAAGTTATTGCTGTTTTACAATTATGTTCTCAATGTTTATGTAGATAATTAAAATATCTGTTTAATTGAATTTCAGTGTGTATTTCTACTTTGATTGTGCTCTTCTTCTGTAAATGATTCTTCGACCAATGTTTTATGAACAATAGGCGATATTTAGTACACTATATTCAAAATACAAAAATCCAATCCATTCTAAATAAAACGGTACTATTCTGTACGATGTAGTTTTACCTGCACAATACATTAACTACAATAAAATTTGGACATGATCACTTTCGGTAGCCTATCTACATATCTGGTATTTTATTTTTTCAAAAACTCTTTCAGTAGAACAAACTTTCTGAATTCGCTAAAAGTAGTAGTAGTAGTCTAATGCCCATTATATTGGATGTGTTCCATTTGCTTCCCAGTAGAGTCCTGCCATAGTTCTTGTAGATGACATCTTCAGAGCCTCACAGCTAGCAAGATGATCTTTGTTCATGGTAGTGTTATTGTCTTGGCACAGGATACAATTTGGAGAGTTGAAGATTCCAATTTTATGGAGGTGTGCTGCCAAGTAGTCATGGCCTGTTAACAGTCTGAATGTTGCTACTGCTTCGTGTCTTGGTTGTTCAGGTATCAACCCTTTACCGCTCCCATTTATTATCCTCCTACTAGGAGAGGATGGCCGGGGTTTTTAAATGGGCATTTAAATTTAAATACCTATTGCAGAATCTATGTTCCCCTTAAGAAAAAAATCATAAAAACTAAACTGAAAAATATAGGATCATAATTATTTTTTTTATCTAATTCCTAATATATTTACGCATGTAATAACGTACTCACCTAATTTTACACCTCCACACTTCGCTGCTGGTGGTATTACAAAAAACATCCCACACGGAACAATGGAAGGTCACACTGTTTATACTTAAATGTTTTCTGTGTATCCCTTCCAGATTGAGTTTTTTTATTTTTCTCTATACACAAAGCACACACTTTTGCACGGCCTGATATTTTTTTTTTAAGAATGGAAAAGTGTAGGGGATGCAGTTCCGATGGGCAAACTTCTCTTCCTGCCTGTACGCTTGCCAGACGTGAACGTACGTATTAGCTGACGCACCAAGTTTCGTCTGAAGGGCACTTGCCTGTTTCCGTGTGCTGTACTCGAGGGCTGGTTTGTCAGGTCATCTAAGATCAAACAGTTCACAATACGCACATTTATGGCAAAATGTAATAGAAACTTCCACCAATTTTTTGAAGATCGGCCAACACCATAATATTCGCGTTTCTGATCACTTAGATCCACGCCTCCCGTGTGCTTCGTGTAATTTATGACGGCATTAGGACATGGAACTTCTATTTCTTCATTGCCTTTTCCTGTTTTTCTTGTAACTGAACCATCAGTCCGGAGATCGGAATCCGTGGAAAGGAGAAGAACAACATGTTTGTCTTGCCACACTACCGCCGTCACATCATCATGCTGCATTTTTCTGGACTTGCCCCTTTTCAATATCAAAAGAGTTGGTTTTCTAAATTCAGCTGGCCAATTCTTTCTGTTTGTCCTTGTAGTGCCACAGCTATAAGTGTATCCACGTCTCTTACTCTTTTACGAGTGTGCGAGATGTAGATGTCATGATTTCAACCTCAACTGAGCCCTCAGGAACTTCATTACCTGTGACATATATAAGTGTTTATCCTTGGTTCATATTTACACACGTGCAGGAATGCCTACTAAGTGATTTCATTACACCCGCATAAAGAGATCACGTGTTCTGTACGCACGACGCAATATTTTTAAGATGCTTTCACCAAGAGCGCTTTAGATCGTTTAGGCCGGCAGGAGACATTTAAATCTCGAGCGCTTCAGAGCGTTAAGGCCGGCAAAGGGTTAAGTTTTTATTCTGCGAGATAGCTGCCCATGGTTTCTAATTACTTTGGGATTTGAAGTGCTCCATCAGTTCTTTCAGGAAGTTTCTTTTAATTATAATTTTTGCAGAATGGTAGGGCAGGGATTGATTTGTTTTCTGTAAAATTTTGGTACCCTTTTTTTGCTAAAAGATCCGCCATTTCATTTTCATGTTCCCCGCAATGAGAGGGGATCCATTGGAGCTGGATAATTTTATTTTGTTTGGTCAATAATCTTATGATCTTTTTTTCTTTCCAACACTTTTCTGGAGATTGGAGAGTTATATGTTGTTATAGCTTGTATAGCTGATGTTGAATCACTTAGTACAACTGCTCTCTGAAATGTATTTATTCTGTAGAGGAATTGTGTTAGTGCTAACTCTATTGCCTGAATTTCTCCATCGAAGTGTGTGTAATTCTTCCCTACTGATTCGCTAAACGTAACTGTGAATATTATAGAGACGCTACCTTACAAACATTACATATCCATCTCATAATTTTACCACAATCAAATGGGAAGCCTCCTCAACAGCCAGTATGATCGCCAGTCTTATCTGCTTTTCTTGTTGTATAACTTGCCACTTGAATCAGAGGGAGTGTCCCTTCGGTGGTAAAGTGGTTAAGTTCCTCGCTTCCGTCCCACGGGATCGCAGATTCAAACCCAACCGTCATTGGTGGATTTTTAGGATTGAAAAATCAAAAGGACAAGTCCTTCGGGAGGGACTTCAAGGCATGGATCCTGAATCTGAAGACTTTCAGTGTCGAAAGAGATCCTCAATCCTGAAAAAATAGACAGCTGAACAAAATTTATCGACGTTCTACCATCCAAGTACTCTCTTTGTTGCTTACTAGATGTCGTTCGAGGTAATTGATTACCACGTGTCACTCACGACATCTTCTGGAAACAAGCATAACTAAATCATATTTGTTACGAAACCTCAAAGGTGAGCCCAGAACCCAACTTGGGCTGTAAACGACGTATGATGGATTGATGCCACACTGCTATTCGCAGTTGAACTACTTGCTAGCAGCTAGGTGTGTTTTTGTTTTTAGGCAACCGCTATCATAGTTATATTCTGTTAAAAATGTAAAATTTTCAAATATAAAAATGTTTATCATGATTGTCAATCGTTCAGAAACTTGAAATAGACATATCTGCCCAAAAACAAAATAAATATATGTACATATATCAAGATATGTTATTTTTAATGCATCAACTATTCAATCAAATAATGCTTACTTGATGCAGTTACATATAAGTTCGGAGTCATGAGGGAATACATGAGTGTAGCCCAATTAGATCATCACAAACCACGTATTTATAACTCCTGTGGTTCTCTAAACCAAATTATTGTTTTTCTTACATGAGATGAGGTAAAAGTGACATGAAATTAATGAATGGAGATGAAATGACGTTATGGAAAAGAACTAGGCATGAAGAGTATTGAGTGATGAAATTCAGGAAAGTGGAAATCCTCGAGAAGAACTCAAAAAATCCCATCATAAATACATCTTCCGAACGCGAGGATTCGAACGTGAGATCCCAGTCTGTGCAGTCGCGCGAACTAGCCATGAGTCTACCAAATCGGTATCAGACATGAATGATTTCTGTATTAGGTCTATTGTTCTTTTTTGACATTACGTATATCTACTTGAACCTGTACCCGGAATGGAACATTCAGGTAAATAGTACCTGCAAAAATGTGTTATCAATTCTCCACTCCCTAAATAGTTTTAGAAACTTCCATCCTACGAAAATAAAACGAATACTTCTACAGACTCTTGTAATTCCACACTTCGATTACTGCTATGTATTACTGACTTATCAGGCAACTGATCTATCTGGCAGACTACAGCGTGCTCATAATCGTGTATTCGATTAGTATTCAATCTCCGTCGTTATGACGTATCTCCTTCATTTCAGGCACAATATAAATGACAAAAGAACTCTTCATTCACATGTTTTACTATTCCAAATTCTGAACATTTATTTACCAAGTTATTTTTCAACGCGTTTTTTTTAAATTTCTCGGTTCATCACAATTTAGGTATAAGATCACAAGATACGCCTTTACTGTCTATGTCTATAGCAAAGCACAATACATGTATATACTTTAATTTTACACAATATATATAAATAGAACATGGAACAGACTTCCCAGTCATGTCAGGGACTGTCAGTCACTATCATTGTATATATTTGGAAATACACCCAATGGGTACAACTTGGACACTACACACACCCAGTCCCAAGGTTAAGATTTAAAAATCTCTTACCCCACCGGGAATCGAACCTGGGTCGCCGGAGTGGAAGGTAGGGACTCTACCAACTACGCCACAGCGACGAACATCACTACCATTACTTAAATCCAAATTAACTGATATCATAAGTCCCTCACAATGAAAATATTAACTACAGAACAGCTAATTTCAATATTTTGTATACATATAATTATTCATCTAGGAAGCTTTACTTCCTTTTTTTTATTTTATTCGATACTGTGTTAGTGTTAGGTAATAATATATCACATGCGCATTATCTTTTACGTAACCTATATTTTAATCCATCCATCTATAGTAATTCTGCCCGAGGGCAAGTCTTTCACTGCAATCATAGCATTTTCATGCTCTGCTTTGCAGCTTTACTAGAGAATTATAGGTGTGGTAGCTTTCCGTTGCTTTCCACACCGAAGGTGATGATAATGATAAGGACGATGATGATAACCGGAAGATTTTCGGGGAACATTGGTCCCTAAGCTTCCTGACATTTGTCTTACAGGTGAAGAAAAACCCCCAAAAATTCTTCATCCAGGAGCCTGTCACGACCGGGAATCGAACCCGGGCGCGCTGCGTGACATGGTAGCTCGCTGCGTGACAAGGTAGTACGGTACCTCAAGACCACTAGTGCGGTCAAAATAGACATTTCAATTTACAAAAATTCGCATTGAGCTGAAAATTGTACAAATGTTAGGAACACCAATATAAATTAAATGTAAAACGTCCCCATCGATACCACACCTGCAAAAAAAAAGTTATTCAAAGTTAAAGTTCGCGAATATGGGTTTTTGCTTTTTCAGCCAAACGGTAAGTTCAATGATAAGAATAAGTCAGACAAAGTTGTAGATCATGCAGTTGTCTACACAAATTTTTCTTATACTTTTTTCATAAGAATCACTATTATTGAGATATCGCGATGCTAATATTTGAAGAAGTCGCATTCTACATAATATGCACACATTTCCGCACCACCTATGAGGTAGTGTACTTGGAACATTTTTTTTAATGTGGTGTCTTCGAAAGGTATACTGCACGATCTAATGCGATTAAGTTTTATTAAATAAATTCTATTAATTAAAAATGGTACTATTGGGAATGATTTAAGTGACAAAAATATTCTTAATTCCGGGTAATATTAATCTGACTGAAAATCTTCGAATTCTACTACAACAGTAATGTCTTCTTCGATTTCTTCTTCTTCTTCTTGCTGGATATTTGTTAATTGTTCTGAGAAAGATGCATCAGTTGTTTCCTCATTGAAATCATATAAATCTTCATCTGTTCCATTTGATCCAACATTGGAGTAAGACTGGCCTTGACGATTGATACATACTAGTGAACAAAATAATCCGACTTTTTATACCCACATTTTGCACTACATACCTTTTTGCAATTTCAAAAAAATGATGTTAAGAATATTTGTGGAGCAGGTGGGAGTAACATTTGAATTGGTTCCAATGTATTATCTTTGAATTGGTTCCAATGTATTATCTTTGAATTGGTTCCAATGTATTATCTGTGAATTGACCCAATTGCAATTTTGATCTGAAATATGTAGGCTAACAGCAGTCATAATACTGTGGCTGATATTAGTACATACTAGTTTTAATAGTTTTAGTTCAAATTGTTTATTTTTAAGAATTAATTGTTCCAAAAAAATAAGTCAATGACTCCGGAATATCGCTGCTAATATTTTCAAACATTCCAGGGGGTAATTGGTATTATCAAATACTAAAGATTGAATTCCTCTCGAATGATTGCTGCTGTAGCTTTGATGATTCTAAAATGTTCTTCCTTTTCATTTTGACTTTTTTTTTCTCATACCTAGCTTGGTTAAGAATATCGTCATGATCATACTATAACTTCAATCGAATCACAATTGATCTATTATCTAAAGCTGGATTTTTACAATAATTTTTCCAATGAAAATTGACAGGTATCACTTTTTTCTCCATTGCAACATTAGTAGATTCATCTTGAGAACGACCGATTTTACCCCCAGTGGTGGGTCTCAAGAAGGAATTATAGCAATTATTATGGTACCTTGCCTCGGCAGTAACTAAATCATATTCGTACTGAATAGTGCAGTAAAATGTTTTGCTACGTCATCAGAATGGGTCCGAGCTACCTTCAGAATGGATTCTTTAAAATCAAGTGTAAAACTGTGGCGTGTAGTAATACCTCCACTCTGACTTAACAATATGTGGCGAATGAACCACCTTCATTGCTACTGCTACCTTCCGGGATCGTTGGGTTATGACTATGCTGTACTTAGTAACGTGTTCTTGATATCTAAAGAAGTTATTAATGAGAAAACAGCCTGCCTCGGGCCCATAGAAGGCGGCTAACAATTCATCTTTCTTTTCCAGTTGAACGTGCATATAAATGTAAATACTGATTATAAATTGCATAGAATGAAATAACTTCGTTACAGGATAGAGAACAATGATTACTCTTAAATAACAACAAGGGGCGTAATATAAAAGTTAAGCTTTTAATGAAAAAACAAGTGTTGATTGTAAAAACAAAGTAATAAATGAATAACAAAAGATTGATCTTCGATCAATCGATCAGACATAGATAATAACAAAGTATAACTGAATAAATAACATACCATACAAACTGTCACACTCATACATGTCCAAACTCCATTGGAATTCCTTTTTCCATGCTTGATTGGACTAACTCAAATCCGACCATTCCTCGGTCACAATCCACTTGTTTATCTTATAAACCACCATGTTAACTTCGCCGCTGCATGGTGCACTTAAGCTGGATTCGAATACTGAATCCACTTCTACACAACATAACGCCACTTGCTAGGCCGATCGAATGATAAGGTTCGTTGAGATTACCAAGCATATAAAAGGTTCGCGAGTAGAGGGGATGTGCGCTATAAAGATGCGCGGAGAAAAGGGTAAAAGGGGAGGGGTAGCCACACGGAACAAGGGACATTGGCAGGCTTCATAAATGTTCTGGAGGAGCACAAAGATGAATAACTGAACCGCAAAAAGGTACTTTCGGTTCAAAACGTTATGAATTGTACGTCTAATATTTTCCGCTTCTTTCTTCTCAACCTCTTCATTCGCTTCATCTCCATAAAATCTAATATATGAAAATGTTTGTTTGTTTGTTTGTTCGTACTTTATGCGCGGCCATACCGTTGATCCGATTGTGATGCGGCTTTTTGCAAAATGGTCAGGAGATGGACATAGACTACAACAGAGTTGTGATACTCAACTCCTACACCATTAAAAATCGTCATTTGTAGTGGAAAACGTGAAAAAAGTAGCTTTTGGACGATTTTATGGATTACGCTGCCTACATCATAACAAATACACAAAATTAATGTACACAGAATTGAATATCTGAAAAAGCTGTACAAAAAAGTCCGCGACAGCATATGTTTATCTCTTACGGATACCTCACAATAACCATTTATGTCTTTCGTTGATGCTAAGAAAATCTAGACAAGTACGTAGATTCCGGTGCAAGCATAGCAGCACATGATGAGTATTCTTTTACGGATAACTAACTCACAATAACGAATTTTGTCTTTTAGCTCATTTATGCCTAGATGATCGAGATAAGTAGATTCCCGGGCAACACCGAGTAATCAGTACGGGGAATCTTAAAGTAATTATCATCATAATCAATGGCAGTCATGGATTAGGCCATTGGCCTGTTCCGCTTCAGGAAAGAAATTGATCCCTCCATCTCTTCTCAGGTCTTCCTGGGTCTCTTTGCCCTGTGGGTCTGTAGTTCAATAGCTGCAGAGGTAGTCTATTGTTTTACATTCTCAGAAGGTGTTCATGCCAATTATTTTGATATTTTTGAATGATTTCAGTTATTGCTGGTGTGTTGAGAGCTTTGCGGATATCTTCATTACGTATGTGATCATAAAGCGTATAACCCGCTAAAGGTCTTAATAACTTCATTTCTGCAGCAACTATCCTATTTAATTTACCTGTAGTAAGAGTCCAGATTACAGAATTAAAGTAATTATGATATACATTTATAATTATTTTTCATTTTACTTATTCAACTAATCATAAGAAATACATTAATTTTTGTCTTTCAGCTCTTTTATGCCAAGAAGATCGGGATCAGTAGATTCCCGGACAAAGCCGGGTAAACAGCACGGGATACGAGTAGTTAAAAATAATTACGATATAAATGTTTCGTAATACTTATTTAACTAAACATAAAACACATTAATTTTCGTATTTCAGCTCATTTATGTCAAGAAGATCGGGATAAGTAGATTCCCGGCATCGCCGGGTCATCAGCATGGGGTATCTAAAAAATATTAATTTATAATTATTGTCCCCTTTACTTATTCAACCATACATAAAATCACATTGATTTTAATTTTTTAGACGTAGCAGTGCGCGCCTGGTATTAGCTAGTACGTAATATATTTTTAAACAAGGAACGGATTCACTTACGCGTGCTCTAATACGAGCTGGACTGATTTCAGATGTACTTACGCCATCTCATACGGTATTTTAAACTGTGGCAATAGAACTCTTGCGAGTGTACATATTATGGCACTGCACATGAATTGTCACAGATTCTGGTCCTTCAGGTATTCAGAAAACCCATAATTTCTTTAAACACTTGAATCGATCAGTCTTCATTCTACGTCAAAGATTACTACAAACAAGACAAATTGTGACATTTTTTTAAATTATTATTGAACAGCACAAATTGTTTAAGAAATATTATTAACAAGCACGTGTATCAATAGCCTCGCATATTCACTTTAAAGGAACTCTATAATAAAAGACTTTCGTTTATGCCTTCCACAAAAAAACAGGTTTATGACAGTCGCCACCTGGACAAAAATATAATATTGTGCTGATATTGCTTAAGGTTATACGGCCCAATTAAATTAGGGACTGATTTTCGTTTTTGTGTATATTCTCACAATCATATAATGTATAATTTGTATATATAATTTGTATATATATATGTTATTCAACCAATATTTTTATTATATTAAATTACATATCCCATGATATATAGGAGGTTAACTTGCGGTTTACAATCGTTCATATTATTGTTTTCAGTGTTTCAAATGGTGATTTCTCAAGATTGGCGATTGTTATGAAAAAAGTATACGAAATTTTTTTGTAGATAATTGCATTGTCTACAACTTTTGTCGGACCTATTTTTATGGTGCAACTTACCGTTTGGCTGAAAAAATGCAAAAAACAAAAAAACATATTCGCGAACTTTGACCTTGAATATTTTTTTTGCAGATGTGCAATTGATAGGGACTCACATTTCACTTTTAATTGTGTTTCCAACATCCCAATTTTTGTAAGCCTACCGCTATTTTTTGAGCTAACGTCGTGCCAAATATGCTAAGACTTCTAGGGGTTGTACTACGCCTGTTGAGTCGGCAGCAACAATTTTATTGAGCACACATTAGGTGATGTGTGGCGTGTGTATGAAAGCATGCGCCGCAGGTACACTTTGTGCAACGAATAACAGGGACGCCACGTGGAAACACACTTGTAGTACAACTCTTGGAAATCTGTAATACTTATTCTGAACCTCAATACGCACCATATATGCAAATTGTGTCCCGATCTTCAAACTTATTTTATATCGAAATGTTACGTTTCCGGATATGGGATCCTTATCAAAACGTGATCTACCAAGTCTCCTCTACAACCCCCAGAATTTTGTAATATAAATTCTGAATCACCCTGTATATTATATTTCAGTATAAAGAAGAAATTATTGTGTATTTTAAATGTATGTATATATTAACAATTAATATTACAAATCTGCAATGGAATATGGTAATTAAAAATCAAAATAAACAAATAGTTTTGTTTAGAGTCGCTTATATATATATATATATATATATATATGTCCACCGCTGTGGTGTCGAGGTAGCATGCTGCCTTGTCACGCAGCAGGCCCGGGTTCGATCCCCGGTCGGGGCAGTTTTTCTGGGTGAGGTTTTTATCGGGGTTTTTCCTCACCTGTAAGACAAATGTCAGGAAAACTTTAAGGCTCAAACGGTCCGCGAAATCATATGGCCATCATCTTTATCATTATCATCCTTGCCATTATCATCATCATCCTTCACCGGTGTGGAAAGCAACGGGAAGCTACCACACCTACACAATTCCATAGTAAAGCTGCAAGCATAGCATGAAAATGCTATGATTGCAGTGAAGGACCTGCCTTCGGGCAGAATTACTATGGATGGATATATATACACACACACATATATATATATATATATAGGCACTAATGGGCCCTGGGTTCGTCTTCACGTAGTTTAAGCTGTAAATAATCACACACAGATGTCATGTAATACTCCACACTTTATTTAATTCTACAAACTGTCAGTAACAGTTTGCTCACAATCTCCACTAATAATCAATCTTAATTTAAAGTTTATTTCGAACACAATTATTTTGCGCTATCGATGAGTACACTCACTACAATTTATTTTCTCTTCGCTCACTTCATCTATCACCGTCAAAAACACGACTGACTGACTTCTTGCCTTCACCACAGATATATATATATATATATATATATATATATATATATATATATATATATATATATATATAGGCAAGGAGGAACTTTCTAGACTCTCGAGCTAGACATTCCAAACATGGAAGCCTCTGGCCACCGATCTTTCCTAAAGGAAAAGTAGAGACTCGTAGAGATCTCTGCAATGAGAACCCAGAAATTACGAAGGTAGCGCGGGTCTTTCGACCCGCGAGTCGGTGATTCACAAATGTATTCCTTCCAATGCGAGAACACTATCCTCACCTTCTCCCGCGAAGCTCAAACTTCGTTTTTATGGCGCGTCACAACATAATCCGATTTATTGTTGTCTATATACATGTTCACCAGGATATACTCGTGAATACTTATTATTATTTTACGTTGATTTTTATAAAATATTTCTATTATGGTTATATTCAGGTAGTTTAATCAAAATTCTAATTTGAGGTGTTAAATTATCTGGATCTCCCAGGATGTAGGATTCCTTTAATGTCAGCATTGTTAAAACTATAATGATAATAATAAATCCGAAAGTACGTTTAATAAAAATTATTTTTATTTATTTATTTATTTTACGTGATGAAGTTAAGATCATAAAGTCCTCTCTTCCACTTCACCAGGGTTAAATTATACATATAACAATTATGAATTATCTACAAGATTAATTATACATATTAGATATAGGCTGCACAATAAAACGTTGACAAGGGAAAGAAAGAAAAAAATAGTAATAATAATAATAATAATAATAATAATAATAATAATAATAATAATAATAATAATAGTAATTAACGTATAATTAGATTAAAATAATTGGCTTGGTAAAAAAATTTTAAAATATAAAGGAATAATAAAAGTGTATATGGAACACGGTTATATATTATATTGTCAGAAGAAATATGAAGTGAGTCTTTTTTTTAACTGTTTTTGAGTCGGGCAGCCCTTAATATACGAGGGGAGGGAATTCCAGTGTCGGGTAGCTGAAACAAGAAAGGATGATGAATAGTGAAATGTTCGAAATAGAGGAACAGTTAGAGTTAAATTTTCTCTCAATTGTGTGTTCAAGTTATGGCGGTAGGAGAGCGAATGGAAGCGAGTAGAAGTATGGTAGAAATGAGATATTTTCAATATGTTAATTTAATCCTAGAAGAATATTTGATTCTGTTTTACTTATGTCTTAGAGGTCAGAAAATAAACGAAAAAAAAAAACACCGAGGGGACTTGTCTTGACCGGAGATCGAAACCGTGCCCGCTACATAGAAGCAGCTACGCTATTCCGAGACTACAGCGTGGACTGTTATTTAAATCTTAACATTATTTAGTATTTTTTCTGTGAACTATATGGCCTTTATAGAAAGCCAAATATGATAAGAACAGTTAAGTATCGTAGACTGCGATGAGTAGGACATGTGGTACAAAAGGAAACTGAAAGACGTACATGGAAGCTTCTTGTAGGAAAACCAGAGGGGAAAACTCCCAGTTGTTAGACCTATAATGAAGTGGGAGAATAATATTAACTATGATATGAGGGACGTAGATTATACAGGGAACGATTGAAAAATATTAGCTCAGGATAGGGATGTATGGAGAGCTTATGTCCTACGGGTTCGATAGTGCCAGCGAGTTAGTATTTTTTCTTGCTCAAATTTATAACTAGTCAATAGATAAGATTTACAATACGTTTGTGTTAATAGTACAATAAGGTGTGCGTTATTAATTGAGGAATATGGAAGCCATGGAAGCTAGGCACGTTAGTGAGTATGTCTACCCATTACATTTTTTCACCTTCCGCCACTGGATATTTAGCAACCTTCGATTTCGACAATGCCAATAAATTAGTTAGGAATTTAATTAATAAGATGACATCTTGTGCTGTTTTCGGATGTAATTTTTCATATTCCTGAAGAAGCACAAAAAATGGACTTATCAATACACCATGAGTAGGGGGACTCAGTTAAACGTATTAGATGTAAGTCCCGTGCCTTGCAGTTAAAAGCAGCAGATAATTTTTCGGGCATGGTCTTGGTACACCACAACGCTTTCTGGGATAAATTTCAAGGTAGTTTCAGCATGCAATGGTTATAGTTTCCTTGGGAATATCTAGACTACCGGGTCTGTCGTAGAGGCTTGTTACCTACTTGTGGATACTGCTGCTTTACGAAGCTCCAAAAACGGGAAATAATGAGGATAGGAATTTGGTATCAGTGTAGAGTCTAAATAAATCTACGAATTACTTTTCTCAAATCATCAGGGTTAACTTTCCGAAAAGTCACGACACCCCTGGCAGATGTGGCACAATTATATATTTCAATTTAAATTCTATCCCCCTTAAAAATTAAACTTTATAAGTACTGTATAAAATTATAGACCCACTACAAATTTCATAACGTAGTTCTTACTATTGCGGTAATAGGCCTATATATAAATTATATATAAGTATTTTATATATATATATATATATATATACGCCCTACTCTATATTCTTTAATGTGAGAGACAGGAATTTTGTTAAGAGTAAAACAACTTTAGGTTGAAGGAAAACTACTCTAGAGCAGAAGAAATCCCTATTATCAGAAAACAAATAACCATATATACAGGGAATCCATTTTAAGCGGAAACCTTTTTACAGCGTTGCAGTGGCTCTCACTTTACCCGCTATTGTGCTTGCACCGGCGGGTAGCTTGTTCCGTTACTACCGCCAAATGAAGACAGAAGCTACAAAATACAAATAACTCAACTAATTTAGATTATTATAAAAACTAGGCCTACACATAGAGGCTTATTACTCATCATTTATTAGAGATACTGTTCAAAATTAACCCCGTCCGCAGTAAGACATGCATCACACCGTTTAAACAAATTATCTACCAATTTCTGTAATTCCGCTCCGGTAATAGACTGCATTTCACTTGTTATTTCGACCATAAGTTCTTCTAAGGTATGAGGATTATTTCGGTAAACGTCTGCCTTTAGATCCCCAAAGATAATAATCACAGTAAGTTATGTCCGCTGATATAGGGTGCTATAAACATGTGCTAATTATCCTGTCATCGAAAACTTCACGTAAAGTTTCTAAAGAATTATGAGCGGCATGCGCTGTGGCATCATCCAGTTGAAAATATTGATAATAATTTTCTTCCTGTGTCAATTCATTAAGAAATGGACGCTACATTGTTGTCACATAGAGAGCTGAGTTTGCACGGTTTTAAAAAAATACAGGCCCAATTATACGCTGCGCCGTGCGCTTACCGCACACCAAACCACTATTTTAATGGGATTCAAAGGCACTTCGTGTATAATGTGCGGGTTTTCAGTACTCCACACTGTCAATTTTTTGGAATTTACATGTCCCGAAAGATGGAACCATGCCTCGTGAGACATAAACATTAGCTGTGGATCCAAAATTCCATTATACACACTTCCTAGAAGCCAATTACACAACCTTATTCTTGCGGCGAAATCTGTCTAAGTTCCTGCACAAACCTTTGTTTATAAGGTCTAAATTTCAGCAGTCTGGCCGCTTTGTGGGCTGACCCCTTAGATATGTTAGTTTCCTGCGCCAAACGTTTTACTGATCTTTTAGGACTTACTTCTAATCGCACTCGAATATCCTCAAGTTTCTTTATTGTTAAAACGTGCCTTTCACGCTTCTTCGGTATATCACAAACTGAATCTGTTGTATGTCACTTTTTCATCAACTTCGAAAGGCACGATTTTGTAGGAATCGTACAGTCAGGATATTTTTGAGAAAATTTCCGAACGCGCCTTCTATGGTTATTTCTCAATAAGTAACATTCCACCAAATAAATCCAGTGTTCAACCGTATACTTCATTTTCGATTACTTTCTTATGTTACACACGACAACAAGCGGCATGCGTCCCACTATACCATACAGAAGCAATTAACAGCCAGATGTTGTGTACAACTTGTCTCTCATGCTGCGATCGTACTGATCACAGCGGCGGCGTCAGAATGATGCGAGGTTTCCTCTTAAAATGGATTCCCTGTATATATATATATATATATGTTATATTGTTATATTGTATTGTAGATTTTTCGCTGATATAAGTATGATTAATCATGTTTTCTTGGGTTTTCCGCATCATGGATTCAAGATCGGCCTCTGGCCACTGATTACGACGTTTGGGCACGATCCCACATGACATTATTCAAGGATATGATCCCACATGCCATTATCAAGGATTCTATTCTATAGTATTCTGTCCAAGAGCAGGTCTGCACTGCAATCATACCATTTGCATGCTATGCTTTGCAGCTCTACTAGGGAATTATGGGGTGGTAGCTTCCCATTGCTTTTTACACCGGTGAAATGACAATGATAAGAATGATGATTATGACCAGATGATTTTCGGGGACCGTTGGACCCTATACTTGCTGACATTTTTCTTGCATGTGAGGAAAAACGAAAAAAAACCTCACGCCAGAAGCCTGCCCCGACCTGGAATCGAACCCGGGCCCGCTGCGTTACAAGGCAGCACGCTACCTCGAGACCACAGCGGTGGACTTATTAAGGATAATACTTGATAATTGCATGTGGTATCATGCCGAAACATCGGAATCAGTGACCAGAGACCGACCTTGAATCCATGACGCGGAAAATCCAAGAAAACTACATGAGGAAAAATATATATTTTTTTATTTGATAGATTTATGATAAAAATAATATTATTAATTTTTTTATTATTATAACCTTATTATACAACAATCGTGAAAACCTGTGAGTTGTTACTTCACAGTTAGGTTCGTGAATTTTAAATTATTTACGACATTTTTAGAAAATTATAAGTACTTCCTTATTTTGCAAGACAATTATTTCATTCTAGTGGAAGTGACCGATGCAAGCGCTTAGACGCTCGCCTCTCACCGCTGGGAATTCGAGTTTGCGTCTCGGTCACTCCATTAGGATTTCGTGGTGGTCGAACTAGGTCCAACCTAGTTTTCCTTAGGGTTTCTCCCATTTTCTCCTCCCAGCAATTACATTCCACCATTTCTCCACAATTATCTCAATAATTTCATCTGCATGATGATGGTGCGTCAGACGTGGTCGGCCGGCATTCTTGTTATTTACAGATCTCCAATGAAAAGTGCTTCATCTCATCTTATCTTTCTTGAGTCGGACAAGAGTTGACGGGGAGGAAGAAACCGACATGCCGTGGAAATGCCGAGTAAGTTCCAGTTGTGCTGTAAACAAACTTGTATAAGGTATTACTCCCCCGACTGTGTATATTGGAGGAACCGTTGTGCTAATTTTACCCGACAAATGAATGAATTGTGTACGGAACTGCCATTGATAGAAGTATTACTCTTATTAATGGAAAATAAGACTGAATACACGGTAAGATGGTACAAAAATTAACCACTTCAATTTCTTATTTATATATGAGCAAATAAAGATATGGGCTTACCTAATCCCACGTTTACGCTTCTTCCAAGATGTTGATAGATATCCTTTATTTACAATTTCATTACGAGCAAAATGTATGTTCAATTCTGACCCACTTGTAAATTCTGCCGTTATTTTCACCACATCCTCAATGGCTAATGTAGGATATTTTTCACTAAACTGTTTCAAAACATTCAAAATAATTTGTTTCTCTCAATTGGTCAAATGATCTATTTTCCAGTCTTTCAATGAATTTTAAAAAAGGCAACCATTTTAAAACAAAAGAAATCCCGACGTATCCTGCGATGAGCGTGCGTTTTAATGCAACAATGAAATTTTATGTATTCAATCTATTAAAATTGTAATTATATGAATGAAATCATAAAATTATGGCAAAACCAATCACAATCGCACTTTATGATTGATGGTCGACCCCTCAACACATTAATGTATGCAGATGATCAAGTAATATTGTCTACTTCTGAAGATCACCTACAAAGAGCAGTACATAGATTGTCATATATAACCCAAGATTATAATTTACAAATTTCGGTGAGTAAGACAAAAACTATGGCGTTTCAAGGGAAAATGCCGATACGAACTAAAATTGTTATTAACAACAATATAATAGAACAAGTTAATAACTTTACTTATCTTGGCTGCAATCTTTCCTACGACACATGTAAAGACATAGACATAAAATTAGTCAAATTTCAAAAACTTATAGGAACAATAAAAAGCATTCTTTTCCGAAAAGTACGTCCAGATACAATTCTAAAAATTTTATAAAACAATGGCTTTTCCAACTCTACTTTATGGTTCTGGAAACCTGGACTCTTACTACAGGTAAATTAAATAGGATAGTAGCTGCAGAAATGTAGTTATTAAGACCTTTAGCGGGTTATACGCTTTATGATCACATGCGTAATGAATATATCCGCAAAGCTCTCAACACACCAGCAATAACTGAAATCATTCAAAAATATCAAAATAATTGGTATGAACACCTTCTGAGAATGCCAAAAAATAGACTACCTCTGCAGCTATTGTACTACAGACCCACAGGGCGAAGAGACCCAGGAAGGCCTAAGAAGAGATGGAGGAATCAATTTCTTTCCTGAAGCGGAACAGGCCAATGGCCTAATCCATGACTGCCATTGATGATGATGAAAATTGTAATTATATATTTTAATATCACCAGCCTCACGGGCTAGTGGTCAGCATTTCTGACTTCATTTCATGAAGTCCCGCGTTCGATTCCCTGTTAAACCACAGGAATTTTTCCTTTAAAGGGAATTATTCCTGTGGTTGTCCATGGTCTGGAATTCAGGTTGCGTGTAGGTTAAGAACTCTCCTGGCGCTTCATTATCATTTATCATATCACCGTGGTAACGTAACTCCGCCATCTAGGCGCCCCAACCTCAGAAGTGGGTTACAATTACGCCAATGCCAGGAGAAAAACCAGAAATTTCGAAATGACAACCTAGGGCATTGAATAAAAAATATTAAAAAATATTTTAAGATTATCCTATATAACTTACATTGACTTGTGCTAGAAAATACGTGTTTTATTATTTTTATTGTATATATTTCGAGCATTAGAGAGCGCAGTACATTTTCTTACAAAGCTTGAAAGTAACATATTATTCAACCAATGAAAATACACTTCATAGATGTGCTTTGTTTACAACTGGAACTTAGCTCGAAGAAGTATAGGACAAACACACCACTGGTACAAAGCTTATGTTTTATTGATCTATAAACACAAACAACCTAAAATCGAATATAGAAAACTTTTAATAGATGCTCGGATGTGAATAATGAGATAATCTTTATTTTGAATAAATATAAGATGAAAGAGAGCGGAAGCTTTAGTAAAACATTTTTGTTATGTTGTGAAAAGGGTGCAGCCTACGTGCTTTACTTACAAAATAGCGTTAACTAAAGCATGACCTCAACGTCATATTCGTCCAATTTCTTGTGTAGTTATTAGATTAAGTTGCTCATTTCCATCTATAAATCAGCACTCCAACAAAATTGCCATCTTAAAAAAATATTATTAAGTTCGATTTACTTAGAGGGTGCCTTGCTCGAATTAATAAATTGCTTTATGTTTGTGCATTCCTTTGCATTCAAGATTGTAACTTTAATAAACAATGTCCCCGATATATTAAACAGATTATTTAATATTTCATCTTCTAAATTATTGAACTTCAGGAATAAAAATCCATAGCTACACAGTGGTAAAAACATTTTTTTTGCAGATGACACTGTTGGTGAAATGTGAAAATTATTTACAAAGATCTGATTATAAACTTCATAGTGTTTTTATAAAGCATAATATGAAAATCTCTGAAGAAAAAATCCAACTGATGGCCTTAAATCCTTAAATTTAATACATATGTTTAAGGGTAAAAATTGTTTGTAAACAGTAAACAATTGAACAATAACTGATTAGATATTTTTATTCACAATATTTCACAACATATTCCGGCTCCCAATTAATCTACTGTCATTCTCCTCCATATATTTCTGTCATTCCAATATTCATCGTCTAATCCTTTTTCCATCATGCTGCTGAAAAAGCACCATCATTCCACGTTATTTTTTGCCGTCCCCTTCTTCTCCTAACAAGTGACAACCATTCTACTATTCTTATTGGGAATCTTCTGTCATTCTTTTTCCATGACCATACCATTAATTTATATATATTTAGGATAAGTAAAATGAAACAATTTATCTTAGTAGTAGTTCCTCTAAAAGAGTTAGTTATCAATCTGGGATGCAAGTATGTCCAATTAAAACCACAGATACAATAAAAATAATAAAACAGCACAAGAAACATACAGAAATTGTTTCCGATACGTGTTTCATCCTTGAACAGTTCATTACCAAACATATATTGACAGAACTTTAATACGTGAAATATATTAAACTAAATGGCATGTTAAAACAAAATTTAGGCCAAAAATGAGAAACGAAATTCGAATAAAATTTCATGACATAATCTCATAGCAAGCTCTCGTGTATGGAAGTGAGGAGTAGACCCTTTGTTAGCGTGATGAAGCAAGAATAAATAGTTATAAAATGAGATTCAAGTGGAATAACATTAAGAGACAAAATATGTAGCGTAGATCTAACAGATAAATGGAATATACAAGAGTTTGTAAGGAAGGTATACAAGTATCAGAATAAATGGAAACAGGAAGATTTAAGAATGCCAGAAGAGTGGTTACCGTTGAAATCCCTGTTACCAACCACGGGAAGGAGAGACCTGTGAAGACCCTACAACAGATAACCTGACCAATTCATGCAATCGCGGAATAGGTCATTTGCCTACTCTGCCTACCCTGCAGCCAGAAGAAGAATATTCTGAATGTTTATATTTTACATGCAACAAATTCAGTACGTACAATTTTATATAATTTTCCTGAACATTTTTATTTGTGTTTCTTCAACAAAGAACAGGCGTAGAGGAGTTATTAAAGTAAATAAATATGTATCTGGTATTACTATATATATATATAATATATATATATATATATATATACGTTCGGTACTTTACAGTATAATAATAACATTACACGTAACTCTAGTATAATATTCACAAAATATACAACAAATTAACAGCTTTGATACAATTTATATTTAATTTCGTCAGTTGATATTAGTAAATAAATCAGTCTAAATTTATTCCATTGTTACATATAATACTGCTAATATCTCACTATACTCATATTCATAAGTGAGTTAATAACTCACTGACACTACCGAACCCGTTGGTCCGTGCCTGTTCGGACATTATCCTAAGCTAATATTTTCCAATCATTCCCTGTATATTTTACTTCCCTTAAGTCATGTTTAATGTTTTAACGTTATTCTACCACCTCATTCTTGGCCTGGGGGCACGCCGTAGCGTAGTGGTTAAGGCACTGAGCTACAAGCCGGAGGGTCGAGGGTTCAAGTCCCGTTGGGGTCAGGATTTTTAAACTGACCCAAACCCTCTGGCGGCACTATGGCCCTGGGGTCGACTCAGCCTCTAACGGAAATGAGTATCTGACGCTTGTTCTGGGGTAAAGGCGGCCGTCACGCAGGGCTGACAACCCGGCTGACATCAAGTGCCAATTGTCTAGAAAAAGTGAGAGCCTTAACCTCCTACTACCCCAAAGGCCTCCTGAGGCCTGTTGTGGGATCACTTTACCTTTACCATTCTTGGCCTACGTACTGGGCTCTTTTCCTCTGATTTTCCTACAAGCAATTTCCACGCCGCTTTCATTTCCAATCCGTACGACGTGTCCTGCCCATCGCAGTCTACAAGACTTAACTGTTCTTATTACAGCTGGTTTCCCATAAAATCATGTAGCACTCTGTTGTGCCCTCTTCTCCATTCGCCTGGCTGTTCTTCTCTCTTTGGGCAAAAAAATTCCTAAGAACTTTATTTTCAAATACTCGTTATCTCCTTTCCTCCCTTAAAGTAAGAGTCCAGGTTTCGCATCCATATAATATAACTGTAAGAACAACAGTTTTATATATTTTCATTTTAACGGTTTTTAGAGAAGTTTGAACGATAAGAGTCCCTGAAATGTGTAATAACATTTATTTCCATAATTGAGCCTAATTTTCGCAACTTATTCCTAATTTTAATTATTACTATTTGGTATTTGAATTCCGTTAATTCACCAAATTTCTCTCATTTGTAATTAACTAGTCATTTTCATTATATAATAAATTACTATGTGTGACCAAATATTTAGTTATATTTATGATTACTTCTAGCACCAATTTTATTTCGTGTTTCTAACTAGAATGTGCATGTTGGTTTTAGTAGGCTCTATTCATCCTCTAAAGATTTCATAGCATGCTCTAGTACAAAATTGATTAGTAGAGGACATACTGCATATTCGTACTTTAAACCATTTCGAATTTCAAAAGATTTTTTAAAATGTTTCCCTATCCGCACCCTACTGTCTGTCCTGTTTAGACACAATCGAATAAATCTAACTTTTTAGGAATTCCGAAATTCGGCATAACACTATACAACTTCTCCCTCTTATTTGAATCGTATTAATTTTAGCCAATTCCGAAAAAATGTAACTATTGAGGCTGTTTTAATGCAAATATTCTTTAATTAAACAATAAAAAAATAAACGAATATATGTCTGTCTGTCCGTTTGTCCTTTATGCATTACTACACCAACATCCATTGCGATGGAGCTTTTTGCAAAATGTTCATGCGTTTACTGGAAGGTTTTAGGCTATAAGAGAGTTGAAATGCTCAAATCCTTCACCCATACAAAATCTCTCTTTGTAGTGAAAAACGTGTTTTTCAGAATGTTTTGGACGATTTAATGACTTGCGCTCCCTAAACCATAACATACACGCCAAATTAATGTATGCTTCAAAAAAGTCTACAATATAATCCGCAACAGGATATGTATATCTTTTACGGATAGCTCATAACCATTTTTATCTTTCAGTTCATTGAAGCCAAGAAAATCGGCATGACTAGATTCTTGGGAAATCGTAAAAGCGCACGGGTATTCTATTCCGGATAACTCTCAATAACCATTTTTGTCTTTCAGCTCATTTGTGCCAAGATCTCTAAAAATAATTACGATATAAATTTATAATTTATTTTTCTGTTTACTTATTAACTAAACAGAAACGCATTTAATTAATTTAGGTGTAGCAGCGCACGCCGCGTATTAGCTAGTAACTTAATTATAAAATACTGGCCTTATAAACCAATATTAAGGATTCGTTTTCTAACTTCAAAGAAGAAATATATCTCTTCAAAAGTAACAATTAAAATTTCTCGCAATACGCGGGGATCCCGATCTTCAAGTCACTTTGGTTATTGGGATGACTCCTTTCATTTGGGCCAATTTACTCGACAAAGCAAGTCGAATGGTCTTTCACTGTCTTTTCCCATCAACCTTCAGTTGACTTCATTGTGTGGATGATAAATTGATGTTTTATTTATCATTTTTACCAAATTAATTATATTTTGAGAAGCAAAGAATAAATATAAATATTTTCAACGAATTTCAAATAACTTGTTATATTGTTTATTTTTTATTATTTCACTCACCTCATACTTCATAATTCATAGCAGACCCTGGGTTTCTTCACATCTTTTGTGACATTCTCAATGCTGCGTCACGTTCACAACTGACGTCCAACGGCCTTCTATCCTGCAGACTGACCTCCGCGCCATCTGGTCAGTCTGCAGGATAGAAGGCCGTTGGACGTCAGTTGTGAACGTGACGCAGCATTGAGAATGTCACAAAAGATGTGAAGAAACCCAGGGTCTGCTATGAATTATGAAGTATGAGGTGAGTGAAATAATAAAAAATAAACAATATTAAAAAACCTCATAGTGTTATTTCCTATCTACATAACTTAACTTGTTATATAATAGATATATGGAAAATGAGAACCTTGGTATAAATATCGCTTCAAAAAATTACGTTTTCAAATTTTGTTATGTCAACTAAAAATAAACGTAGACCCTAATATTCCCGGATGATATATATATATAATCTATAAAGAGTTAGGGAGCCCTCCATTGTATCTTTACCTTGTCGTGGTGGAGTAGCTCGCGTGCTTAAATGATCCCGAGAGCTATGCCGGCGGTGGCATTGCTGCCGATAGGGTTACCCATGTCGGACAGGTCGAAGGTGATAAGCCAGAAGAAAAAAGTACCTTGGTCAAAAGAGTGACGATCTTTCACAGTAAAAATACAACCGTCAAGAAATGCGGAATGGGTTCAATTGGGATCAGGATAGGGATATATGGAGAGCTTATGTCCGCGCGGATATGAATCTACGGGTTTGATAGTGCCAGTGAGTTAGTAATCATTGACAAGTACATAGAAAATTATATATATGTCCACCGCTGTGGTCTCGATGTAGCATGCTGCCTTGTCACACAGCGGGCCCGGGTTCGATCCCCGGTCGGGGCAGTTTTCGGGGTGAAGTTTTTATCGGGGTTTTTCCTCACCTGTAAGACAAATGTCAGAAAAACTTTAAGGCCCAAACGGTCCCCGAAATCATATGGCCATCATCTACATTATCCTTCACCGGTGTCGAAACCAGCGGGTAGCTAACACACATACAATTCCTTAGTAAAGCTGCAAGCATAGCATGAAAATGCTATGATTGCAGTGAAGGACCTGCCTTCGGGCAGAATTGCTATGGATGGATATATATATAGTTATAACATGTCAACAGAATAACTTCAGCTGAAATCAATTTTTGGAGAAGTGCTGCCAGAAAATCTCTACTGGAAAAATTATAAATGCTGAAATTAGAAAATGGATTAATGCAGAAAGAAATAGAATGGGGTGAGATTGAACACAGAAGGCTAAAATGGTATGGGCACGTAAGAAGAATACAGGGTGGAAGACTACCAAAGGTCTTCTACACATGGAAATTTGAAAGAAGGGACTGAAAAGAAGACCAAGAACAACCTGGAAGAACAAAATTCAAAATTCAACGAGAAAATTTGGTGTAAGAGATGAAGGCACAGAGGACAGAGAATGATGGAGAACTTTATGTGAGGGAAATAAGTCCATAGTCATTTATAATATAAATATGTATGTATGTATGCATATTTATGTATGTATGTGTGTATGTATGTATGTATGCATGTATGCATGTATATATATTAATTATTAAATTGGTTGGAGAATACCCTCAATCATGAGGAAAATTCTCAGAATGATAGAATATATATATGTGTACAACCATTGTACAAGAAATCACAACTTAAACAGAATCGTATACAGCTTGTTTTTATATTAAATTGAAAATTTCTAGAAGCAAGTACATTTCTTACATAGGTACTTTTTTTTGTCACTAGGTATTTTTTTACTGTGAGAGACTTAGGATTTGTTAATATATTTACCTAATGCCTTGTATAAAAAGCGTAGATTAATTCATTGTAGTGTTTTTTTTTCTCTTCTTTTTATGCATAGTAGATTCGAGCTGTTATTCCTTTTTTATTCATTGTATCATTAATTTAATTTTAATTGTATTTAGTTTCATTCTATTATTAGACATTAATTTCATTATTATTCAATATGACAGATAATGAATTGTTCAATAACTATTATTGTAACTTTTTTTTGTATTCATATGTAACATGTTTGTCCTGTCTAATATGACTACTATTGTAATTTTTTTTGTATTCATGTGTAACATATGTTTGTCCTGTTTTATATGACTATTATTGTATTTTTTTTGTATTCATATGTAACATATGCTTGTTCTGGTGAGTGGAAGAGAAGGCCACATGGCCTTAACTCCACCAGGCTAAATAAATAAAATAAAATAAAATAAATAAATAAAATATAATTTCTTCATACACTTTCATTTTAATAACATAACAGAGACACATGCTGTTCTTCTAATATTGTGATACATCAAAATACCATTTTTTAAATACGATATTTATAATCACTCCAAGTAAGTAGATATTGTTTGACGTAGTGTTGTTAAGGTACTGTCAATCCTTGAATTACCAAAATTTTCACGATGCTTCCAAAAGAGTCTTATGGCTGAGTTAAAAAAATGTGCAGGGTGGATGTCTGCACAGAGAATCAGCTGTCTTTGAAGACAATCATTAATGCACCCAAAGAGTTCAACTTGAGGAAAACATGAGATGATGTGTTTTATAACTTACAAAATTATAAATTATATTGTAAAATTCTTAAAGAAATATTACCTGGATGGTTCCATGGCCATTTGTGCCGCACATTCCTTTTAACCTGAAATATACATAGTTTATATTATAGCAATACTGCAACATTTGATATTTAATATTAAATTATTTATCACAATATTTAAATTAGAGTCAAATGATTATTTATTGGTACTCACCTATTAAAGGTTGCTAATTACCCCGGCAACAATCGGGGATCCCGATATTTATGTCCCCCTCGGGAGTGGGGTCGCCCAGTTATACCCCCAGGCATTTGGGTCCATCTACTCGACGAAGCGAGTCGCGTGGTTCGCGGTGTTGCTATTTTACCCCGTTACAACACTCGGGGATCCCGATATTTAATCCCCTCGGGAATCGGGGTCGCCCGGTTTTACCCCCAGGCACTTGGGCCCATCTACTCGACGAAGCGAGTCGCGTGGTCCGCGGTGTTGCTATTTTACCCCGTTACAACACTCGGGGACCCCGATATTTAATCCCCTCGGGAATCGGGGTCGCCCGGTTTTGCCCCCGGGCTCTTGGGTCCACTTACCTGAAAAAGCTTAACGCGTTGTCCACTATACTGCTACCCTTTCCAAGGTACAACTGCCGAACACTCCGTGGTACTTGCATTCCACTTGCAGGTTCACTTTGACAGCCTGAAAACAAGAAAGGCGTAGCGTCGGCACAACACTCGGACAATGAGATATTCATGTCCCTCAAGAACCCGAATATTTGGGTTCATTTTCATTTCGTAAATACGAAAAATCCATATGTTCTCAAAATTCAATAGAAAATATTAAATAAAATGGAATTCATCAAACGTACTACTGTCATCTGCAAGACTCTCTTGGACGAAACATTGTGGAACTTTTGTGAAACAAGGATTGACATGTACCTTAACTATATATTTAACGCCAAACAATAGCTGCTTATGTGGATGATGATTTTTTTATTTATATCTCTATATTGCATTTCCTGAAAATTCTCGTTTATAGTATCACAATATCACAAGTACAGCGGATGTGTCCCGTGTGAAGGTGTTGTACTTCATGTGCATGATGAACCTCAAGGGTAAACGATGACAAATGGCAGAAATTTGCGGAAATAGATAGCTCTACAGGAATTAAATCCCCTGTAATACCTCTGTTGGTTGAAATTGTGTTTTCTTGAGAAATTGTTAAGCATATAAATTAAATCATCTTACAGAATAGACAAATTGATACAAGATAAACTATTTCATTCCCTGCAGAATATATAGTCAATTTACATATAGTTTATAATGAAATCAATCATTGCGTTGCTTCCTTCCAGACTAAAATTTTCTAATTACATACTCTTACCGGTATAGTTACTCGATATGTTTCCCTTCTCATGTAATTTATTTCATACACTCATAATGTTGAGATTATTTGAAGTCTTCAACATACTCGTAACTATTGCATTCAATCTCATCACCTTCAAATCACGTAGTTTTTTTCGTCGCTTCATGTTTATTTTCAGACATAGTTCCCTAGAAAGATAAAAAGTATGTTTACAACTTATCAATAAGGTGATATGTATATGTCCAATGCCATTGTGGTAATTGTGTAATTTCTCTTAACAATTGAAAGGACAAAACTGTATCTTGACATAAGTTTACTTCCGCTGTCAACACATCATGGATTTACTATTGTCATGAACTAACAGTTCAGCGACAGCTTCTTTTATGATTATTTTAACCATAAATCAGTCGTCAAATAGTTCAAATTAAAGATTTTTAAGAAAATATGCCTTTTTCTTTGACAATATTATATATCAACCCCACCGTAAAAATATGCACTTACCTTTTGTTTTTTATTATCTTCTTTAAAGATATTGAGTGATGTGATTAAATGCCCGTGTGCACTGTTATATTGCAACTGGTAATAATACAAATAATTTAGTAAATGCTGCTTTATGTATTTATTTAATTATGTGGATCCATGGAACTCATATTTGAATTATAATTCCATATAATTAAGATAAAGCAAGGACTTGGCAATAATTCTTTATACTCACATTATTTGGGTTCGATGAAGAGCAGACTCGAGAAAATTATAAACATATTAAATAAAAAGGTCTGAATGTTCATATAATTATGGGACGCCAACAAAATTATACAAACTTAGAGAAGTGCAAGGGAAGCAGATTACATCTTCATATATATTTGAACAAAATGTAGTTTCGCTGATAAAAAGTTCTGATTCGAACGAATAACGAAGAGGAGATATATAAAGTAACGGACATAAAGTTTAAATATTCTTGACTTACATATTTCTGATTCTGATGAAGTAAATATTTTAACGAGTCTAGAACTCGAAAGCTCAAGAAAAGAAGAATGAATTTACAATTGATATAATCAAAGCCTCCTAACAGGAAGCCAGGATGAATAAAGACAAAAATGGTAGGTAAATGAACAAAATTGAAGTCATTGTTATGAACTTTTAGTAGATTTACTTATAATGGAATTTGGTGTCTAACTATAACTTTTGAATGTGATCACGTGGGTGATGTTTTCTTTTGGGGTTTTTCCTCACCTGTAAGGCAAACATCAGGAAACGTTAAGGCACAAACGGTCCCCGAATATCATGTGGTCATCATTATCATCATACGCACATTCGTTAAGTTTAGTATGAAGTCCTCTCCTGGCGCATCACTACCACCACCATCACCCATCATATATCATCGCGGCAGTGTAACTCCGCCTTCCAGGCGCCCCAACCTCACAAGTGGGTTACAATAACGCCATGCCAGGAGAGAATACCAGAATGTTGAAATGACAACGTGGTGGTAGTGGAAAAAGATTTAAAAAACATGTCCCCAAAATGTTTGCGTTAATCTTTTTGGGCTGAGTATGCAAGTATTTTATTTATAAGTATACTTTTTTGTGTAATAATATTTCTACATGTATTAAAACGGTTACTAGAAAACGAATACATCTCTTGGATTCGAACCCATAATATTTAGTTTTGTAGTCACACGCTTTGGATCAGAGCTTCCACGATTAACTACTTTCTGGCCTGAATTCTTAATAAAATGACATCGTGCCTCTTCCTGACATGTTTATAATTTGCAATTTAAATATTATAGGAACTAATTACTAAATTGACTATTCTACTATTATTTAAATACTTTAGTAACACTTTTATATATATTTTTTTATTTTTTGTTACTTCAGAAAGTAAAATCAGCTTCAAATTAGACCTACAGTTTGCTTTTTACCAACGTTAAGGCATACATTATACCACTATTATTACTACTTTATCATTGTTAAATAGACGACATGTAAATAACAAAAATATAAAAAAAACAGAGAATCTGTCTGGTATCGAACACGAGACGCCCCGGTTAACGGTTTCTCATATCCTGATGCTACTTTACGAACATGAGGACGATAGCAGCTGCTGTGTTCTCATCTTACAATCGCATCCAAATTGCTGAGGGAGAGAATGTTTCGTACAACGCGAGAAAACTTTGGATTTTTATCAATAGTAGGATGGTTTATTAAATATTTTCTTGGTTAAGTTACCTTACAGCACTACTGCCTCTACATTGTAATTCTCATATCTGCAATAGCTTTGTAACACAAATAGAACTAACCTTATATTTTAGCGAAATTTGAAACTCAAACCTTTTAATCCAAATGCCATTTACCGCTCTCATTGACTCATTTATATTGTAGAACGAAATATTATTTATTATACTTAATATGTCTATGACAATAATTTTGAAATTTTAAGTTGCGTATTATCTCGATTATTTCTTGAATAGAAAGAACACGGATTCATGATTATGTTTATAATGGAAGAAATTTCCAAATATCGCCACACAACAGACAGTTATTATTCATGTCATAACCTCGTAACCTGATGTCATTGTTAAAATCGCGACGTTCAAATGTCGTAGATTATATTGTTCAGACAAATAAGTGATTTTTCGTATAATTATTCTTCAATACAATTTCAGTAATGAGAATTATATATTATGTAGTATAACTTTAAACAGCTCCAATACTATTGTAAGTACAATTATAAATTTAAGTAGGTAATGACAAAATTAAGTAAAGACAAACAATATTTACAACAAATAATTTTACAATCCACGCTAAAATAATACCATTCATTTTTGTGAAAAGTTGAAATGTAAAACATAACGAAAATGTAAACTAAATAGATAATAATAACCTATACTATACAGAAAGGACAACTATAAGATTAGTGTGTATTTTTTTCTACGCGACGTGCCAGTCAGTATAAATTCAAATATTATAATAAGAAAAATAAAAATATTGTAGAACGACATGAATAATTTCCAGATGACTGTGTACACCGTGCTTCAAAATAAAACTTGAGCGGTTACAAAACATTATTGCAAATAAACTATTCAAGTTACTTTAACGAAACCAGTTGTGAATGAAAGAGAAAGTCAAACAGTCTGTGAGTTTTTAAGATTTGTTGAACGAATTCACAGTCCTCCCGCTAGGGGTGTAATATATTCATTTTCATATATAATTTCAATGCTGCTACACGCGTTGAGAATATTTTCTGTGTTATGGAATTTCACGGTACGAGGTCAGTGGTTACAGTCCAACGTGTATTTCTTTGAAATTTCGAAAAGACCCACCGTCTTAAAATTCAATTCGCAATTGGTACACACCGATTACAGAAACTGGTTGTCTGTGTAAAGGAAAATCATTTGGACACGCATCAACTTCACTGAACTATAGAAAACTCGTGAGGGCATCTCCCCTACGAAGCCCACATGAAGCCAAGAAGAACTGCAGCTAGACAAGTGAATTTGCCAATAACAACAGTGTGGAGGTTCTCCTTAAGTACTTATTTTTTTCAAACCGTACCGGCTTCAACTGCTCCAACACTTATCCAATGACGATCAAAGGCGTCGACTTTAATTCTGTTTATAGTTTCAAGAAGATATGAAGATAGATGGATTTCCGCAGAATGTAGTATGCAGCAATGAAGCTACTTTCCATTTAAGTGGTGAAGTAAACCGCCAAAATATAGTATGGGGAAGTGAACCACTGCATGTCGTAGTGGAACACCAGCGAGATTCGCCAAATATAATGTGTTTTGTGCCTAATCAGAAAGAACGTAGGGGCAGTTCTTTCTTAATGAATGAACAGTAACTGGAATTGTGTATCTGGACTTGCTACAACAGTGGCTTATGCCTCAGTTGCTCGTAAACAAAAATTACGCGTTTCAACAAGGCGGTTCCGTAATGAAGTTCGTCTCTACTTAAACAATATGTTGCCAAGATAATGGATTGACGTGCATCTGATGATTGTTGCTGTGACCCCCAAGATCTCCAGACCTCACACCTTGTGGCTTTTTCCTGTTTGGTTACATCGTTCCACTGATGTCACGTGATATGGCAGAAGTAAGGGAGCGAATCATCGCAGCGGCAAATAAACCTGTTTCAGTTCCTCATTAACCTTGAGTTGGTTTCAATAATGGAACTCAAATAGTTTATTTGCAATAATATTTTCTACTCAAGTCTTTTTGAAACACGGAGAATAAAAGTGAAAATTTGCTAAAAATTGAATCACAAATTAAGGTAAAAAAAAATTATTTCTTAGAATAGCTATCAACATCTTGTGAACAAATGGTTTCGGAGCATGGTCCCTCGATAATAAAGGGGTAAAAAGCACATGGATGAGGACTTGAGGAGAAATGTTGACGTCATGTTACCGTCATGTATATAATTCCACCCTTATCATCATAGTGCGGTTCGTTGTCCTCGTTGCAGTTAGATTTTTGGATCCATCCCCGGCCTATTATTATTATTATTATTATTATTATTATTATTATTATTATTATTATTGTTACTAATATTATTATTGATATTATTGTTGTATTTATTATTGTTCTCGTTACTATTACTGTTATTGTTATTATTAGTATTATTATTTATTATTATTATTATTATTAATCTTGTTATTTGTTTTCACGTTGAGTCAGGTGCCTTGGAGGATACTACAATACATATAGTTCATTGAAGGAAACATGTTTTATTGTAGATTAAGAATAATGCTGTAAAGTGTTAAATTTGTAATAAGGTACTTTAAATTTATTATTATTATTATTATTATTATTATCATCATTATTATCATTATTACATGAATATAGGATGTTGGAATAAACAAGGTATTTCAACTAAAGTGGACATTTACCCTATGGACTAGAGGTATATGACATGGACATTATAGCACTATGAGAAACAAAAAAGAAGAGGAAAAGGGGATAAAGAAATAGATAATTGCATACATCTCTGGAGTGGTTACAGCGAAAGCACGAGTCTTTGTAATGATAAATAAGAACGGAAGAAGAACATAACTCATTGGGAATACATTAATTAACATATAATTACTTTATTTTCCTGAGAAACTGTAATTGTTGGAATCTATGCACCTACAAATGTTCTAATGCAGAAAAAAGAGAGATTTTGGAATGCATTACGTGAAACAATAGAACAAATACAGCAAAGGAAGGAAATAATATTGATGGGGGATATGAATGCCCGAGTAGAAATAGGAACTGATGATGCAGTAGTTGGAACATTTGGAGAAAATGTTCAAAATGATAAGGGCGAATGCTTAATATAAATATGTGAACAGTTTGATTTGAGAATAGTCAATACTTTCTTTCAATATTAAGATATTCACAAACATATATGACAAAGACATACAAAAGATCAAAAACCCATAATAAACTATATCATTATGCGCCAAGGAAGCACCAGACAATAGACACTAGAAATTACAGAGGTGCACATTGCGGAACAGATCTAGAATTGTCACGTAGGTGTGCAAAAAATGGGACTAGAATTAACAGAAAAAAACATATCTACATCATTTACTTTTGCGACGATCAGATAATTATAATCCAGGACGAAGAAGATGCAAATCATATGTATAATCAGAAATGGGGTTTGAAAATCAATAAAAATAAAAGAGTATTTCACAAATGGCCAAGATGAATTATATATAGATGGGGTAAATATAAAGAAGAGCGATAGTTTGTTGTTTGGGATCAATTATAGAGAAATATGGAACATCAAATAAATAAATAGCAAGAAGGATTAGTAATGGACGAAAAATTATATGAATATTAAACTCTATATTATGAAGTAAAAACATAATTACAGAACAAAACAACTAATTTATAAGTCCATACAACAAAGCATAATGTTATATGGAATGGAAGTTTGGACAATGACACAACAACATGTCAACTGAATAACTGCAGTTGAAATGGAATTTGGAGAGGTACTGCCAAAAAATTTCGTCTAGAAAGAATTAGAAATACAGAAATTAGAAAATGGTTGAATGCAGAAAGAAGTATAATGGATGAGATTGAACACGGGGGTCTAAAATGGTATGGACACGTAAGAATAATGCAGGATGGAAGACTACCAAAGGCCGTCTATGCATGGAAAATTGAAAGAAAGAGCAGAAAAGGAAGACCAAGAAAAACCTGGAAGAATAACATTCTATATTCAATGAGGGAATTTGGTGTCACAGAGGACAGAGAACGATGGAGAACTTTAATAAGGGAAATTTGCGAATGTTTGTTACAAACTGATAGTCTACAAGTCCGTAGTCACTTATGCATTTATTTTTAAATTCGTGTTAATTACTAAGATTGGTTGGAGAAAATCCTCAGTGATCGGGAAAATTCTCAAAATGAAATGAATGAATGATTACCATTATTACTATTATTATTACTATAATTTTTGTTATTACTATTATTATTTATTATCTATTATTATTATTATTATTATTATTATTATTATTATTATTATTATTATTATTATTATTATTATTCAATATAAATTTTTATTCTTCGTTGTTACATTTTTCGTTATAAAAATATTAAGCCCATAAATATGAAATATTTTCATGAATAATAATTTCTTAAAGATAGCTACTTCAATCTGTAGACCGCCAATTTAAATATGTTAAAATTCAGCAGAAAGGATGATACATTTTTCTTGCTTCTACGATAATTTTTCCTGTTACATTTAGTCACTGTTTGGATCTATTATTATTGTTATTATTATTATTATTATTATTATTTGATAATTATATGATAAATTCAGTGATATTATATGGATCCAAAGTGTGTTTTTGTACTAAGGAAAGAGAAAAAATATGAGTATTTGAGAATAAGATTATTGAGAAACATTTTGAAGTTCAGAAGATAGACAGGTGAATCAAGACTTCAAAATAAGTAATATATTCTTTATGACAACCAGATGCTAAGAGAAGTAGTTGTCTCATAGACTTTTGACTGTTATTTTGAGGACATGTGACACGAATGGGGAACGAAAAAGGGACGTGAGAATTTATTGTAACACAGGGAAAGCGCCCAGTAGCGTGGTTAATAATTGTGTTCACCATGATTAGAAGGAGAATAGGCCTATTTATAAAGGGAATTATTAAAAAAAAATTATCGGATGGGAATATATAGTGAGGTTATGTTCGAGCAGCATGAACCTCCGATTTCGATAATTTCAGTGAGTTAGTTATTGTATGACAAAAATACGTATTGGCCAGTAATGTAGTATATGTACGTGTATATATATATGTTACGTGTATATATATATGTGTGTGTGTGTGTGTGTTGCAGATTTTCGCGGATATAAGTATGAATAAGCTAGTTTTCTTGGATTCAATTTTGGCCTCTGGCCACTGATTCCGACGTTTCGGCATGATCCCAATGCCATTATCGAGGAATGATAAGTTGTTTAACTATATAAGAACTGAACCGTGGATGGGTGTGCGTCTTTGGAAACGGACCACAGCAAAAACTCTATGTATATAATTATATAAGACTTTAACCTGTGACTCGAACTTATCATTCTTTGATAATGGCATGTGGGATCATGCCGAAACGTCGGAATCAGTGGTCAGAGGCCGAACGTGAATCCAAGACCCAGAAAACCGAAGGAAACGTTTTCATATCATCATCATCATCCGGTATCATGGCAGCTGCCGCCTTCTTCCGGAAACCAAACTCCATTCCTCTCTGTCCATCAATTGATCTTCCTCCATTCCTCTGAAATTCATAGCTACTTGTACCCTTCTATCCAAGTTTTCTTCGGTCTCCCTCTCTTCCTCCTTTACATTGGGATCCATTCCATAACAATTTTAGGCAATCTTTGTTCTGGCATTCTTTTGATATGGCCGTACCACTGTAATATTTTCTTTTCTATAATGTCTATGATGTCCGGCTCCTCTTGTACACCCATAATTTGCCTTATTTCTTTATTTCGTATTCTATCAATTCTAGATATATATATATATATATATATATAGAGAGAGAGAGAGAGAGAGAGAGAGAGAGAGAGAGATATGTCTATACATAATTTCGAAAAAAATATATATTACTCTAAGATTACATGTAATTATAGACCTAATGAAAATAATAATAATAATAATAATAACAATAATAATAGTAATAATACTAATAATAAATTCAAGCATTGGCGTGCGGTGATCTCGGCAGTTTCCAGACAGCCTATACGACTAAAATGCGTTTTACACTTTACATGAACTCCTATTTGCAAACTTCTATGCTATTATATTATTTAACGATCCTCTTTAACAGCTAAGGTGATTAGCATCTCAATTCAAATGCGGGAGGATATGAAAGGGCCAACATATTTTGTCTCTTTTATCAGTTGTTATTCTACATTACCAATGGCTTTATTTCTTTCCAAAGGAACTCGTACTCAGCATTTTTATGCATTGATAAAATCTATAGACTTGGACTGGAATTGGACCCCTCAAACGTTGATGAGCATGGAGACCAGCAGGGCCGACCCTATTTTAAAATGTTAACAAATAAGTAAAAGTTACAAGACATTTTAGTTTTTCAACTTACGAGGAATATTCATTGACTATTAGCAATACACAATTAAGTATCTAATTATTGTTTGAACTGTTTATTATTCGTCTAGAAAAAAAATTCTAGTTGGACGAAAACCGTGCACATTGATGTGGACAGTTTGATAGAATCAGCAGTTTCCCACGAGGACACTATTGGCCATATTAGAGAAACGTATTTTGGCAACATTTGGCAGAGGTATTGAACATGAGTATAAAAAATATGTTTTATATACACCATACTATTTACGGCGAGTTTCAGAAACATATTTATAATAATAAGTGCCCTCTACCTTTTATAAGTTTAGGTCCGGCAAATCTGATGTTGGTCTACTTTATGTATGAGAACATTATTTTCATGGAAATGTCTGCACGAAAATGTTATCTTTTGCATTTTATAAAATACGCAGTCGCTCACATTAATTTTCAATAAGTTAACGAAAGTAACATCATCAATCAATGTGATATAGGGTATTACAATGGAGGTTGGGAAGTGGTTTTTACAGAAGCGAGGTACTGTAGAACTGTTGTAGGCCTACATTATTTTTTGCACGATGGTGTTTTGAAAATTATAACATCTTCGTTGGAAATATTTGTGTTCGTTATGAACAACTCACTGAAGTTAGCAGTCTGGCCAATGTCCTATACACGTTAAATACTGAAAATAATTTAGTTGAGAATACAGCAGGCCGTGACACCAATCAGGCATAAAATGCTGGCTAGTACGAATGATGGTAATCAAAATGATGAAACTGTAGAAGATGGGAAGTTGGGTGTGCTTCTTTAGTGCCAGAGAAATCTAAATCAAGATTAGAAAAAACATACATTTCATTCAGAAAGTGGCTGGAGGAGAAGAAATGTACTGTAAGTGAAAAAAAGTATGGTTTCTTATTTCGTGCTCAGGAGTGAAACATTAAAGTCTCCAGCGGGTCTGTGGCCAGAATATTCAATGCTGAAGAAGAAGATTAATTTAAAAAATTTTGTTTCACTAGTTAGCTTCCTCAAAAGAAGAATATATATTGGACATAAAGCTAAAAAGTCTAAAGTTTCAGTAGGTATGGGATGAATACGGTATACACCTACTGTATTTTGTTAAGGCAACTTTCAATATTGTTTCAAATAAATTGCAGTTCATTTAAAATGCAGTGATTTGTATCGTATAATGTAAGGTCTAAATTAACACCACCTTTTGGATAGGCCTATATGTTTGTCTATACATTGTACGTAGTATACGTATAGGGCAGTGGTTTTACTTCCCGCACTAGATAGGTAATATGTGATATTACAGTACAATTATCTAGTTATTTATAGGTTGGCAACCCCGAAATGTAGGAAATTGAATTTTCAATCATGGTCGCCATTGCTGTAAGTATGACAGAACGCACTATCGTGCAAAAACGTATTTTTAATTGGAGTTAGCTTCAATGTTACTGCTTATACAGTAAAACATGACGAGAAAATACCTGGTTATAGAGGAGATGCCGAATACGAATTATTCAGGGGTCCATGCGATCTGAGAGAAGGAAGTTAGGGTCTCGGAAGAAACATACCGATAACCATTTATCAGTTCTTAAAGTGCACATTTTGACACTCATACAAAAAATGTATCATTAGATTTTGTTTCGATTTCATGCATATATAGTCTATCAATTAAAAGTTCGGTGTTTTCTGCTGTATATCCGACAATTTGTGCTGTTTGTGATTAATATTTTCATTGATTTCATGTGTAGAGAACTATTATTATGAAGGCCTCACTTCCCAAAGCCACTGTACGTAGAACATGCGTAAAACTAATATGCAAGAAGCCAACTTCAAAATGGCTATAAGCAGAAATATGTGTATATAAAATAGTAAATATGGCATTTTTTTTAATGCCACCAGGTTTTCGTACGATATTTGTTTCATTCCGTCCTGGGACGAGGATTGCCGGAATTTTAATCCACTTCTGAGGTTGGGGAGCATAGAAGGTGGAGTTACCTAACCCCTCATGATATGGTAGGTGATATATTATAAGAAATACGAAGGGAGTTCAGAACCAAAACATAATCTAAATTCAGATCATTAACTGTTTCCATTGAAAACCTTTTACAACTAGAGACCAAAACAGGCATAAAATTACAGGGAACGGCGATGTCATAGGAGACTTGATGGAATGAGGATAAACAATTGGATTACAGTGTTCTTGATAGGAAACGTCAGAAAGAAATATTAAGAAAGCAAAGTTTTTCAAATAAATGAAACTGTAGTTTCTAATAGCAGTAAGTAGTATATTTTGTATTTATAGATATTCTAATTAAAATTATCTATGCGCACTTATACAGTCTATACAATGAATGTCTTCTAACTTACCAACTTTCATATTTTTTTAATATGAGTATTAATTACTTCATTGGTGCTACTGAACTGGAAGTTCATGGCCAGTCAGACATATTCTATTCAATCTTCCTTATCCTAAGCTAATATATCCCAGTGTTTCGCCACCCTGCAGGAACGACCCAGGAGAATGGTAATAAACATTAGAATCATTGCTATGTTACATCCAATAATACATTATAACAATGTGTTTAATATATAGCAAATAAACATATTTAATATATGCGGGATTAAACATAGGCTCAATTCTGGAAATGCGTGCTATTATGCATTGCAGAGACTCTTGATGTCCCAACTCCTTTCAAAAAACGTTAAACTGAAAATATATAAAACTATTATTCTACCATTTACATTATATGGGTGCGAAACATGGACTCTTACTTTAAGGGAGGAAAGGAGATTACAAGTATTTGAGAATAAAGTATACTTAGGAAACATTTTGGACCAAAGAGAGATGAACAGACAGGAGAATGGAGAAGACTTCATAACAATGAACTACATGGTCTTTATAGGAAGCCAGATATAATAAGAACAGTTAAGTCTCGTAGACTGCGATGGGCAGGACATGTGGCACGCATGGGGAATGAAAGACGTACATGGAAGCTTCTTGTAGGAAAACCAGAGGGAAAACGTCCAGTTGGTAGACCAAGAATGAGGTGGGAGAGTAACATTAACTATGATTTGAGGGAAGTAGATTATACAGGGAATGATTGGAAAGCATTAGCTCAGGATAGGGATGTATGGAGAGCTTATGTCCGCGCGGCAATGAACCTACGGGTTTGATAGTGTCAGTGAGTAAGTAAGTAAATATATGCAGGCCTGTTTATGTGACAGTCTCGATGATCTAATGGTTACCGTAGTCGCCTCCAGCAAGGGCGATGGATGTTTAAGATACATTTATTCTGTTTAATTTATATATAATCTACACGATATCCATTATCGTAGAAAAATGCATTATATTGCTAAGTTATTCAAAAAGATAAACCCATGTTTCTGTACATAAAGTAAATTATCTTCTTGTTTTCACGTTGTTCAATTACAATTTGAGTAGGTGATTTCACCTCAAACTGCTACTTGACATTCAACAACATAGTACGTTCTATACGGTATCGATTGCTCGGCCTTGAACCTCTGGGTTACAGTGAGGAAGTGTATAGAGCCCCAATAATTGTTCTAATAGTCGTGACTCCGTATCCAGATGTAATAAGAACAGTTACGTCTCGTAGAATGCTGTGGGCAAGAAATAATACACGAATGAGGGAGCACGGGAATTTTTTATAGAAAAAAAAAGGAAAGCATATAGTGGATAGCCCAAGAAAGAGGCGAAGAACAACATTCCCTGTGATTCGTGGAGGTGAATTAAATAAAGGAATGATTGGAAAATATTATCCCAGGAATTTCGACACTGGTGGCCTTAGATATTACAGAGCGTCGTTATATAAAGTAGGCTCTTCTACCTAGGCTGCTGATGGCTTCTCCACTACATCCAATGTATTTGATACCAACCAACAGTACTTATTCAAGTAATGTAGGCTACTTGGCATATATACCATGTAATTAAGCCTAATTATCTTGACTTTATATGAATGAAGTACACGTCCCTACAATTTTCTCGCAGCATTTTCACTTTTATATCATACAATACTAATCTCCAATGTAAGATGGGCCTATTCATTACTCTTGAATCCATTTCATCAAACCATTTATTTTATACTAGCGGACTCTGCAGACGTTGATTTGTTCGAACGTTTAAATCTCGTGTCATGGCCGGACGTTAAAAATAAAGTTACTTTTTTTACCATAAAATTAATTAATAGGTTCGCAAGAAACCTACTCACTGCTGTCTGTTGTGGCTCAAGAAGCGTACATTAGGAAGTCACATTGTTGACGCGCGGAATATGTCGATAATGCAGATGACTACACATCTGACATAAAAAAGTCTTATTACCCAATCTCAGCACCACCTACTGGGTCCATTTGTGAATCTAAACCAACCAGGGACGAACTCAAACACACACATAAAATTGCATCAAAATCGGTCCAGGCATTTACGCAGTCATTTTAATTTTGGATTTAAAGTAAAACTCCAGTTCTAATTGTTTGGTTTCACTCATTTTTTAACAATACCTACCTCGGTTTGATTTAATAGTACATGCTGAGTTTCGTTGTGAAACATTGAAAATTATTACCTCTAGAGCGATTTTTAAATTTTCAACTCACATGAAATCCTACCCATCCAATGGTTTTAGAGGGTCTAATTGTGAATCTAAGCCATTCAGGGACCCACTTAAAGACAAAAAAAAATCATCAAAATCGGCCCAGACGTATATACATTTTTTTTTAAATTTCGGATATCAAGTAAACTCCCTCTTCTACTGGTCGGATTTAGCTGATTTTTGGATAATGCATATCTCGGTTTATTTTTAATAGGATATCGTGAGTTTTGTTGTGAAACATCGAAAATTACGATCGCTAGAGCGATTTTTAAATTTTCGTTTCCGGTGAATTCCTACACCTAATGATTTTAGGACATAATATATAACGTCTAAACACTCGACGCATCTGAAACCCTGTATAAACAAATTTTCACGGCGCTCGGTTGAACGGTTTAGAAGTCTATGAAGACCAGATATATATATATATATATATATATATCATAGTAATTCTGCCCGAGGGCAGGTCTTTCACTGCAATCATAGCTTTTTCATGTTATGCTTTGCAGCTTTAATAGGTTATTGTAGATGTGTGTGTGTGTGTGTGTGTGTGTGTGTGTGTGCGTGCGCATGCTATCTTACAACTTTTACAAGGTATAAAAAATCATACATTGCATAATTAATAATTCTTCATGAGTTTTATTACACTTGAGATCTATTATAAAATCATTTGGAACATTTTATATAAGCCAACGAGGTCAATCCAGGCCCCTAAGCACGTGCGGGCTTAAGAAACTGCCGTGGTTATAGTTCTATTCAGACAAAGAATACGCTCAGTTCACATAAATATGTGCATCTGAGACACAAAGAACTGATGAGATGCGACGTATGTCTCCACCCACGATGCCGATGTAATGTAACCATAACGTATGAATGACGCAATATGGTTGCAAGTGAATGCTGAATACATTACGTACATTCTACAATCCAAGAACACAGTCCGACACTGATCACGTTACAGCCATAGATAGGGGATTAAAGCTATTCCCCTCACTCTGTTCAATTGCGCATATTTGGCTTATACCCTGTCCGCTCTTAAAGCGATCCTCGTCAATACAAAACCATGTGACCTGCTCGCTTTTCATTGCTTATGGACACCGACGTACGTTTTAGAATCAATAAGTATGCAAAAAAGTACTTCCCTTCATTATATTAAAAAAATGGCCTCTGAATATACTTATTCTTCGTGAATAAAAATAATATTATTCAAAACGTAGAAAATATTCTAAAATATAACTAATCAATAATTACAGCTTAAAATAGTTTATTACATATGAGTGATGCATTTTAGTCATGATTCAGCCGATTCTCATGAAACAAAATGGCTGAAAGTATCGAGTCTTCTGTTGTCTTCATCTCCCTGTCAAAAGTGACAGTGACTGTGGCGCGAATGACGGAAGGATATTGCTTCTACAACGTACAACCAATAAAAAGCGACGTGATTTTGTCTCGAAGAGGATCACTTTAAGAGCGAGCAGGGTATAATTGCTTAGTTGGATGTAATGTTAAGCAGACAAAGTACTATCTCGAGGGTTGTGCAAAATGGAACAGATTTTATGAAAAATTTAATCGAGACTAGGAATTGTTATTTTTTTAATTAAATGCAATTTTATATATATCTTAGTATCCCGTGTGAGGATTAGGGTGCTCCTTATAGGGAGTGTATAACAAAGCTAATTTAGCTCACTTTAATTACCCATAGATGTCAATGAGTGATATAGGGTCGGCATATCGCCTCAATGATTCATCTAGTTGTAACTAAGGTATTACACTTGGATGAGTAAAGTTCGGTAAATTTTGCACAGTGGCATCTTTATTCAGGCTTGCGGTTCTTTAACGAGCCTGAAAATATTCAGACTCGGATTCCAGGGCTTGAAAGTCCCTCCCGGAGGACTTGTCACTTGGATTTTCCCATTCTAAAAATCCATCGACCCCGTCCGAGTTTGAATCCGCATCGCTCGGAACTAGAGCAAGAAATATAACATTAACATACCGCGGCAGCCTCATTTTTTTTTTTAGTATTGAAGTACGAGCTAGGTTGGCTAATCATAGTTCGAGATCAGCGTTAAGATTTACTTCTGCGACTGTCTTTCACCAAATAATATATACAATTCGTAGGGAATTACATTGTCTCTCAAGACATCAAATATTTATAGTACCAAGTGAATTTGGATATTGGGACACAGCACAGGCAACGTTAAAAGTATTTATATTGTAATGTATGCCAATATTATTTTGTAATTAATGTGTGCTCTTAATTGAATATGTGGTTAATAATTAATCGTCTTTTTTTTGTAAAAGTTGTGTAGAAAAGAAGTGGGAGTTTTTTTTACAACACTATAGTTTACCTCACATTCAGTCTGGATACCCAAATAACAACTTATGCTTTCAAAATTAATATTATCCCTCCTTCACAAATCTATTAAACGAAAAATAAAATTGTATACAGTATGTCAATTGGATATCTAAAAGTAGAAAAGTGCAACGTGCTAAAATGAAAAATTTTATAACTCACTGGAGTAATCGAACACGGAATTTGATGACCGGTGCGGACATAAACTCTCCGTACTTTCCTATCCCGACCCAATTTTACAAATCATTCCCTGTATTTATCTCCCTCAAATAATGGTTAATATTATTCTTCCACCTCATTCTTAGCCTAATTACTTAGGAACTTTCGCTCTGACTTTCCTGCAAGATCTTTTCCATGCCCCTCTTTTCATCCCCCATTTGTGTGCATCTCTTCATTATATTTGTATATCCGTATCCGTGTTCTGCTCTACTTTATCATATATATATATATATATATATATATATCTGTGTAATTCTCTATCATTAATGTTATTATTAAAACCTACCCTTATTCTTAAAGCCAACTTATGATACACAGAAGTTCTCGCGCATAGTCCGCAGCTGAGTCCAAAATACAGACTTATTTCATCTTTCATATGAAGCACCTCTAGTGTATTTTTCAACATACTATACCAGAAATGCTCATCATATTCCACTTAACTTAATTTACGTCAATCACAAGAGGAGAGGGAATCGCTATATAAGCACACAAAACTTAGGTTCAAGTTTAATCTGAAACAGTTAAACTATTTATAAAGTAATGACATGTAAGCTTAAATAAAAATAAATAATAGTTTTAAAAAACTAAAAGAACACGCTTTATTAGAAAACTAAAAAATGAAAACTAATTTTAATTTCCAATACGCTTGGGATAAAATGTAGTGGTCAACAAAAAAATCATCTCCAACACATATAGAATAAAATTAGAGTTATCAACAAAAAGAAAATAATTTAACCATCAAAAGCGTGGGGTGCTCTATATCAATTAATATATTTGATATTAAACAGATATTGGTAAAAGTTAGCTCTCTAAGAAGAAAATGTAAAAATCATAAAAAGCACCCCACGCTTTTGATGGTAAAATTATTTTCTTTTTGTTGATAACTCTAATTTTATTCTATATGTGTTGGAGATGATTTTTTTGTTGACCACTACATTTTATCCCAAGCGTATTGGAAATTAAAATTATTTTTCATTTTTTAGTTTTCTAATAAAGCGTGTTCTTTTAGTTTTTAAAACTATTATTTATTTATTATTTTTTAGTTTTAATATTTTACAGAATAAGATAAAAATGTAAATATCTTTAAATTCGATTCTATTGTAGTATGAGCTAAAAGTAATACTCTTCTATAAAAAAAAACCTTCCCAGCCGGATTTGAACCAGCGACGTATGGATTACTGAAATTATATACCACTAAGAGTTCACTGCTCTACCAACTGAGCTCTTACAAACGATTGACTAAAAACTCGACAAGTCCGCAATCTATTATACCAGTTTTCATTTTTTTGATTTTCGGATGATTCTGGCCAGGATTTTAGAAACACAATATGAAGTTATTGTATTGTCACGGGTCCTCTGCACGTATACAAAGTTTCAGGTCGATCCAATGTTTCTAAGTGGGTGAAAATCGCGTTGAAAGATTCCGTTACATTGATACAAAAACACTTTTTTTGATTTTCTGATGATTATGGCCAGGATTTTAGAAACTAAATATGAAATTATTGTATTGTCACGGGTCCTCTACAAGTATGCAAAGTTTCAAGTCGATCCAATTAATTTAAGTGGGTGAAAATTGCGTTGAAAGATTCCGTTACATAGATAGTAAGATACAGGTCAAGCTAATATAAAGCGTGTAATGAATATAATTGATTAAAGTCAAAGATTAAATTATACATATAGCTATTTGAAAATGAATCAAATGTGAACATAATATATATAATATAAAATTACACAGCGGTGGACCCATATTTTAATAATATATTAAAATTGTTGTAAGTATTTTTGTATTATTTATTTATTGACTGGTTGAGTATAAAAGAAGGCCTTATGGACTTAACTCTGTCAGATTAAATAAAGCTTCATTATTATTATTATTATTATTATTTTTATTATCAATCGGAATTTTTAAGAGACAAATGGAGAAGGAAAATAAAACTTCAGACACAGAAATGTGTGTAAATATTGAAAATCTCTAAAGTTATAAATACTTTATTATTATGTAGTGTTTTCCGCACGCTTCCGGAAATTACAAGGAAGTCATTCATTAGCACTGCCCACTTGTGTGTTATAACTAACAACTTGTAATTACACACACCTACTGCTAAAAGTAATATCTAAATTTTAACCATTATTTGACATCTAATTGTTTTAACTGATTTTACATGTTTTGAGTTGCAGCGTGTCCGGAGTATGAATTACAGTCTTAGCTACTATTAAACTCCGATTGTAATGTTTTAGATTTACGTAACGCAGTTCCTTAACTTTACTTTCAATTTACTTAATCATATTTCCTTCTTTTTCATTTAAATGTTCCACTCACATAACCTCAGGAGACAAAATATACCTTTTAATTTAATTTAGTAGCACTAGAGATTGCATCTTTCATTACTAGAATTATCAGAATAACATTTATTTGAAATTTGAAATATTAAATGTAATGCAGGGAAAAAAAGTTAGCTTATACCGTACGTCTACATATGCACGTACAGCCATTATGTTAATGTAAATTTATCCGATTATTTTTCCGAGAAGCAGAATGAAATCCCATATTCGTATATCTTTATTGTGCTTTTCCACTGATATGATCATAAAACTCTTAAGTTATGATTAGACGTAAGAATTTTAGTTCTTAAAATTTGTTTCAGGCAGGCTAAAGTCACTATAACGTAAAAGTAGCGCATGAAATAGACTTTATCAAAAGTTATATTAACCTATGTTAACTTGAATATATAAAATTTAAATTGTTTACAGAACATTGTTAAACAGAGATTGACTATTTCAACCTCCAGTTACTAATTTGAATTTTTTTTTTAATTTGATAGTAAAAGTGAGTTAGTTATTACATGATACTAGTAAAATGGGTCATGGTAATGATATTTAAAACCTGATACGTTGGATAAAACTACACTGATTGAATATACCAAAAACACCGCAGCCCGGCTGAGAGGAAGGAACTTCTAGGAGTTGCTGCCGGCCAGATTGTTCCCTCTGAGAATATTCCAATGGAAGCTCGGCGCCGAGCGACGAACAGGCTGACTGATCGCTTTTACAGTTTATTAGTCGTTGTGTTCAACAGCGAGGTACACTCCCAATACTTGTAATTATTATTGTTATTATTATTATTATTAATATTATTATATAAAACTTTGCTCATTAGAGGATTGCCACAAGAACAAAGTGATACAGACAATTAATTTTTGAAATTGATGAAATATATTTTGTAAATGCACTAAAAATTTCAAATTTGCAATTGAAGTATATTCCGTAAAGTAGAAATTTTGTAAAGAAGGTTTCTTTAAATTGAAATTCATGCTCTAATGGCAGCGATGGCAATTTTAGAAAGATAAAACTCTGTCCAAATCTAAGAAATTTCAAAATTTATCTAAGAATCCTGATATATTACCTCTTGCGCCGATCATTAATCCTGTGACAGTTAGGCCTCTACTATCTAATTGGTATTTATCTTTGTAATAGTTAACTGTTGGCTCGTATATGACTTACTTTTCAGTATCAACTTCTTCAGGTTGGCCACTATGAGTCTCAAAATTGGCTATAATCGCCCCATCCATAGAATGGCTGATCGACTCAAATTCGAGCTTTGGCCTCCCTTAACTTCTGCTTCCAATCATTTATCGCAGCAAGCCTCCAGTTGCGACACTTAAGTAGGTTTACAGCATCTTCCTTAATACCATCCTCCCATCGTTTTTTCGGTCTTCCAACTCGTGCTGTTCCCATAAAACGTGCTGTAAGCACCTTTTTTGGTGCTCGGTCTGTTGAGAGCCTTTGTACATGGCCAGCCTTTGCAATTTTTTTAACTTAATAAAATTGACAAGGTCACATTTATTGTATTAGTCATACAATTCTTTGTTGTGTCGTAATCTCCACTGACCATTAATATTTATTGGTCCAAATATTTTCCTGAGTACTTTTTTTTCAAAGTTATTTAGGGTTACCTCTGATCTATTAGTGAGGCTCCATGGCTCACTACCGTATGTTAAAACTGTTGTTATTAAAACTTTATATAGCCTTAGTGGTCTAAATGCAATAATATTATATTCGTCTATTACGCTCATTAGTGGTCACACCATGAACTTCTTCATAAACTGTGTATGCATAATCTCGCAAGGCTTCTGCCATCGAATTTCGAATAGTGTGGTGCCGAATGTTTCTCAGTGATTCCCCAAACGGACAAGCCTCATGGACGTTTCCAAGTGTTTCTGGCTCTCTGCGACAACGTCTACAGAGGGTATCGTCCGTAGACCTGCCCGGCAAAGAACGCACCGCCGATATATTGGCTTACATTTTAAATGCTTCTCTCCATTCGGAACAAGACAATCCCTGATGATCACGCATCCATTGATTTTCTGGTGTATATTCACTGTAGAGAACAACGCCTTTTCCATTATGGGGAAGTTGACACCAGAGAACTGCTCCTTTATCTCTTAGAATGAGAAGATCAAGGATGAGTTCTTTGAAGAATTATAATGCGTATTTGACATTATTTCACATCATATAAATATTGTCTTCTAAGATTTTAATGATAAAAGTCGGGCGGGGAGATATATTCAGGTCAACAATAGACAAATGCAGTTTTCATAATGTCTGGTAACAGTCAACCACTGTGGTCTCGAATAGTAGCGTGCTGCCAATGTCACACAGTGGCCCGAGTTGTCTCCACGGTCAGGATACGTTTTCTGGGTAGGTTTTTTTCGGCGGTTTTGCTCGCCTGTTAGACAAATGTCAGGAAACCTTAAGGCCCAAACGGATACCGAACACCATTACCATCATACCTGACTGTAAGAATATATTTAGATTAAGTCCTATTCCTGGCGCACCATTAACACCATCATCACCTTTCATATCATCGAGGGGCAGGGTAACTCCGCCTTCTAGGCGCCCCAACCTCAAAACTGGGTTACAAGAATACCATACCAAGAGATAATACTACAAATGTCTTAATGACAACCTGGTGTCATTGAAAATAAAAAACAAATGTATGAAGATAATAACGACACTGGAGTTGGATTAGTCATCTTTGCCACATCACAGAATCTTCTTGCTAAGAGCACAACATTCCACCACAAAGATATCCATAAATCCATGGAGACGCAAAACCAGATAGATCATGTATTAGTAAATAATGTTGGCATAGTAGCAACATTGACAATCTCTCAGTACGTGCTTAATCTTGCTCCATGGTTAAAGACGAAAAGGGCATATATACATATGTGTACGGGTGCATGAGTACACACATGTATGGACATTAACACACATAAAGCAGTATACACGTTCATACTCACGTGCGTACATATTATCGCGCCTAGCGGTCGTCTAGGATTCAGATGGAATTTCTTTAAATTAATTTCACATTTTATGTTTACATAAAATTTCCAAATTAACTTAATTTATTTCACAATAATGTACTAATTCTTCACTTGCTGCTAAAGAGTCCGTTCCTTCACAGTTTATTTGGTCATTCTCATCTTTATACTCGCTGACAGTTTCACTTAGAACATCATCTTTTCATTTTGGAGTCCACTTCATTACTGGGTACTTTATACACAACTGACTGGCCAGCCCCTCGCACCTTCTTATATATGCAAGAGTAGGAACATTCTGGAATCCTCTCGTCTTTTCCCGATTCGAAAACTGGAGAACCGACCATTCCGAGATGGAGGCATCGACAAATAAATTTATGAACTGAATTTCCTATTTAAGAGAGTCTTCAGATGACTGAAGGCAAGTAATGGTCTCTTAAACCAATGTGGAAAATTCTCCGCGGGCTTTCCTTTTCGTGGCTCTAAACTCGTGAATCCTTTTCTACCATACAAGAGGAGACCCGTATCTCGACGCCAGTCGCGAAATTCAAAACATTAATCAACAATGCGTCACAAAATATACACACATACGTACACTCTTTCTCTCATTTTAGTTCCCTAATGTGGTATCTCTTCAACTAGATAATATAAAACATAATTTCGAAGAAAGAAACACGCTCAATAAAACTGTATGAAATGTCTACTAGAAAAATGTAGGTTATTCCCCGAACACATAGTTTTCTCTGTTACAGACATGTGCACGCATTCTCGGTTAAGTACAGTACTGTTTAAATATCATATGTTTCCAGAATTATGTAATTAATAAATCTCGATCATATTAAATTATATTGAATTTAACCTGCAAAAACAAACTTCATTTACATTTAAAATTAATGAAAAGAAAACAATTAATGGTAACTGTCAGTCCACTATACAATTTAAATGAATTTTTTAATATTAATATATTGTCTAACTTTTTATTTATATGAAAGGTAATTTTAATTTATTACACGCTTTTAATTGATTTTGGTTAACATCTATATATATATATATATATATATATATATATTGAGTGTGAGTCTGTCTGTTTGTTCTTTATGGACTCAAAAACTACCTGATCGATTAGATTTTTTTTCTCCATAATTTAGAGAATTATGTGGGACATTTAACGTATGTAACATATTACTCTACGTACTATAGCGCCGGAGTTAAAATAAGAGCATCGATGTACTAAAAAAATCGCTTTTTGGACGCTTAAATGGCTAACGCTTCCTTAGCCATAACTAATAATACACCAAATTAACGTAACCACAATTTGATCATATATAAAAAAATATCCAAAATCGTCCGCTATTATCTCTTACGGATAACTCGCAATAACCATTTGTATCTTTCAGCTCATTGATGCCAAGACGACCAGGGTGAGTAAATTCCCGGGCAAGCGTACAGCGCACGGCGGGTATTATTTTACGGTTAAACTCACAATAACCATTTTTATCTTTCAGCCAAGAACTTGCTCAACTAAATATAAAAAAAACATTAAAATTTAATCAACACTATTATAATGCACATTAAAGCTCAGTTGAGGTTATCTAATAAGATGTTAAATATAAATTTGGTACATGGTAAGTCAATCGTCCTCAACTAAATTATTAAATAGTTCCAGTATGGAGGCCTTTCAAAATCAATGTTTCATCTTCCGTATTTTACTCATGTTGTTGTACAGGTTGTACAACAACATCGGCACCAGTTAAAATGTAGAAGATAAAACAGATTGTACAACATTAGTGTATACTTTTTAAGTTCATAATTGTTTTTTTTACCGTTGAGGTTAAAATGTTTATATATAACCTTGTATAATACCGTCTTCTTCAACTACTATGTTTGTATTTAAAATTTTCACTCTACGCTTTCGAAATATGCTTCATCTTCTGGAGTTGTTTTAGTAGTGTTGGATTATCTGTATATGTCTAGTAGAGAGTTTTGCTCATTAGGCATATTTTCGTTGAGAATATTCGTATTATTGGCCTCCTTGATAATTTCGATTATACGCAGAGAGAACAACAGACAGAAAAAAAATTAACATCTTAGAAGAAATCAAAATTATCAAGGAGGCCAAGAATACAAACATTTTCAATGAAAATATGCCTAATGAGCAAAACCCTCTACTAGACATATACAGATAATTCAACACTGCAACAACTCCAGAAGATGAAGCATGTTTAGAAAGACCTAGAGTGAAAATTTTAAACAGAAACATTATAAGGTAAAAGTTAAAAATTAAAATGTACCTGTTGGCAGGTGCCCTCAACTTTGTTAAAATTATGTATATAAAATATCAACTGGAGACCTTTCGGAAGTTAACTTCATCATCAGCAGGATGAGCTTCTGCTACTCGTTGCTGTTATTTACGACGATGTAGACTCCAAGTGTCTGTAGCAGCAACCGAATTTTATCTTATGACTATTCACCTCAACGGAATTTGATATGAATTTTATTAGTAGAAACATTATAGTTGAGGAAGACGGTAGTATACAAGGTAAACTATATATATATATATATATATATATATATATATATATATATATAACATTATTACCAGTTAAAATTCAGAACATGAAACAATGATTTTGAAAGGCCTCCATATTGTAACTATTTAATAATTTAGTTGAGGGCAACTTACTTACCAGGTAGCAATTTAATATTTAACACAATTTATTTATTTAGGCTGAGCAGCGCACGCCTGATATTAGCTACTACTAGTCCATCCATCCATAGTAATTCTACCCGAGGGCAGGTCCTTCACAGCAATCATAGCATTTACATGCTATGCTTGCAGCTTTACTAGGGAATTGTATGTGTGGTAGCTTCCCGTTGCTTTCCACACCGGTGAAGGATGAAGATGGCCATATGATTTAGGGGACCGTTTGGGCCTTAAAGTTTTCCTGACATTTGTCTTACAGGTGAGGAAAAACGCCGATAAAAACCTTACCCGGAAAAACTGCCCCGACCGGGGATCGAACACGGGCCCGCTGCGTGGCAAGGCAGCACGCTACCTCGAGACAAAGCGGTGGACAGCTACTAGTCAATAAACCAATATTGATAACGTAAGGTATTTACAGGCTAAAACATAGCCGTGTTTATGTTGTACACATTAATTTAACTTAGTCTATGCATGATCTTAAGATTGTTCTCCCAGGAATCTGACTCTAGGGATGAGAGTAATTTTGAATCGACTTTATTCAAACTGTACGTAGACAAAAGCGCCTAAGCACAATGTGGTTGAGCGATACGGTACTGGGTACAAACTTATTACATCTAATATTAACCCCTCCCCCTTATATAGGATACAAAAACCTCCCTCGCTATGCTTCACGGAAACAGAATACTAATTGATTTATCATCAGACTCCCTCACCACAGTTAAGTAGTGATTCATGTACCAGCTTCTCTTATTAACTTCTTGTTTTGGCATCCAATTCCTAAATGATGCGCATCTAATTATTTCTTATACTCTGCTCGTTATGGATGTAATACATTACATTACTTTCATCTACATATAAATAAGAAATTTCTCATATTTTGTTCTAGTATCAATGGAGAATGTTCCTATTTTATGAAGGAGGCTTTGTTTGATTTTTAGTTTGTAGAAGGTTAACTTAAATACGTAACTAAGTATGCGGTGTACAAAATCGCTATCAACTTTTGAGTAATAGGCCTATATTTCCTTAACAAAACATTATATTTTGTATTAAACCTGAATCAAATTAGTCGAATATTCGAAGACTCGGTGCACAAAAATGTTTTTGGAATTTTTTTGGACGAAGACAATTTTCAGCCTGGCTGCCTCTGGTCGAAAAAAGAAAGGAAAGAGGATATATTTGATATGATGGCATGCATAAAGAAATTAACAATAGGCTCAATTCTGGAAATGCATGCTATTATGCATTATAGGGACTCTTGACGTCCCAACTCCTTTAAAAAACGTTAATAGGATAAAAGTGCCTATTTAAAACTATCATTCTGCGAGTAATGTGGATCGAAACATGGACTCTAACTTTAATGGGAGGAAAGGAGATTACCAGTATTTAAGAATACACTTTTTAGGAACATTTTTGGATCAAAGAGAGATGAACAGACAGGTGAATGGAGAAGACAACATAACAGTGAACTTATAGGAATCCATATATAATAAGAACTGTTAAATCTCTTAGACTGTGATGGACAGGACATGTGGCATGAATGGGGAATGAAAGACGTGCATGGAAACTTCTTGTAGGAAAACCAGAGGGAAAAACGCCCAGTTGGTAGACCAAAACTGAGGTGGGAGTTTAGCATTAACTATGATCTGATGGAAGCAGCTTATACTGGGAATGATTATAAAACATTGGCTGGGGATGTGGATGTATGGAGAGCTTTGTCCGCGCGGCCATGAACCTACAGGTTCGATGGTGCCAGTGAGTTAGTTAGTTATGTGGTATGATTTATTAAGTTCCGGGAAGGTTAAAAAATTACAAGTGCTGTTCAATAATAAATTATTATTTCTTACAACCGAAATTTAACATGAAAAAATTGTCTTAATGCTTCATGTACATATGGTACACGTTTGACAGTAATCCTTCCCGGTTCCTTTGTGTTAGTGATGAGTAATTCGAGACATGTCCAGTCGATCTTCCCTATTTAATACTACTACTACTACTACTACTACTACTACTACTACTACTACTACTACTGTTACCATAAGAACTATGGATACAACGGAGGAGACTATGCTGCTTTGAAATTCTGCTTTCATTTCAACATATCTCCAATTGACGTAAATGCAATCTTACAGGAGACCTCTGGAGAATTTGTTCTTCCATAGAGCACAGCTCGTGAATGGTATAAGTTGTTTAAAGAAGGGAGACAAACAATTTAAAAAGAAGATCTGTCCTGTGCTCCAAATTCGATCTTAGGGAAGAAAACATCAGCACCGTTGCTATCATAGGGAAAGGTGATCGACATATAATTTTAAGATCACTTTCTGAAGTCTTGATTCTTTCACTGGGTGACAGCCACACGTTTGTGACAGAAAATAAGCAGGATGCTGCACCACGATAATGCAAGGCCGCATATCTCATATGTTACTGATGTGTATCTACCAAAAAACAAATTGAAGTGCTTCCTTCACCCTCTGTATTAAAGGAAAAAGGTTGTAATCGGGGTTTGGTTTTAATTAGGTCCAAGGATATGGGTTCCTGGACAGTTGTGCTCCGGACTAGATGGGTTCAGGTTTCGGTAGAACAATGGACTTAAATCTCGGGAATCCGTGAGGAAAGGATGTTCACTTGGGGAAAAACAGTAGGCCCAGTGTAATGTCTTGAAATTGACGATGCACTTTTATTGTCACTTGAATTACATTCGTCGTATTAGACGACGAGTTTGACGAGAAGGCTGTTGGTGGGTCAGAATTAGTAATGGTTGTAACACTCAACCAAGCGATGTAACTTAACTGTCCTCTGACTGCTGTACTGACAGCACTGACTGCTGAACTGCCTCTCGTTTTCGTTAAGTAAAAATATTTATTAATTCCGAGTGGCCAGCATTAGTCCCTTCCACCAAAAGTCTTAACGTCTCACAAACAGTTTATGTTATACTAATTTTGATTGGTAAATTTTACCTTAAGGGCGTTATCGTGGGTGTTAAACTTAGAAGTTTGTGGCCTCGTTCCCTCCCTTTAAATTAGTTACCTCATCATATAAAATTTTCAGGGTTGCCAAATGGAGTGGTCCTTAAGGGCGCGGCTATCTACTGTCGGCATCTACCTTACGCCGCAAAGAAGTCACCCGCTGTTAACGACATGTACTGGTTGAAATTAGTTTGGGGATAACTCTTTCCACAGTTACCTAGGAAAATCCAATTGCTAGTTTGTGACTTCCCAGCCTTTTGTAAGAAGTTTTTGGGCTTAGCATTGTTATAGCAAGTTGATAATAGAGCAGTCTAGTAAATCCTCTTGACAAAAGAAACTGCAGACTTTTTCCCCATTGTATAAGGGCTTAAGGATCCATTGTATGATGTTTACTAATTTCGTTCCCTACAATAGCAAGGGTCCAGGTATATGACTGGCGCTAATTGCTTGGTACTACTGTTTTATTTATTGGCTATCAAATTATTTTTGTGGTAGGTTATATCATTTTAATTTTGTTACTAATGAATTCCTACTTTCATTACAATTCGTTTGAATATACATATGCCCTAATTCTAATGATAATTACGGGTCATAAATTATTCACTTTGATGAAGGTACTTATTTTACTGAAATAAGAGGCTGAGCGAATGACTTGTCACAAATTGCCCGCTTTTTATTTAAGTAATTTTGAGGCTTTGAAATTAATTAAATGAGAAGCACTCTCGTTTTTTTTTTCGTTACATAATAAATTATAATTTTTTTTCTTTGGCTCCAACCCTACCTGTTTTGTTGGGACTGGGTGGTTGACTTACATATTTGAAGTCTCATGACAAAGACAATACATCATCAACGTTTGTAAACATACATTAACACGCTTATCGTACTAAGAAATCTTCTTTCCTGAAATAACATTCATGAGCATAATACATACAATGCATATACAATACAATAACTACAAATTGATGCTTATCATATTAGGTAGTGTCTAAAAATCACTGCCTTTACTATGTGTATCATTTTCTTCCATTAATGTAACACTACGCGGTGTTGTTAACGACAGCACTTATAATGGATTATAGAAATCTCACGGCACTTTTTTTTCACTTTAATTTTCATGTTGTCACACGCGCAATGTCATCACTGTTTCGTGAATTTACTTTCTTAACCTGATTATATTTACATTAGGTATACATAGCATAGATCAGTACTGTAGCCAGTCATTTATTTTTTTTTTCAATGTACTTCGATTATGGTTTGATTTTGATTATATAAAAAAAAATCAATTAGATAATATAAAATATGTTAGTGGTGGATCTGTGCACCTAATAAATTGTGTTAATTGTTATTATTATTAACTGTATCTTATTTTCATATTCTCATGACATAAAATGTCTAAAATATTGATTTGACAAGGGAACAATAAAATCACTAATTATTTCCCATTTAATTAGGTATATATATACTTTACAATTATTTATTTGTATAAGGGATTTGCTTTGAAGCAATAAGTGTTTTTAAACTCCCGACTCGTCTAGAAGTCGTTATCCATATTTTCAATATCATTTACGTATCTTGTGTCATATTATTCGACATTCATAGGCGCCTCGCCATCATATGGAATATTATTAATATTCACGATTTATTATTTATTTATTTAAATATGGGGATAATTATCCTCGTTACTGCGTTTTATAATTTCCTTTGGCATCATAAGAACAGGATTTAAATTAAGCATAATTAATTCGATCATTTATCAGTCGAACAACATTTATACCATCGCGCGTAAAAAAAAAATATATCTCGAATACAAAGTTTTACACATGTCAGCATCGCTGTCCCCGCAGCGTGATGACCATTTCGTCAAACATTATATCGTCATCAGTAAAATGACATCCATTGTCAGCAGCGCTTATCTGTCAGCGTTGATGACCTTCTTCACGAAGTATTTATCATCATAATTAATCAATATTTCTCAATAGAATAAGTAATATCGGGTCTCCATGCCCGCAAATATTACTTGAATAACACGTAGTACACGCATAAGTAAGGTGACTTCTCGAGTCGCCATATCATAATTATCAAACCTTGTATATATTAATAAACGATTTTACGCGCTTTATCGCTTTATTCTGTCTTTCGACTTTCAATTGAAATTGCCTAATGCTTAAATCCCTTGTTGCATACACTTAATGCCATTAGTTATAATCGTCGTCATCTTAACGAGGGCCCCTTTTTTTTTTTTTTTTTTTTTTAAATAAATAAATGAATATATTCAATGATCTTTGATTGACATTTTACTTTGGCCTATCTCCTTATCGTTTTATCGATCAAGATTCAAGTTTATTTAAGATGTAGATAATCATTCTAACATTGAAAATATGTAGCGTTCTCAACTAGATCGCGTCGGCAATGCTACCTTTATACATATACAATTTGATTTAAATTGAAGATATTTAAATATATCGCTAGGTTATTGTTATCGTATACGGCGTTTAATTATTTCATTCAATATTTATAGTCACAGATCCACTAGGTCCGAACTTCTAATGGAATATATTTCATTCCCAGTACATTTATCGTGAGACAGTATTATATTGTTATATGCCCACTGTGGTGCATATATATTTTAATAGTTGCATAGGCTATATGTCTTAAGTGACTAATTATTTTCTTTATCAAATTACTATCTAACAAATTTTAACATAAGAAGTTAGATCATAGGAACTGTCATGAACGTGTGCCCGCTACTCGTTTTTTTTAGGCGTTATAATGACATTCAATATTTTAATTAATATTAGTTTTCTTAATTCATTAACTTACAACGTCCATGCAAGAACTAACATTATATATCCACATTCTTTGTATCATTAGCTTCTTTACTTCTTCATAATTATAATTTTTATTGTTATAATAATGTCTCCGATTCCCTTTTGATATGTCCTGGGTTCGGTCCCGATGACTGTCTACATGTACTACATAGTAAATAACAAAAAAATGCAATGTCAACCACTTCTTACTCTCGTTATTACCTGTTCGACAGCTCACAAACAACAGTTCACTGCTGTTTGGTACATTGACTCCCTATCTTGATAACACAACATGACTTATACAATACCTAGTCGCTTTGCATTTTTCTTTCCTTTTATATACTTATCGTATCGTGTGCTCACTAACTAGGAGTGTCCATATCACAGTTTATTCTTAAACTAGATTAACTTGAGAGTGTCACATCACTGTACCTTGGATTTTGATTTCGTCACACGTAAATATTTTCGGATCTCTTTTTTTTTTCTTCACACGCCACTCTTCACTTTTCATCCTCATTTATTCCACACATACTTACAATTGCGTTTTCCCGAACCAGATAGCCGTGGCGGTTAGGTTACTTTTCCCTTTCCTTATAGGGTCTTAATTTCTGCAAATGGTACCTGCCTATCACTCTATCTCTATCATGCGCCCCAATTGATTTCGTAAGTGTGCGTCCCGAATTTTTGTGTGACGATCCCCGGTCCTTTCCATAATATTGCCATTTTAGAGTTATGCTTTCGACCTTTGTCGGAGAGCGTATGGTTGCGTACTAACACTTTGTCGCCAATTGAAGGGTTCCAAACGTTTTTATAGCGTTTGGTACGCTTCTTCCTCTTTTCTGCAAGGATCCGCGTTCGATGGAATGCTCTTTCGCAGTGTTGATCCATCGTCAGTGCATCCTCATAGTCTTTATAGCGTCGGGGATATGTGGGACCAGTTATCCGGTTCGATTCCCTTCATTAAGGTAATTGGAGCGTATCCCGTAACGTTATTTATGGAGTGGTTCAGTACCCGTTCGATGTGGGGTATCCATTTCCACCCAACTCGCGTGATTCTTATGACAGAGGATTCGTAGGCAAGTAGTGATTTCCTTATTCATGCGTTCAGTAGGGTTCCCTGAAGGCATGTACAATGAACAATGGTATAACTTTGTACCCCTATCCTCTAGTTCTCGTTTACATTTTGCACTGCGATAGACAGATGCGTTGTCGGACAAAATTGCCTCGATCTTGCCAAAGTTTGGCTCGTAATCTTCGAAGAGTTTCTTTAGAACACCCTTTTGTCGTTACCTTCCTCATCGGATAGATTTTAGTGAATTTAGAAAATGTATCTACCACGACCAAGATATGCGGTTCCCTTGTTCTACCCGTTGGCATAGGTCCGTGAGTATCGATCGTAACCAAACTGTTGATTTTATCTCTCAAATATTTTGTGGGGAGGTGTCAAAATGAGTATTTAGGCCTTTGCACTTTTGGCATAGGTCGCATGTTGCAGTGACCTGCCTCACTTTTTTATGTAGCCTCTTAAAGTATACGTACTTTGATAAATTTAAAGCAACCCTTTCACATCCGGCGTGAATCATCGCGTTGTGAAACTCTTGGATGATTACGGTTTTCCAATTGCTTAGGAATTACTGTTCTCCAGGCAATTTCGTCTTTTCCACACTTTTTGTATAGTATCCCGTTAAGCATTCCATACGTTTCCGCTTCGCTTGTCTTGGCGACGTCCTTTGCTTTGTCACGTATTTTCATCAAATCTGGGTCCATTATCTGTTGCTCCCTTATTTCTCTCAGATTCTTGGCTAATGATTTGTTTACCTGAACGACTGTCTTCATAATCTGAACTTCCCGATTATGTGACTCGCTGCATTCTGGTGTGGCTGTCACGTGACTGAGACGTGATAGAATGTCGGCAAAAATATTGTCGCTACCAGCTATGTACTTTATCTCTACGTCGTGGCTCAAGATTTCCGAGATGTATCGGCTGATCTTGTTCGA
>JASPKZ010010622.1:0-42754 GCA_030220185.1 Diploptera punctata | reverse complement strand
CACCCCACTTACTGTCATTGGATCTACTTGAAACTTTTTATCACTGTAGAGTACCCTTTACAATACAATAATTTCATATTTCACTTTCAAAAATCCTGTACATAAAATACAATAAAATCCGAGAGGGTTCTTCTGTCAATGGTACACGGAATGCTAATCAACGCGATTTTCACCCCTACGAGCATTGGCTCGACTTGAAACTTTTGTATCCATGTAGAGGACCGCCGTGACAATACAATAATTTCATATTACTTTTCATTCAAATTCCGCCCAAAATACAAAAATTGTTTTCTTCTGTCAATGTAACACGGAATTTTCAACGCGATTTACCACTTACAACCATTGGATCGACTTGAACTTGTATACTTGTAGAGGACCCGTGACAATACAATAAATTTCTATTTACTTTCAAAAATCCCGGCCAGAAAATACAAAAATATGTGTTGTATTGCCAATGTAAACGGCAATCTATCACCGGCGATTTTTCACTCACCCACTTACGAGCATTGGATCGACTTGAACTCTATTACTTGTAGAGGACCCCTACAAAACATAATTCATAGTTACTTTCAAAAATCCCGGCCAGAAAATACAAAATTTCTCTGTCACTGTAAACGGAATCTATCAACGCGATTTTTCACCCACTTACGAGCTTGGATCGACTTTGAACTTTGTAAGATACTTGTAGAGGAGCCGTGACAATACAATAAATTTCATATTAACTTTCAAAAATACCGGCCTAAATACAAAAAAATGTGTTCTTCTGTCAACGTAAAACGGAATCTATCAACGAAGCGATTTTCACCCCACTTACGGGCATTGGGATTGGACTCGACCTTGAAACTTTGTCACTTGTAGAGGAGCCGTTACAAATCAATAATTGTCAATTTGACTTTTCAAAAATCCCATCCAGAAATACAAAAAAATGCTGTTCTTCTGGTCACCTAAACGGAATCTATCACGCGATGTTTCACCCACTTACGAGGGCATTTGGATCGACTTGATACTTTTATACTTTAGAGGACCCGTGACAAAAAATAATTTCTTATTTACTTTCAAAAAGCCAGGCCAGAAAATACAAAAATGGGTTTCTTCCTGTCAATGTAAAAAACGGATCTATCAACGCGGATTTTCACCCACGTACGGCATTGGATCGACTTGAAACTTGTAGAGTTGTAGAGAGGACCGGGACCATACAATAGTTTCATATTTACTATTCATAATCCCTGGCAGAAAATCAATAAAATGTGTTCTTCTGTCAATGTAAAACGGCATCTATCAACGCGATTTTTCACCACGTCGGCCATGGATCGATTTGTAACTTTGTATACTGTAATAGACCCGTACAATACAAATAATTTTCCGTTACGTTGGCAGAAGAACACATTTTTTTGTTTTTTCTGGATGGGATTTTTTGAAAGAACTATGCAATTAGTGTATTGAACGGTCCCCTACATGGTAACAAAGTTTCAGTCGATCCCATCTCGTAAGGGGTGAAAATCGCGTTGATAGATTCCGTTTACTTGACAGAAGAACACAACTTTTTGTATTTTCTGGCCGGGATTTTTTGAAGTACATATGAAATAAGTGTATTGTCACGGGTCCTCTACAAGTATACAAGTTTTAAGTCGATCCAATGCACGGTAAGTGTGTGAAAATCGCATGATATATTCCGTTTACATTGACAGAAGAACCATTTTTTTGTATTTTCTGGCCGGGATTTTTGAAAGTAAATATAAAATTATTGTAGTGGTCCCGGGCCTCTACAAGTATACAAAGTTTCAAGTCTATTCCGAATGCACGTAAGTGGTGAAAATAGCGGGTTGATAGATTCCGTTTACATTGACAGAAGCACACATTTTTTGTATTCTGGCCGGGATTTTTGAAATAAATAGAACTCTATCAGCGAGCGCGATTTCAAACACACCACTTCGATCAATTGAAATCGACTTGAAACTTTGGTAGAACTTGTAGAGCTCCGCGAACCAATACCTATTTCTTATTTACCTTTCAAAATCCCAGCCAGAAAAGTATCAAAAAAAATGTGTTCTTCTGTCAATGTAAACGGAAATATATCAACGGATTTTCACCACTTACGAACATTGGATCGACTTGAAACTTTGTAACTTGTAGAGACCCGTACAATAACATAATTTCATATTTACTTTACAAAATCCCGCCAAAGTACAAAAAAATGTGTTTCTTCTGTCAATTACGGAATCTATCAACACGCGATTTCCACACTCCACTTCTGCATTGATCGACTTGAAACTTTGTATACTTGTCTGGACCCGTGACAATAATAATTTTCATATTTACTACTTTCAAACTCCCGGCCCGAAAATATAAAAAATTGTTCTTCTGTCATGTAAACGGAATTTATCAACGCGAATTTCACCCATTACGAGCATTTGATCGACTTGAATTTTGTATACTTGTAGCACACCCGTGACAATACCATAGTTCATAGTTACTTTCAAAAATCCCGGCCAAAATAAAATGTGATCTTCTGGCATGTAAACGGAATCATCAACGCGATTTTCATCACACCACTACGGGTATTGGATCGACTTTTAAACTTTGTATACCTTGAAGAGGCCCGTGACAATACACTAATTACATAGTAGTTTTCAAAAATTCCGGCAGAAAATGCAAAAAAATGTATTCTTCTGTCAATGAAACGAATTTATCAACGCGATTATCACCCCACTTACGAAGCATGGATCGTCTTGAGCCTTGTATAACTTGTAGAGGACCCGTGACAATACAATATTTCATATTTACTTCAAATCAAAACATCCGACCAGAAAATACAAAATTGTGTTCTTCTGTCAATGTAAAGGCATCTATCAACCCGATTTTCACACCCACTTACGAGCATTGATCGACTTTAAACTTTGTATACTTGTAGAGTACCCGTGACAATACCAATAATTTCATATTTAATTTTCAAAACTCCCGGTCCAGAAAATACAAAAATTGTTGTTCTCTGCAATGTATACGGATCTATCAACGCGATTTCACCCACTTAACTAGCATTGTTGGATCGACTTGAAAACTTGGTACACTTGTAGACGACCCGTGCAATACAATAATTTTTATTTGCCTTTCAAAAATCACGGCAGAAAATACAAAAAAATGGGTTCATCTGTCAATGTAAACGGAAAATCTATCACGCGATTTTCAACGCACTTTCGACCATTGTCGACTTGAAACTTTGTATAGTTGTAGAGGACCCTGGACCAAACAAAATTTTTTATAAATTTTACTTTCAACAAAAGGCCAGGAAAAAAGAAAATACAAAAAAATGTGTTCTTCTGTCAATTGTAAATGGAAGCTATCAACTGTGATTTTCATTTACTTACGAACATGGATCGACTTGGAAACTTTGTATATTTGTAGAGGACCCGTGACAATAAAATAAATTTCATATTTACTTTCAAAATCCCGGCCAAAAATACAAAAAAAAGGTTCTTCTGTCAATGTTAAACGGAATCTATCAACGCGATTTTTCACCCACTTACGAGCATTGGATCGACTGAAACTTTGTATACTTGTAGAGGACCGTGACAATACATAATTTCATATTTACTTTCAAAACTCCGGCCAGAAAATATAAAAAATGTTTCTTCGTCCATGTACAAACGGAATTTATAACGCGATTTTCACCCACTTACGAGCATTTGATCGACTTAATTTTGTATCTGTAGAGGACCCGTGACATCCATAATTTTCATATTTATTAACTTTCAAAAATCCCCGGCTACAATATACAATGTTTTCTTCGGCAATTTAAACTGAATCTATCAAGCGATTTTTACCCCTTACTACCATTGGATCGACTTGAACTTTGTTACATGTAGAGGACCCTACAATACAATAATTTCATTCATACTACTTTCAAAATCCCCGGCCAGAAAATATAAAAAAAAATGTGTTCTTCGGTCAATACGTAAACGGAAGTTACAACGCGATTTCACTCCACTTACGAGCTTTTGATCGACTTTAAACTTTGTATCTTTTGAGGAACCCCATGAAATACGATAATTCATTTTACTTACTTCAAAATCCCCGCCAGAAAATACAAAAGATGTTTGCCTTCTGTCAATGTAAACGGAATCTATCAAGCGCGATTTCAACCCTCGATCATTGGATCGACTGAAACTTTGTATACATGTAGAGGACCCCGTGACAATACAATAATTTCATACTTACTTTCAAGCAAATCCTCCAGAAAATACAAAAATGTTTTCTTCTGTCCAATGTAAACCGAATCTATCAACGCGATTTTCACCACCCATTACGAGCATTGATCGCCTTGAAACTGTATACTTGTAGAGGAGCCGTGACATACAATAATTTTCATATTTACTTTAAAATATCCCTGGCCAGAAAATACAAAAAAATGTTTTCTTCTGTAATGTAAATGGAATCTTCAACGCACGATTTTTCATCCACTTACGAACATTGGATCGACTTGAAACTTTGTATAGACTTGTAGAGACCGTGAACAGTATACAATAATTTTCCATATATAACTTTCAAAAAATCCCGGCCAGAAATACAAAAAAATGTGTTCTTCTGAACCATGTAAACGGAAGCTATCAAACGGCGATTTTCAACCCACGAACGAGCATTTGATCGACTTGAAACCTTGTATACACTTGTAGAGTACGCGTGACAATACAAGAATTTCATATTTACTTTCAAATCCCGGCCCTAAAATACGAAAAATGTGTTCTTCTGTCAATGTAAACGAATTTATCAACGCGATTTGACACCCCTTACGAGCATTGGAAATCGACTTGAAACTTTGTATACTTTGTAGCGGCCCCTTGACAATACAATAAGTTCATATTTTACTTTCAACAACCCGGCCCAGAAATATAAAAAATGTGTTTCTTTGTCAATGTAACGGATTCTATCACGCGCTATTCACCCACTGACAGCTTGGATCGACTTGAAACTTTGAATACTTGTAGAGAATCCGTGACAATAAATAATTCATATTTACTTTCAAAACGCCCCGGACAAGAAACTACAAAAAAAATGTTTCTTCGTCAATGTAACCTGATCTTCACGCGATTTTCATCCACTTACGAACATTTGATCGAATTGAAACTTGTATACTTGTAGAGTACCCGTGACAATACAATACTTTCATATTTAACCTTCAAATACCCGGCTAGAAAATACAAAAATGTGTTTTCTGTCATGTAAAACGGAATTTATCACGCGATTTTAACCACTTACGAACGATTGATCGACTTGAAACTTTTGTAATACTTGTCTTGGGACCCTGACAATACAATAATTTCATATTACTTTCAAAATCCCGACGCAGAAAATCAAAATGTGTTCTTCTGTCCAATGTAACGGAACTATCAACGCGATTTTCTCCCACTTTACGAGCATTGGATCCTTGAAAACTTTGTATACTTGTTTAAAGGACGACCCGTGACGATACAATAATTTTATATTTCTTTTCAAAAATCACGGCCAGAAAATACAAAAAAATGTGTTCCATCTGTCAATGTAAACGGAATCTATCAACGCATTTTTCAACCGTCCCCTTTCTTCAATCACCATTGGATCGTACTGAACTTTTGTATCTTGTAGAGGACCCGTGAAATACAATAATTTTCTATTTTTTATTTTCAAAAATCCCGGCAGAAAATACAAAAATGTGTTCTTTCTCTCAATGTAAAAACGTAATCTTCAACCGATTTTCACCCACATTTACGAGCATTGGATCGACTTGAAACTTTGTATAGTTGAGAGGGAGACCGGGACAATACAATAAGTTTATATTTTACTTTCAAAAATCCTCGGACAGAAATACAAAAAATGGTTCTTCTGTCAATGGAAACGGAATCTATCATGCGATTTTCACCACTACGTGCATTGGATCGACTTGAAACTTTGTATATTTTGTAGAGGAACCCCGTGACAATAAATAATTTCCATATTTACTTCAAAATCCCGGCCAGAAAAATACAAAAAAAGTGGTTCTTTTGTCAATGAAATCGGAATCTATCAACGCGATTTTTCAACCCACTTACGACTGCCATTGGCTCGATTTGAAAACTTTGTATACATGTAGAGGACCCGTGACAATACAAATTTCCGTTTACGTTTGGCAGAAGAACACATTTTTTTTGTTTTTTCTTTGGATGGGGATTTTTGAAGTAATATGCAATTATGGTATGAACGGTCCTCTACAAGATCAAGTTTCAAGCGATCCAATGCGTAAGGGGTGAAAATCGCGTTGATAATTCCGTCACATTGACAGAAGAACACATCTTTTTGTATTTTCTGGACAGGATTTTTGAAAGTAAATATGAATTATTGTATTGTCACGGGTCCTCTACAGCATGCAATTTCAAGTCGATCCCAATCTTAGTAGCAGTGAAAATCGCGTGATAATCCGTCATGGACAGAAGAAATTTTTTTTATTTGTGGCGGGATTTTTGAAAGTAGATATAAATTATTGTAGTGTCCCGGCTCTACAAGCATACAAAGTTCAGTCGAGCCAAGGCTGTAAGGGGTGAAAAAGCGTGTAGATTCCGTACACCAATTGACAGAAGAACAAAATCCGCTGCAACAAATAAAAAAAATTTTTGACAACGACAAGGAATTTATCAACGCGATTAACACCCACTTACAAACATTGGATCGACTCAACTTTGCACACTGGTAGAGGACCCGACAAAAATATTGCATACTACTTTCAAAAATCCCACCCACAAAATACAAAAAAAAAGTGTCTTCTGTCAAGTAACGAATCTAGCACGGATTGTCACCCACTACCAACACAGTGGATGACTGAAACTTGCACACTGTAGAGAACCCGCCAAAATAAAATAATTATACCTTACTTAAAAAATCCGGCCCACAAAATACAAAAAAAGTGTTCTTTCGTCAAAGTAAAAAAACTTCAACGCGAATTTCACCCATTACAAACTTGGATCGACTGAAACTTGCACTTGTAGAAGAACCGCCACAATACAAAATTTCATAACTACTTTAAAAAACCCTCGCCACAAAATCAAACAAAGGTGTTCTTCTGTCAAGTAAACGGAATCTATCAACTCGATTTTCACCCACTACAACATTGGATGACTGAAAACTTGTACACTTGTAGAGGACCGCCACAACACAATAATTCATACAACTTGCAAAAATCCCCGCCACAAAATACAAAGAATTTTTCTGCAAGTAACGGAATATATCAAAGCGTTTTCACACACTTACAACATTGGATCGAATTGAAACTTTTAACACTCTTAGAAGAACCACCACAGACAATATTTCATACATACTTCAAAAATCCCCGCCACAAATACAAAAAAGATGTTTCTTCTGTCAAGGTAACCGAATCTATCAACGCGATGGGAACCCACTTACAACATTGGATCGACTTGAAACTTTGCACATGTAAAGAACCGCCACAATACAAAATTGCAGACCTCTTTCAAAAATCCCAGCCACAAAATACAAAAAAAGGTTTTCTGTAAAAGTAAACGAACTATCAACGCGATTTTCACCCACTTACAAACATTGGATCGACTTGAACTTTGCACACTTGTAGAGGACCGCCCAATACAATATTTCACACCTACTTTCAAAATCATCGCACAAAATCAATAAAAAGTGGTCTCGGTCAAGGAAACGGAACTATCAACGCGTTTTCAACCCACATACAACCATTGGATCGACTTGAACTTGTAACACTTGTAGAGGAACCGCCACAATACAATAAATTCATACTACTGTCAAAATCCCATCCACAAAATACAAAAAAGAGTTATTCCTCAAAGTAACGGAATCTATCAACGCGATTTTCACCCACTAAACAAACATGGGATCGACGTGAACTTTGCACAATTGTAGACGAGCCCGCAAAAACAATAATTCATACCTACTTCCAAAATACCGACAAAAATAAAAAAAAAAATTTCTTCTGTCAATTAACGGAATCTTCAACGAGATGTACACCAACTTACAAACATTGGATCGACTTGAAACTTTGCACACTTGTAAACGAACCCGCCACAATACAATAATTGCAACCTTACTTTAAAATATCCCGGCCAGAAAATACCAAAAAAATGTGTTTCTTCTGTCAATGTAAACGGAATCTATCAACGCGATTTTGCATTAACTTAACGACATTGGATCGACTTGAAACTTTGCATACTTGTAGAGGACCCGTGACAACACATAAAAATTTCCATATTTACTTTCAAAAATCCCGCCACAAAATACAAAAAAAGTGTTCTTCTGACCAATGTAAACGGAAGCTATCAACGAGCGATTTTCACCCACTTACGAAGACATTGGATCGACTTGAAACTTTGTATCAAAATTGTAGAGGAGCCGTGACAATACAATAATTTCATATTTACTTTCAAAAATCCCTTACAGAAAATACAAAAAAATGTGTTCTTCTGTCAAGTAAAACGGAATCTATCAACGCGATTTTCACCCACTTACGATCATTGGATCGAACTTGAAACTATGTATACTTGTAGAGGGAACCGCCACAATACAATAATTTCATATTAACTTTAAAATAACCCGGCCAGAATAAAAAAAAAATGATGTTCTTCTGTCAATGTAAATGGAATCTATCAACGCGATTTTCATCCACTTACGAACATTGGAATGATTGAAACTTTGTATACGTGTAGAGGACCCCGTGACAATACAATAATTTCATATTTACTTTCACAAAATCCGGCCAGAAAATACAAAAAATAGTGCTTCTTCTGACAATGTAAAACGGAAGCTATCAACGCGATTTCACACCCACGTACGAACATTTGAATCGACTTGAAACCGTGTATACTTGTAGAGGACGCGTTACAATACAATAATTTCATATTTACTTTCAAAAATCCCGGCCAGAAAATACAAAAAAATGTGTTCTTCTGTCAATGTAAACGGAATTTATCAACGCGATTTTCACCCACTTACGAACAACGGACCGACTTGAAACTTTGTATACTTGTAGAGCAACCCGTGACAATACAATAATTTCATATTTACTTTCAAAAATCCCCGGCCAGAAAAATAAAAAAATGTGTTCTTCTGTCAATGTAAACGGAATCTATCAAACGCGATTTTCACACCAACTTACCACAACAATTGGATCGACTTGGAAACTTTGAATACTTGTAGAGAATCCGTGACAATACAACAATAATTTCACATTCCACTTTCAAAACTCCCAGACACAAAATACAAAAAAAAAAATGTGTTCTTCTGTCAATGTAAACGGAATCTATCAACGCGAATTTTCAACCCAACGTAAACAAACATTGGATCGACTTAAAACTTTGTATACTTGTAGAGGACCCGTGACAACACAATAATTTCATATTTACCTTCAAAAATCCCGGCTACAAAATACCAAAAAATGTGTTCTTCTGTCAATGTAAACGGAATTTATCAACGCGATTTTCACCCACTTACGAACATTGGATCGACTTGAAACTTTGTATAGCTTGTAGTGGACCCGTGACAATACAATATTTTCATATTTACTTTCAAAAATCCCGACACAAATATACAAAAAATGTGTTCTTCTGTCAAAGTAAACGGAATCTATTCACGCGATGTTCACTCACCCAATTACAGCACATTGAAATCAACTTGGGAAACTTTGTACACTTGTAGAGGGACCCGTGACAATACAATAATTTCATATTTACTTTCAAAAATCCCGGCCAGAAAATATAAAAAATGTGTTCTTTCTTTGTCAATGTAAACGGAATTTATCAACGCGATTTTCACCCACTTACGAACATTTGATCGACTTGAAATTTTGTATACTTGTAGAGGACCGTCACAATACAATAATTTCGCATATTTACTTTCAAAAAATCCCGGCTAGAATACCACAAATGTGAATTCCTTCTGGTCAATGTAAACGGAATCTATCAACGCGATTTTTAACCCACTTACAACCATTGGATCGATTTGAAACTTTGTATACTTTTTGAGGACCCATGCGACAATACAATAATTTCATACTTACTTTCAAAAATCCCGGCCAGAAAAAAACAAAAGAAGTGTTCCTCTGTCAAATGTAAACGGAATCTGATCAACGCGATTTTCACCCACTTACGAGACATTGGATCGACTTGAAAACTTTGTATACATGTAGAGGACCCGTGACAATACAATAATTTTCATACTTACTTTCAAAAATCCCATCCAGAAAATACAAACAAATGCGTGTTCTTCTGTCAATGTAGACGGAATCTATCAAACGCGATTTTTCACCCACTTACGAGCATTGGATCGACTTTAAACTTTTGTAATACTTGTAGAGGACCCGGGACAATACAATAATTTCATATTTACTTTAGAAAAATCCCTGGCCGAAAATACAATAAAATGGTTTTCTTCTGTCAATGTAAAAAGCAAACTATCAACGCGATTTTTCACCCACTTTACGACCATTGGATTGACTTGAAACTTTGTATACTTGTAGAGGACCCGTGACAATACAATAATTTCATATTTACTTTCAAAAAACCCGGCCGGAAATACCAAAAAATGTGTTCTTCTCTCAATGTAAACGGAATCTATCAACGCGATTTTCACCCACATACGAGCATTGGATCGACTTGAAACTTTGTATAATTGTAGACGAGCCGTGACAAATACAATAATTTCATATTTACATCCAAAAAACCCTGAACAGAAAATACAAAAATATGTGTTCTTCTGTCAAAGTAAACGGAATCTATCAACGCGATTTTCAACCAACTTACGAGCAATTGGATCGACTTGAAACTTTGTATACTTGTAGACGAACCCGTCGACAATACAATAATTTCATATTTAACTTTAAAATATCCCGGCCAGAAAAATACCAAAAAATGTGTTCTTCTGTCAATGTAATGGAATCTATCAACGCGATTTTTATCCACTTACGAACATTAGATCGACTTGAAACTAGTAATACTTGTAGAGGACCCGTGACAATACAATAATTTAATATTTACTTTCAAAAATCCCGGCCAGAAATACAAACAAAAAAAAGTGGTTCTTCTGACCATGTAAACGGAAGCTATCAACGCGCGATTTTCAACCCCACTTACGAGCATTGGATCGACTTGAAACTTTGTATAATTGTAGAGGAACCGTGACAATACAATAATTTCATATTTACTTTAAATATCCCCGCCAAAAAATACAAAAAAATGTGTTCTTCTGTCAATGGTAAATGGAATCTATCAACGCGATATTTCATCCACTTAGAAACATTGGATCGACTTGAAACTTTGTATACTTGTAGAGGACCCTTGACAATACAATAATTTCATATATACTTTCAAAAATCCCGGCCAGAAAATACAAAAAAAATGTGTTCTTCTTGACTATGTAAAACGGAAGCTATCAACGCGATTATTTTCACCCACGTACGAGCATTTCATCGACTTGTGAAACCTTTGTATACTTGTAGAGGACGCGTGACAATACAATAATTTCATATTTACTTTCAAAAATCCCGGCCAGAAAATACAAAAAAATGTGTTCTTCTGTCAATGTAAACGGAATTTATTCAACGCGATTTTTGACCCACTTACGAGCAGTGGATCGACTTGAAACTTTGTATACTTGTAGAGGACCCGTGACAATACAATAATTTCATATTTACTTTCAAAATCCCGCGGCCAGAAAATAATAAAAAAATGTGTTCTTCTGTCAATGTAACGGATTCTATCAACGCGATTTTTCACCCACTTACGAGCATTGGATCGACTTGAAACTTTGTAATACTTGTAGTGGGACCCGTGACAATACAATAATTTCATATTTACTTTCAAAAATCCCCGACCAGAAAATACAAAAAATGTGTTCTTCTGTCAATGTAACGGAATCTATCAACGCGATTTTCACCCACTTACGAGCATTGGATCGACTTGAAACTTTGTATACTTGTAGACGACCCGTGACGATACAATAATTTTATATTTTCTTTCAAAAATCACGGCCAGAAAATACAAAAAAATGTGTTCATCTGTCAATGTAAACGGAATCTATCAACGCGATTTTCAACCACTTTCAACCATTGGATCGACTTGAAACTTTGTATACTTGTAGAGGACCCGTGACATTACAATAATTTCATATTTACTTTCAAAAATCCCGGCCAGAAAATACAAAAAATGTGTTCTTCTCTCAATGTAAACGGAATCTATCAACGCGATTTTCACCCACTTACGAGCATTGGATCGACTTGAAACTTTGTATACTTGTAGAGGACCCGGGACAATACAATAATTTTATATTTACTTTCAAAAATCCCGGACAGAAAATACAAAAAATGTGTTCTTCTGTCAATGTAAACGGAATCTATCAATGCGATTTTCACCCACTTACGAGCATTGGATCGACTTGAAACTTTGTATATTTGTAGAGGACCCGTGACAATAAAATAATTTCATATTTACTTTCAAAAATCCCGGCCAGAAAATACAAAAAAGTGTGTTCTTTTGTCAATGTAAACGGAATCTATCAACGCGATTTTCACCCACTTACGGCCATTGGATCGACTTGAAACTTTGTATACATGTAGAGGAACCCGTGACAATACAATAATTTCCGTTACGTTGGCAGAAGAACACATTTTTTTGTTTTTTTCTGGATGGAATTTTTGAAAGTAAATATGCAATTATTGTATTGAACGGGTCCTCTACATGTATACAAAGTTTCAAGTCGATCCCATGCTCGTAAGTGGGTGAAAATCGCGTTGATAGATTCCGTTTACATTGACAGAAGAACACATCTTTTTGTATTTTCTGGCCGGGATTTTTGAAAGTAAATATGAAATTATTGTATTGTCACGGGTCCTCTACAATTATGCAAAGTTTCAAGTCGATCCGATGTACGTAAGTGGGTGAAAATCGCGTTGTAAGATTCCGTTTACATTGACAGAAGAACACATTCTTTTGTATTTTCTGGCCGGGATTTTTGGAAAGTAGATATAAAATTAGTGTATTGTCCACGGGTCCGCTACACAGTATACAAAGTTTCAAGTCGATCCAATGCTCGTAAGTGGGTGAAAATAGCGTTGATAGATTCCGTTTACATTAACACAAGAACACATTTTTTGTATTGTCTGGCCGGGATTTTTGAAAGTAAATATGAAATTTATCAACGCGATTTTCACCCACTTACGAGCATTGGATCGACTTGAAACTTTGTATACTTGTAGAGGATCCGTGACAATAAAATAATTTCATATTTTACTTTCAAAAATCCCAGCCAGAAAAGTACAAAAATAATGTGTTCTTCTGTCAATGTAAACGGAATCTATCAACGCGATTTTCACCCACTTACGAACATTGGATCGACTTGAAACTTTGTATACTTGTAGAGAACCCGTGACAATAAAATAATTTCATATTTACTTTCAAAAATCCCGGTCAGAATGTACAAAAAAAGTGTTCTTCTGTCAATGTAACGGAATCTATCAACGCGATTTTCACCCACTTACGAGCATTGGATCGACTTGAAACTTTGTATACTTGTAGAGGAACCGTGACAATACAATAATTTCATATTTACTTTCAAATATCCCGGCCAGAAAATACAAAAAAATGTGTTCTTCTGTCAATGTAAACGGAATCTATCAACGCGATTTTCATCCACTTACGAACATTGGATCGACTTGAAACTTTGTATACTTGTAGAGGACCCGTGACAATACAATAATTTCATATATAACTTTTCAAAATCCCGGCCAGAAAATACAAAAAAATGTGTTCTTCTGACAATGTAAACGGAAGCTATCAACGCGATTTTCCACCCACGTACGAGCATTTGATCGACTTGAAACCTTGTATACTTGTAGAGGACGCGTGACAATACAATAATTTCATATTTACTTTCAAAAATCCCGGCCAGAAAATACAAAAAAATGTGTTCTTCTGTCAATGTAAACGGAAATTTATCAACGCGATTTTCACCCACTTACGAGCATTGGATCGACTTGAAACTTTGTATACTTGTAGAGGACCCGTGACAATACAATAATTTCATATTTACTTTCAAAAATCCCGGCCAGAAAATACAAAAAAAATGTGTTCTTCTGTCAATGTAAACGGATTCTAATCAACGCGGATTTTCACCCACTTACGAGCATTGGGATCGACTTGAAACTTTGATATACTTGTAGAGAATCCGTGACAATACAATAATTTCATATTTACTTTCAAACATCCCGGACAGAAAATACAAAAAAAATGTGTTCTTCTGTCAATGTAAACGGAATCTATGAACGCGATTTTCATCCACTTACGAACATTGGATCGAATTGAAACTTTGTATACTTGTAGAGTACCCGTGACAATACAACAATTTCATATTTACCTTCAAATATCCCGGCTAGAAAATACAAAAAATGTGTTCTTCTGTCAATGTAAACGGAATCTATCAACGCGATTTTCACCCACTTACGAACATTGGATCGACTTGAAACTTTGTATACTTGTAGTGGACCCGTGACAATACAATAATTTCATATTTACTTTCAAAAATCCCGACCAGAAAATACAAAAAATGTGTTCTTCTGTCAATGTAAACGGAATCTATCAACGCGATTTTCACCCACTTACGAGCATTGGGTCGACTTGAAACTTTGTATACTTGTAGACGACCCGTGACGATGCAATAATTTTATATTTTCTTTCAAAAATCACGGCCAGAAAATACAAAAAAATGTGTTCATCTGTCAATGTAAACGGAATCTATCAACGCGATTTTCACCCACTTTCAACCATTGGATCGACTTGAAACTTTGTATACTTGTAGAGGACCCGTGACAATACAATAATTTCATATTTACTTTCAAAAATCCCGGCCAGAAAATACAAAAATGTGTTCTTCTCTCAATGTAAACGGAATCTATCAACGCGATTTTCACCCACTTACGAGCATTGGATCGACTTGAAACTTTGTATAGTTGTAGAGGACCCGGGACAATACAATAATTTTATATTTACTTTCAAAAATCCCGGACAGAAAATACAAAAAATGTGTTCTTCTGTCAATGTAAACGGAATCTATCAATGCGATTTTCACCCACCTACGTGCATTGGATCGACTTGAAACTTTGTATATTTGTAGAGGACCCGTGACAATAAAATAATTTCATATTTACTTTCAAAAATCCCGGCCAGAAAATACAAAAAAATGTGTTCTTTTGTCAATGTAAACGGAATCTATCAACGCGATTTTCACCCACTTACGGCCATTGGATCGATTTGAAACTTTGTATACATGTAGAGGACCCGTGACAATACAATAATTTCCGTTACGTTGGCAGAAGAACACATTTTTTTGTTTTTTCTGGATGGGATTTTTGAAAGTAAATATGCAATTATTGTATTGAACGGGTCCTCTACATGTATACAAAGTTTCAAGTCGATCCCATGCTCGTAAGTGGGTGAAAATCGCGTTGATAGATTCCGTTTACATTGACAGAAGAACACATCTTTTTGTATTTTCTGGCCAGGATTTTTGAAAGTAAATATGAAATTATTGTATTGTCACGGGTCCTCTACAAGTATGCAAAGTTTCAAGTCGATCCAATGCACGTAAGTGGGTGAAAATCGCATTGATAGATTCCGTTTACATTGACAGAAGAACACTTTTTTTGTATTTTCTGGCCGGGATTTTGAAAGTAGATATAAAATTATTGTATTGTCCCGGGTCCTCTACAAGTATACAAGTTTTCAAGTCGATCCAATGCTCGTAAGTGGGTGAAAATAGCGTTGATAGATTCCGTTTACATTGACAGAAGAACACATTTTTTGTATTTTCTGGCCGGGATTTTTGAAAGTAAATATGAAATTTTATCAAACGCGATTTTCACCCACTTACGAGCATTGGATCGACTTGAAACTTTGTATACTTGTAGAGGATCCGTGGACAAGACAATAATTTCATATTTACTTTAAAAATCCCCATCCAAGAAATACCACAAAAATGTGTTCTTCTCTCAATGTAAACGGAATCTATCAACGCGATTTTCACCAACTTACGAGCAGTGGATCGACTTGAAATTTGGTAAATTTGTAGAGGACCAATGGACAATACAATAATTTCATATTTACTATTCAAAAATCCCGGCCAGAAACATACAAAAAGATGTGTTCTTCTCTCAATGTAAACAGAATCTATCAACGCGATTTTCACCCACGTACGAAGCATTGGATTCGACTTGACACTTTGTATACATGTAGAGGACCCGTGACAATACACTATTTTTTTCATATTTACTTTCAAAAATCCCGTCCAGAAAATACAAAAAAATGTGTTCTTCTGTCAATGTAAACGGAATCTATCAACGCGAATTTTCAACCACTTATCGAGCATTGGATCGACTTGAAAAACTTTGTATACTTTGTAGAGGAACCCGTGACAATTACAATAATTTCATATTTACCTTTCAAAATCCCTGGCAGGAAAATAATATAAAATGTGTTCTTCTGTCAATGTGAAACGGAATCTATCAACGCGATTTTCACCCACTTTACGACCATTGGATCGATTTGAGAACTTTGTAATACTTGTAGAGGTACCCGTGACAATACAATAATTTCATATTTACTTTCAAAAAATACCGTCCAGAAAATACAACAAAAATGTGTTCTTCTGTCAATGTAAACGGAATCTATCAAACGCGATTTTCACCCACATACGAAGCATTGGATCGACTTGAAACTTTGTAGAATTGTAGAGGAGACGTGACAATACAATAATTTCATATTTACTTCCAAAATCCCCGCCAGAAAAATACAAAAAAATGTGTTCTTCTGTCAATGTAAACGGAATCTATCAACGCGATTTTCACCCACTTACGAGCATTGGATCGACTTCAAACTTTGTATACTTGTAGAGGACCCGTGACAATACAATAATTTCATATTTACTTTCAAAAATCCCGGCCAGAAAATACAAAAAAATGTGTTCTTCTGTCAATGTGAATGGAATCTATCAACGCGATTTTCACCCACTTACCAGCATTGGATCGACTTGAAACTTTGTACACTTGTAGAGGACCCGTGACAATACAATAATTTCATATTTACTTTCAAAAATCCCGGACAGAAAATACAAAAAAATGTGTTCTTCTGTCAATGTAAACGGAATCTATCAACGCGATTTTCACCCACTTACGAGCATTGGATCGGACTTGAAACTTTGTATAATTGTAGAGGAGCCGCTGACAATACAATAATTCATATTTACTTTCAAAAATCCCTGACAGAAAATACAAAAAAATGTGTTTTTCTGTCAATGTAAACGGAATCTATCAACGCGATTTTCACCAACTTACGAGCATTGGATCGACTTGAAACTTTGTATACTTGTAGAGGACCCGTGACAATACAATAATTTCATATTTACTTATAAAAATATCCGGCCAGAAAATACAAAAAATTGTGTTCTTCTGTCAATGTAAACGGAATCTATCAACGCGATTTTCACCCACTTACGAACATTGGATCGACTTGAAACTTTGTATACTTGTAGAGGACCCGTGACAATACAATAATTTCATATTTACTTTCAAAAATCCCGGCCAGGAAAATACAAAAAAATGTGTTCTTCTGTCAATGTAAACGGAAGCTATCAACGCGATTTTTCACCCACGTACGAGCATTGGATCGACTTGAAACTTTTGTATACTTGTAGAGGACGCGTGACAATACAATAATTATATATTTACTTTCAAAAATCCCGGCCAGAAAATACAAAAAAAATGTGTTCTTCTGTCAATGTAAACGGAATCTATCAACGCGATTTTCACCCACTTACGAACATCGGATCGACTTGAAACTTTGTATACTTGTAGAGGACCCGTGACAACAAAATAATTTCATATTTACTTTCAAAAATCCCGGCCAGAAAATACTAAAAAATGTGTTCTTCTGTCAATGTAAAAGGAATCTATCAACGCGATTTTCACCCACTTACGAACATCGGATCGACTTGAAACTTTGTATACTTGTAGAGGACCCGTGACAACACAATAATTTCATATTTACTTTCAAAAATCCCGGCCAGAAAATACCAAAAAAGTGTTCTTCTGTCAATGTAAACGGAATCTATCAAACGCGATTTTCATCTCACTTAACGAACATTGGATCGACTTGAAACTTTGTATACTTGTAGAGGACCCGTGACAACACAATAATTTCATATTTACTTTCAAAAATCCCGGCCAGAAAATACCAAAAAATGTGTTCTTCTGTCAATGTAAACGGAATTTATCAACGCGATTTTCACCCACTTACGAACATTGGATCGACTTGAAACTTTGTATACTTGTAGAGGACCCGTGACAATACAATAATTTCATATTTACTTTCAAATATCCCGACCAGAAAATACAAAAAATGTGTTCTTCTGTCAATGTAAACGGAATCTATCAACGCGATTTTCACCCACTTACGAGCATTGGATCGACTTGAAACTTTGTATACTTGTAGAGGACCCGTGACAATACAATAATTTCATATTTACTTTCAAAAATCCCGGCCAGAAAAAACAAAAAAATGTGTTCTTCTGTGAATGTAAACGGAATCTATCAACGCGATTTTCACCCACTTACGAGCATTGGATCGACTTGAAACTTTGTATACTTGTAGAGGACCCGTGACAATACAATAATTTCATATTTACTTTCAAAAATCCCGGCCAGAAAATACAAAAAAATGTTTTCTTCTGTCAATGTAAACGGAATCTATCAACGCGATTTTCACCCACTTACGAAGCATTGGATCGACTTGAAACTTTGTATACTTGTAGAGGACCCGTGACAATACAATAATTTCATATTTACTTTCAAAAATCCCGACCAGAAAATACAAAAAAATGTGTTCTTCTGTCAACGTAAACGGAATCTATCAACGCGATTTTCACCCACTTACGAGCATTGGATCGACTTGAAACTTTGTATACTTGTAGAGGACCCGTGACAATACAATAATTTCATATTTACTTTCAAAAATCCCGGCCAGAAAATACAAAAAAATGTGTTCTTCTGTCAACGTAAACGGAATCTATCAACGCGATTTTCACCCACTTACGAGCATTGGATCGACTTGAAACTTTGTATACTTGTAGAGGACCCGTGACAATACAATAATTTCATATTTACTTTCAAAAATCCCGGCCAGAAAATACAAAAAAATGTGTTCTTCTGTCAATGTAAACGGAATCTATCAACGAGATTTTTTTAATTAAATTATGCAAATATCCTTGAATAGAAATTTACAGAATCTAAGAATTTAACATTTATTACAAAATCTGTTTAGTATCTTTATGAATGAAGACTAATATACAAAAACTCGTCCACCAGATTCAAAACTTAATAAATATGAAATTCCTCTAGTTATTGAGTTTATTTCTAGTTAATCTAAGATTTCAAACAAAAATATACATGCTCCAAATTTTAAGAGCAATAAAAATATTTGATTCATACTACATTTTATCATAAAAAACTAAAATAACTTTATAATGTCTAAGCAATTTGATTTTTTCTTACAAATTCATTCCTTCTGATATATTCTAGCGACGATCTGCCTCAACCCTAAGTACTGTCTACAGATATTGTAACAAGGGGACTGTCATGCTGAAACCTAACTATGTATTTCAAACTAGTTTAACTACGTAGTCCGAGGCATGCTCATCACAGTCTGTGTTCTGTAACATTTCCACCAGCTCTAAATTTTGTTTCTACTGCATAACAATTGCAGTCTTCAGCCAGCAAAATCACCATTTCTTGATAAACATGATGTAGTCTACAATCAACCTGACTTTAAAGATTAAAATCATTCAAGAATTTAAAAAAATTAATTTGTAACTGACTAACGCTATTAAATCCAAATGTTCGTGACTGCAGACATAAACTCTCCATATATCCCTATCTTTAACCAATGTATTCCAATTATTCCCTGTATAATCTACTCCCTTTAAATCATGTTTAATGTTATACTCCCACCTCGTTCTTGGCCTGTCTACTGGATGATTTCCATCTGATTTTCCTAGAAGATGCTCCTCTCATTCTCCATTTGTGCCACATGTGCTGTCCATCGCAGTCTAAGAGACTTAACTGTTCTTATTATATCTGGTTTCCTATAAAGATCATTTGTTGCTCACTGTTATGTAATCTTCTCCATTTGTCTGTTCATCTCTCTTTGGTCCAAACATTTTCCTATGAACTTTATTCTCAAATACTCTTAATATATTTTCCCTCTTACCTGTCCACACCTACTGGATGTGAGAAGAGAGTCCGTATGTTCTGAGGTAAAACAGGTACATAACTGACGTGTGCTACCAGCAACATTAGGTATGGCATCTCTACACCAGTGTTGCCACTATTAAAGTCCCAACCCTCATAATGTTACTTGCTATCATCATTTATTTAAAATATTTATGACATATTAAAACTGTGTAGGCGTATATGAAAAACAGTCAATTTGGGCTGATAGAATAGTTACTAAACCAAGGCACTGTGACAAAAAAATCATGACTTATTTCGGTTGGTCCCTCGGTGGTTGATTTCCTCGTAGCACAAGATGAAGGGCAAGAATGTGGGTGAAATGAAAGAAAATAAATTGATTTGTGATCTTTAGCACATTAATTGACTATCAATACTAAAAACCTAACTATCTGTCTTTCTTATATTTACTGCAGCTGCTTATATTTACTCTAATTATTGAACTATTAATATTTGCTAATCTTAATTCTTTATATTTATTGTTTACAGTTACTTTAAAAAATTGACTTCAAGAATAAACTATAAATATGCTCACTTAATATTTATGACTGAGCTACATCAGACCTGAACCTGTCACTTGAATCTACTGTAGCTATGAAGATTACCACCATTTATCAAGTTCTACATTTTTAAAATTTTAAAAAAAATTGAGAAATTAACTTTTCAATTGTATACATCAATAAAATTTTAAAAGAATTATTTTTGACAAATTAAATTTTTGTTATAAATTATGTCTAGCATCAGAATGCAAGCAAATTTACGAACTTGATCCACATGGAAAGAATGTACCAAATTGACTATACGAGTTAAGAACACTTATGAAGAATACATATTGAAGATTGCAAGAAGATTCACGGAAACGACCAGAATGCACATACTTGCTAATCAAAGAAATTTGAAAGAAACCATCTATCAAAATAAAGTTTATGTTGAAGACCAGACAACCAATTAACATCTGAAACCTCTTTGCAAGCGTCCACAATTTTATTAACAAACGAACTCCAGAATAAGAAAATCAACAAATGACAAACCACCTTCAAGATGATAAAAATTCACATACAAACCATAAGACATTGCAACACCAAAGACAAATAAAGATTAATAAAATTATATGCCACAAAAATTCCAGAAAAAAAATCACAAGACAACACAACAATTCCCAAGCCAATTGTAGAAGAACAATAAAAATATACAAAAAAATAACAAAATATAGAATAACAAAGCTATATGCCACAAATAAATATATATCGGATGACAATACAACAATCGCCAAGTCAAATATAGGAAAACAACGAAACTGTTTAACACAAAAATTCCGGGAAAAACAAGGCGAGATAATACACTTCCCAAGACACCAACAGCCACATGGATAACAAATTATAATCAAATTCATGAAAAATTTGAAGACTTGTTTGACTAAAATGTCAATATATTGAAACCTTAACAGAATTGTGGAGTAACACAAAATGTGAGTGTTTTAAAACTATAGATGATGTAGTTACACGACTTGCATTCTGCACACTAAAACATGACAAAATATTATCAAAAATTAGTTTAAATTACATTAGAGTATAAATAAAATATTATTTTGTAGAACTTAATATCTATTGGTAATAAGACACTGCCTAAAAGTAAAATTGTTTAATAATGAATAGTATTATAAATAATTTCTTAATATTAAAAGCTAGAGGGTGGGTGGTGGAGGGGTTGAGGATGAGATCACTGCACTTCACACGACACATCTGAAAATAAAACAAAATAAATAGAAAATACATTATAACAATATAAACAATCCAGAATTTGAAGAGAAAAAATTACACACTCAGACTACCAGCAACATTAGGTATGGCATCTCTACACCAGTGTTGCCACTATTAAAGTACCAACCCCTCATAATGTTACTTCCTATCATCATTTATATAAAATATTTATGACTTATTAAAACTGTGTAGGCGTATATGAAAAAACAGACAGTTGAGCTGATAGAATAGTTGCAAATGATGCAAGATGCAAGATGCAAGATGCAAGATGCAAGATGCAAGATGCAAGATGCAAGGTGCAAGATGCAAGATGCAAGGTGCAAGGTGCAAGGTGCAAGGTGCAAGGTGCAAGGTGCAAGGTGCAAGATGCAAGATGCAAGATGCAAGATGCAAGATGCAAGAGTGCAAGAGTGCAAGGTTGAAAGGTGTGCAAGGTGCAAGGTGCAAGGTGCAAGATGCAAGATGCAAGATGCAAGATGCAAGATGCAAGATGCAAGATGCAAGATGCAAGATGCAAAGATGCAAGATGCAAGATGCAAGATGCAAGATGCAAGATGAAAGATGAAAGATGCAAGATGCAAGATGCAAGACTTGTGATAGAGTAAAGCGTTTATGATGCATAGAATCCAGTAAAAGTACAGAATTACAAAATTGTGTTGGAAAATGTTATATTCTTGCAGGTTGACCAAAAACTGTCAAATTTTTCGAAACTTCATAAAAATGCAAAACTACTATCTAGAAACTGTGTCCCGGATTTATAATGCAAAAAATCCGGTGCAAACCAGATATTCAAAATTGAGTTTTACGTGGTTATCGAATTACAGGTTAACAAAAAAATGTAAAAATTCTGGATTATTAAGAAACTGCATAACTACTTTGTTAAGACAATGTAAAGCGTTTATGATGCAAAAATCCAGTATAAGTACTTAACTTGAGATAGAGTAAAGCGTTTATAATGCATAGAATCCAGTATAAGTACATAACCTCAAAATTGTGTTGGAAAATGTTATATTCTTACAGTTTGACGAAAAACTGTCAAATTTTTCGAAACTTCAAAAAATGCAAAACTGCTATCTAGAGACTGTGTCCCGGATTTATAATGCAAAAAATCCGGTGTCAAACCTGATATTCAAAATTGAGTTTTCCGTGGTTATCGAATTACAGGTTAACAAAAAATGCTTATCTGTTCTTATTATATCTGGTTTCCTATAAAGATCATTTGTAGCTCACTGTTATGTAATCTTCTCCATGTGTCTGTTCATCTCTCTTTGGTCCAAACATTTTCCTATGAACTTTATTCTCAAATACTCTTAATATATTTTATCTCTTACCTGTCCACACCTACTGGATGTGAGAAGAGAGGTGTCCGTATGTTTCTGAGGTAAAACAGGTACATAACTGACGTGTGCTACCAGCAACATTAGGTATGGCATCTCTAAAACACCAGTGTTGCACTATTGAAGTCCCAACCCTCATAATGTTACTTCCTATCATCATTTATTTAAAATATTTATGACTTATTAAAAACTGTGTAGGCGTATATGGAAAACAGTCAATGTTGAGCTGATAGAGCTAGTTGCAAGATGCAAGATGCAAGATGCAAGATGCAAGATGCAAGATGCAAGAGAATGCAAAGACGCAACACGCAACACGCAAGACGCAAGATGCAAGTTGCAAGATGCAAGATGCAAGATGCAAGATGCAAGATGCAAGATGCAAAATGCAATTTTTCGAAACTTCATAAAAATGCAACACTACTATCTAGGAGAACTGGACCCGGATCTATAATACCAAAAATCCGGTGCACCTGTGCAACCAGATATTCAAAATTGAGTTTTCCGTGGTGATCCGACATTACAGGCAAAGAGGCAGAATGCAAGATGCAAGATGCCAAGATTGCTAAGATGCCAGATGCAAGATGCAAGATTGCAAGATGCAAAGATGCAACAGGCAAGATGCAACATGCAACATGCAAGATGCAAGATGCATGATGCAAGATGCAAGATGCAAGATGCAAGATGCAAGATTCAAGATGCAAGATGCAAGATGCAAGATGCAAGATGCAAGATCAGAGCAAGGTGCAAGTATGCAAGATGCAAGATGCAAGACTTGTGATAGAGTAAAGCGTTTATGATGCATATAATCCAGTATATGTACAGAATTACAAAATTGTGTTGGAAAATGTTATATTCTTACAATTTGACAAAAAACTGTCAAATTTTTCGAAACGTCAAAAAAATGCAAAATACTATCTAGAGGCTGTGTCCCGGATTTATAATGCAAAAATCCGGTGTCAAACCAGATATTCAAAATTGAGTTTTCCGTGGTTTTCGAATTACAGGTTAACAAAAAAATGTAAAAATTCTCGATTATTAAGAAACTGCATAACTACTTTCTTAAGACAATGTAAAGCGTTTATGATGCAAAAATCCTGTATAAGTACTTAACCTCAAAATTGTGTTGAAAAATGTTTATATTCTTTCTACGTTTGACCAGAAAAATGTTAATTTTTTTTCGAAACTTCATACAAATGCCAAAACTACTATCTAGAGACTGTGTCCCGGATTTATAATGCAAAAAATCCGGTGTCAAACCAGATATTCAAAATTGAGTTTTCCGTGGTTATCGAATTACAGGTTAACAAAAAAATGTAAAAATTCTCGATTATTAAGAAACTGCATAACTACTTTGTTAAGACAATGTAAAGCATAATTATGACGCAAAAATCCAGTATAAGTACTTAACTTGAGATAGAGTAAAGCTGTTTATAATGCATAGAATCCAGTATTAAGTACATAACCTCAAAATTGTGTTGGAAAATGTTTATATTCTTACAGTTTGACGAAAACTGTCAAAGTTTTCGAAACTTCAAAAAAAAAAATGCAAAACTACTATCTAGATACTGTGTCCCGGATTTTATAATGCAAAAAATCCGGTGTCAAACCAGATATTCAAAATTGAGTTTTCCGTGGTTATCGAATTACAGGTTAACAAAAAATGCTTATCTGTTCTTATTATATCTGGTTTCCTATAAAGATAATTTGTAGCTCACTGTTATGTAATCTTCTCCATTTGTCTGTTCATCTTATTTTTGGTTCAAACATTTTCCTATGAACTTTATTCTCAAATACTCTTAATATATTTTTCCCTCTTACCTGTCCACACCTACTGGATGTGAGAAGAGAGTCCGTATGTTTCTGAGGTAAAACAGGGTACATAACTGACGTGTGCTACCAGCAACATTAGGTATGGCATCTCTAAACCAGTGTTGCCACTATTAAAGTCCCAACCTTCATAATGTTACTTGCTATCATCATTTATTTTAAAATATTTATGACTTATTAAAAACTGTGTAGGCGTATATGGAAAACAGTCAAGTTGAGCTGATAGAATAGTTGGCAAGATGCAAGATGCAAGATGCAAGATGCAAGATGCAAGATGCAAGATGAAAGATGCAAGACAGCAAGACGCAAGACGCAAGACGACAGACGCAAGACGCAAGATGCAAGATGCAAGAGTGCAAGATGCAAGATGCAAAATGCAATTTTTCTAAACTTCAAAAAAAATGCAAAACTACTATCTAGAGACTGTTCCGGATTTATAATGCAAAAAATCCGTCGTCAAACCAGATTTTCAAAATTGAGTTTTCCGTGGTTATCGAATTACAGGCAAGATGCAAGATGCAAGATGCAAGATGCAAAGATGCAAGATGCAAAATGCAAGATGCAAGATGAAAGATGCAAGATGCAAGATGCAAGATGCAAGATGCAAGATGTAAGATGGCAAGAGTGCAAGATGCAAGATGCAAGATGTAAGATGCAAGATGCAAAATGCAAGATGGAAGATATAAGATGCAAGATGCAAGGATGCCAAGATGCAAGATGCAAGATGCAAGATGCAAGATGCAAGATGCAAGATGCAAGATTGCAAGAGTGCAAGATTCAAGATGCAAGATGGCAAGATGCAAGATGCAAGATGCAAGACTTGTGATAGAGTAAAGGGTTTATGATGCATAGAATCCAGTATATGTACAGAATTACAAAATTGTGTTGAAAAATGTTATATTCTTACAGTTTCATCAAAAATTTGTCAATTTTTTTCGAAACGTCAAAAAAAATGCAAAAACTACTATCTAGAGGCTGTGTCCCGGATTTATAATGCAAAAAATCCGGTGTCAAAGAAGATATTCAAAATTGAGTTTTCCGTGGTTATCGAATTACAGGTTTAACAAAAGAATGTAAAAATTCTCGCTTATTAAGAAACTGGCATAACTACTTTGTTAAGACAATGTAAAGCGTTTATGATGCAAAAATCCAGTACAAATACTTAACCTCAAAATTGTGTTGACAAAATGTTATATTCTTACAGTTTGACCAGAAAATTGTTAAATTTTCGAAACTTCATAAAAATACAGACTGTGTCCCGGATTTATAACGCAAAAAATCCGATGCCAAACCTGATATTCAAAATTGAGTTTTACGTGGTTTATCGAATTACAGGTTAACAAAAAAATGTAAAAATTCTCGATTATTAAGAAAACTGCATAACTACTTTGTTAAGACAATGTAAAGCGTTTATGATGCAAAAATCCAGTATAAGTACTTAACTTCAGATAGAGTAAAGCGTTTATAATGCATAGAATCCAGTATAAGTTATATAACCTCAAAATTGTGTTGGAAAATGTTATATTCTTACAGTTTGACGAAAAACTGTCAAATTTTTCGAAACTTCAAAAAAATGCAAAACTACTATCTAGAGACTGTGTCCCGGATTTATAATGCAAAAAATCCGGTGTCAAACAGGATATTCAAAATTGAGTTTTCCGTGGTTATCGAATTACAGGTTAACAAAAAATGTAAAAATTCTCGATTATTAAGAAACTGCATAACTACTTCCTTGAAACAATGTATAGCGTTTATGATGCAAAAATCCAGTATAAGTACATAACCTCAAATTGTGTTGAAAAATGTTATATTCTTAGAGTTTGACCAGAAAATGTCAACTTTGACGAACATTCTTAAAAATGCAAAAACTACTATCTAGAGACTGTGTCCCGGATTTATAATGCAAAAAATCCGGTATAAATCCAGAATTTCAAAATTGAGTTTTCCGTGGTTATCGTCTTAGACATAAACAAAAAATGTAAAAATTCACGATTATTAAGATACTGCATAACTACTTTGTTGAGAAAGTGTAAAGCGTTTATGATGCAAAAAATCTAGTATAAGTACATAACTTCAAAATTGTGTTGGAAAATGTTGTATTCTTACAGTTTCACCAGAAAATGTCAAATTTTTCGAAACTTCAAAAAATGCAAAACTACTATCTAGAGACTGTGTCCTGGATTTATAATGCAAAAAATCTGGTATAAATCCAGAATTTCAAAATTGAGTTTTCCGTGGTTATCGTCTTAGAGATTAACAAAAAATGTAAAAAAATCACGATTATTAAGATACTGCATAACTACTTTCTTGAGATAGAGTAAAGCGTTTATGATGCATAGAATCCAGTATAAGTACAGAATTACAAAATTGTGTTGGAAAATGTTATATTCTTACAGTTTCACAAAAACTGTCAAATTTTTTCGAAACGTCAAAAAAATGCAAAACTACTATCTAGAGGCTGTGTCCCGGATTTATAATGCAAAAAATCCGGTGTCAAACCAGATATTCAAAATTGAGTTTTCCGTGGTTATCGAATTACAGGTTAACAAAAGAATGTAAAAATTCTCGATTATTAAGAAACTGCATAACTACTTTGTTAAGACAATGTAAAGCGTTTATGATGCAAAAATCCAGTACAAGTACTTAACCTCAAAATTGTGTTGAAAAATGTTATATTCTTACAGTTTGACCAGAAAATGTTAAATTTTTCGAAACTTCATAAAAATACAGACTGTGTCCCGGATTTATAATGCAAAAAATCCGATGCAAACCAGATATTCAAAATTGAGTTTTACGTGGTTATCGAATTACAGGTTAACAAAAAAATGTAAAAATTCTCGATTATTAAGAAACTGCATAACTACTTTGTTAAGACAATGTAAAGCGTTTATGATGCAAAAATCCAGTATAAGTACCTAACTTCAGATAGAGTAAAGCGTTTTATAATGCATAGAATCCAGTATATGTATATAACATCAAAATTGTGTTGGAAAATGTTATATTCTTACAGTTTGACGAAAAACTGTCAAATTTTTCGAAACTTCAAAAAAATGCAAAACTACTATCTAGAGACTGTGTCCCGGATTTATAATGCAAAAAATCCGGTGTCAAACAGGATATTCAAAATTGAGTTTTCCGTGGTTATCGAATTACAGGTTAACAAAAAATGTAAAAAATTCTCGATTATTAAGGAAAGTGCATAACTACTTCCTTGAAACAATGTATAGCGTTTATGATGCAAAAATCCAGTATAAGTACATAACCTCAAAATTTGTGTTGAAAAATGTTATATTCTTAGAGTTTGACCAGAAAATGTCAAATTTTTCGAAACTTCTTAAAAATGCAAAACTACTATCTAGAGACTGTGTCCCGGATTTATTAATGCAAAAAATCCGGTATAAATCCAGAATTTCAAAATTGAGTTTTCCGTGGTTATCGTCTTAGACATTAACAAAAAAATGTAAAAATTCACGATTATTAAGATACTGCATAACTACTTTGTTGAGAAAGTGTAAAGCGTTTATGATGCAAAAAATCCAGTATAAGTACATAACTTCAAAATTGTGTTGGAATATGTTGTATTCTTACAGTTTCACCAGAAAATGTCAAATTTTTCGAAACTTCAAAAAATGCAAAACTACTATCTAGAGACTGTGTCCTGGATTTATAATGCAACAAATCTGGTATAAATCCAGAATTTCAAAATTGAGTTTTCCGTGGTTATCGTCTTAGAGATTAACAAAAAAATGTAAAAAATTCACGATTATTAAGATACTGCACAACTACTTTCTTGAGATAGAGTAAAGTGTTTATGATGCATAGAATCCAGTAAAAGTACAGAATTACAAAATTGTGTTGGAAAATGTTATATTCTTACAGTTTGACCAGAAAACTGTCAAATTTTTCGAAACTTCAAAAAAATGCAAAACTACTATCTAGAGACTGTGTCCCGGATTTATAATGCAAAAAATCCGGTGTCAAACCAGATATTCAAAATTGAGTTTTCCGTGGTTACCGAATTACAGGTTAACAAAAAAATGTAAAAATGTCGATTATTAAGAAACTGCATAACTACTTTCTTTAGACAGTGTAAAACGTTTATGATGCAAAAAATCCAGTAAAGTATATAATTTCAAAATTGTGTTGAAAAACGTTATATTCTTACAGTTTGACCAGAAAATGTCAAATTTTTCGAAACTTCAAAAAATGCAAAACTACAATCTAGAGACTGTGTCTTGGATTTATAATGCTAAAATCTGGTATAAATCCAGAATTTCAAAATTACTTGCTATCATCATTTATTTAAAATATTTTATGACTTATTAAAACTGTGTAGGCGTATATGGAAAACAGTCAAGTTGAGCTGATAGAATAGTTGCAAGATGCAAGATGCAAGATGCAAGATGCAAGATGAAAGATGCAAGACGCAAGACGCAAGACGCAAGACGAAAGACGCAAGACGCGAGATGCAAGATGCAAGATGCAAGATGCAATATGCAAGATGCAAGATGCAAGATGCAAGATGCAAGATGCAAAATGCAATTTTTCGAAACTTCAAAAAAATTGCAAAACTACTATCTAGAGACTGTTCCGGATTTATAATGCAAAAAATCCGTCGTCAAACCAAATATTCAAAATTGAGTTTTCCGTGGTTATCGAATTACAGGCAAGATGCAAGATTGCAAGATGCAAGATGCAAGATGCAAGATGCAAGAGCAAGATGCAAGATGCAAGATGCAAGATGCAAGATGTAAGATGTAAGATGCAAGATGGAAAGATGCAAGATGCAAGATGCAAGATGCAAGATGCAAAATGCAAGATGCAAGATATAAGATGCAAGATTCAAGATGCAAGATGTAAGATGCAAGATGCAAGATGCAAGATGCAAGATGCAAGATGCAAGATGCAAGATGCAAGATGGAAGAGATGCAAGATTCAAGATGCAAGATGCAAGGTGCAAGATGCAAGGTGCAAGATGCAAGACTTGTGATAGAGTAAAGGGTTTATGATGCATAGAATCCAGTATATGTACAGAATTACAAAATTGTGTTGGAAAATGTTATATTCTTACAGTTTCACAAAAACTTTCAAATTTTTCGAAACGTCAAAAAAATGCAAAACTACTATCTAGAGGGTGTGTCCCGGATTTATAATGCAAAAAATCCGGTGTCAAAGAAGATATTCAAAATTGAGTTTTCCGTGGTTATCGAATTACAGGTTAACAAAAGAATGTAAAAATTCTCGATTATTAAGAAACTGCATAACTACTTTGTTAAGACAATGTAAAGCGTTTATGATGCAAAAATCCAGTACAAGTACTTAACCCTCAAAATTGTGTTGAAAAATGTTTATATTCTTACAGTTTGACCAGAAAATGTTAAATTTTTCGAAACTTCATAAAAATACAGACTGTGTCCCGGATTTATAATGCAAAAAATCCGATGTCAAACCAGATATTCAAAATTGAGTTTTACGTGGTTATCGAATTACAGGTTAACAAAAAAATGTAAAAATTCTCGATTATTAAGAAACTGCATAACTACTTTGTTAAGACAATGTAAAGCGTTTATGATGCAAAAATCCAGTATAAGTACCTAACTTCAGATAGAGTAAAGCGTTTATAATGCATAGAATCCAGTATAAGTATATAACATCAAAATTGTGTTGGAAAATGTTATATTCTTACAGTTTGACCAGAAACTGTCAAATTTTTCGAAACTTCAAAAAAATGCAAAACTACTATCTAGAGACTGTGTCCCGGATTTATAATGCAAAAAATCCGGTGTCAAAACAGATATTCAAAATTGAGTTTTCCGTGGTTATCGAATTACAGGTTAACAAAAAAATGTAAAAATTCTCGATTATTAAGAAACTGCATAACTACTTTCTTGAGACAATGTATAGCGTTTATGATGCAAAAATCCAGTATAAGTACATAACTTCAAAATTGTGTTGAAAAATGTATATTCTTAGAGTTTGACCAGAAAATGTCAACTTTTACGAAACTTCTTAAAAATGCAAAACTACTATCTAGAGACTGTGTCCCGGATTGATAATGCAAAAAATCCGGTATAAATCCAGAATTTCAAAATTGAGTTTTCCGTGGTTATCGTCTTAGACATAAACAAAAAATGTAAAAATTCACGATTATTAAGATACTGCATAACTACTTTGTTGAGAAAGTGTAAAGCGTTTATGATGCAAAAAAATCCAGTATAAGTACATAACTTCAAAATTGTGTTGGAATATGTTGTATTCTTACAGTTTCACCAGAAAATGTCAAATTTTTCGAAACTTCAGAAAATGCAAAACTACTATCTACAGACTTTGTCCTGGATTTATAATGCAAAAAATCTGGTATAAATCCAGAATTTTCAAAATTGAGTTTTCCGTGGTTATCGTCTTAGAGATTAACAACAAAAATGTAAAAAATTCACGATTATTAAGATACTGCATAACTACTTTCTTGAGATAGAGTAAAGTGTTTATGATGCATAGAATCCAGTATAAGTACAGAATTACAAAATTGTGTTGGAAAATGTTATATTCTTACAGTTTGGACCAAAAACTGTCAAATTTTTCGAAACTTCAAAAAAATGCAAAATTACTATCTAGAGACTGTGTCCCGGATTTATAATGCAAAAATTCCGTCGTCAAACCAGATATTCAAAATTGAGTTTTCCGTGGTTATCGAATTACAGGTTAACAAAAATGTAAAAATTCTCGATTATTAATAAACTGCATAACTACTTTCTTGAGACAGTGTTAAAGCGTTTATGATGCAAAAAATCCAGTATAAGTACATAACTTCAAAATTGTGTTGAAAAATGTTATATTCTTACAGTTTGACCAGAAAATGTCAAATTTTTCGGAACTTCATAAAAATGCAAAGCTACTATCTAGAGAATGTGTGTCCCGGATTTATAATGCAAAAAATCCGGTTTAAATCCAGAAATTCAAAATTGAGTTTTTCGTGGTTATCGTCTTAGAGATTAACAACAAAATGTAAAAAATTCACGATTATTAAGATACTGCATAACTACTTTCTTGAGATAGAGTAAAGCGTTTATGATGCATAGAATCCAGTATATGTACAGAATTACAAAATTGTGTTGGAAAATGTTATATTTGACCAGAAAATGTCAAATTTTTTCGAAACTTCAAAAAAAATGAAACTACTATCTAGAGACTGTGTCCTGGATTTATAATGGAAAAAATCTGGTATAAATCCAGAATTTCAAAATTTTGTTTCCGTGGTTATCGTCTTAGACATTAACAAAAAAATAAAAAAATTCACGTTTATTAAGATACTGCATAACTACTTTCTTGTGAAAGAGTAAAGCGTTTTATGATGCATAGAATCCAGTATTATGTACAGATTACAAAATTGGTGTTGGAAAATGTTATATTCTTACAGTTTGACCAAGAACTGTCAAATTTTTCGAAACGTCAAAAAAGTGCAAACCTACTATCTAGAGACTGTGGTCCTGAATTTATAAAGCAAAAAATCCGGCATAAATCCAGAATTTCAAAATTGAGTTTTCCGTGGTTATCGTCTTACACATTAACCAAAAAAATGTAAAAAATTCACGATTATTATACTGCCATAACTACTTTGTTGAGAAAGTGTAAAGCGTTTATGATGCAAAAAATCCAGTGTGTAAGTACATAACTTCAAAATTGTGCTGAAAAATGTTGTATTCTTACAGTTTGACCAGAAAATGTCAAATTTTTCGAAACTTCAAAAAATGCAAAAACTACAACTAGAGACTGTGTCTTGGATTAATAATGCTAAAATCTGGTATAAATCCAGAATTTCAAAATTACTTGCTATCATCATTTATTTAAAATATTTATGACTTATTAAAACTGTGTAGGCGTATATGGAAAACAGTCAAGTTGAGCTGATAGAATAGTTGCAAGATGCAAGATGCAAGATGCAAGATGAAAGATGCAAGACGCAAGACGCAAGACGCAAGACGAAAGACGCAAGACGCGAGATGCAAGATGCAAGATGCAAGATGCAAGATGCAAATGCAAGATGCAAGTTGCAAGATGCAAGATGCAAGATGCAAGATGCAAAATGCAATTTTTCGAAACTTCAAAAAAATGCAAAACTACTATCTAGAGAATGTTCCGGATTTATAATGCAAAAAATCCGTCGTCAAACCAAATATTCAAAATTGAGTTTTCCGTGGTTATCGAATTACAAGGCAAGATTCAAGATGCAAGATGCAAGATGCAAGATGCAAGATGCAAGATGCAAGATGCAAGATGCAAGATGCAAGATGCAAGATGCAAGATGCAAGATGCAAGATGCAAGATGCAAGATGCAAGATGCAAGATGCAAGATGCAAGATGCAAAATGCAAAATGCAAGATGCAAGATATAAGATGCAAGATGCAAGATGCAAGATGTAAGATGCAAGATGCAAGATGCAAGATGCAAGATGCATGATGCAAGATGCAAGATGCAAGATGCAAGATGCAAGATGGAAGATGCAAGATTCAAGATGCAAGATGCAAGGTGCAAGATGCAAGATGCAAGATGCAAGACTTGTGATAGAGTAAAGGGTTTATGATGCATAGAATCCAGTATATGTACAGAATTACAAAATTGTGTTGGAAAATGTTATATTCTTACAGTTTCACAAAAACTTTCAAATTTTTCGAAACGTCAAAAAAATGCAAAACTACTATCTAGAGGCTGTGTCCCGGATTTATAATGCAAAAAATCCGGTGTCAAAGAAGATATTCAAAATTGAGTTTTCCGTGGTTATCGAATTACAGGTTAACAAAAGAATGTAAAAATTCTCGATTATTAAGAAACTGCATAACTACTTTGTTAAGACAATGTAAAGCGTTTATGATGCAAAAATCCAGTATAAGTACATAACCTCAAAATTGTGTTGAAAAATGTTATATTCTTACAGTTTGACCAGAAAATGTCAATTTTTTCGAAACTTCATAAAAATGCAAAACTACTATCTAGAGACTGTGACCCGGATTTATAATACAAAAAATCCGGTGCAACCAGATATTCAAAATTGAGTTTTCCGTGGTTATCGAATTACAGGTTAACAAAAAATGCTTATCTGTTCTTATTATATCTGGTTTCCTATAAAGATAATTGTAGCTCACTGTTATGTAATCTTCTCCATTTGTCTGTTCATCTCTTTTTGGTTCAAAACATTTTCCTATGAACTTTTATTCTCAAATACTCTTAATATATTTTCCCTCTTACCTGTCCACACCTACTGGATGTGAGAAGAGAGTCCGTATGTTCTGAGGTAAAACAGGTACATAACTGACGTGTGCTACCAGCAACATTAGGTATGGAATCTCTACACCAGTGTTGCCACTATTAAGGTCCCAACCTTCATAATGTTACTTGCTTCCATCATTTATTTAGCAATATTTATGACTTATGTAACACTGTGTAAGGCGTCTGTGGAAAACCAGTCACAGTTGAAGCTGATAGAATAGTTGCAGCATAGATGCAAGATGCCAAGATGCAAGATGCAAGATGCAATATGCAAGATGCAAGATGAAAGATGCAAGACGCAAGACGCAGAATACGCAAGACGCAAGATGTCAAGATGCAAGAGATGCAAGATGCAAGATGCACGATGCAGATGCAAGATGCAAAATGGCAATTTTTTCTAAACTTAAAAAAAATGCACAATTACTATCTAGAGGACTGTTCCGGATTTATAATGCAAAAAAATCCGGACGGCGAAACCAGATATTCAAAATTGAGTTTTCCGTGGTTATCGATTTACATGCAAGATGCAAGATGCAAGGATGCCAGATGCAAGATGCAAAATGCAAGATGCAAGATGCCAGATGCGATTATTTAAGATGGTGCAAGATGCAATTGCAAGATGCAAGATGTCAGATTTCAGAATGCCCCAGATGCAAGGTGTCAAGATACAAGATGCAAGATGCAAGATGCAAGACGTTTTGATAGATTAAAGGGTTTATGATGCATAGATACTCCCGATCTAATGTACAGAATTACAAAATTGGGTTGGGAAAATGTTATATTCTTACAGTTTCACACAAAAACTGTCAAATTTTTTCGAAACGTCAAAAAAATGTCAAAAATACTATCTAAAGGCGTGTCCCGCCGGATTTATAATGCAAAAAATCCGGTGTCAAAGAAGATATTCAAAATTGAGTTTTCCGGTGGTTATCGTCCTTAGACATTAACACAAAAAATAAAAAAAAAAATTCACGTTTTTAAGAATACTGCATAAACTACTTTCTTGTTGAAAGAGTTAAAGCGTTAATTTGCATATCAATCCAGTATATGTACAGAATTACAAAATTGGGTTGGAAAAGGTTTATATTCTTACAGTTTGACCACGAATTGTCAAATTTTTTCGAACGTTCAAAAAAATGCAAAACTACTATCTAGAGGACTGTGTCCCGGATTTATATATGCAAAAAATCCGTGGTCAAACCGGTATTCAAAATTGAGTTTTCCGTGGTTAATCGAATTACAGGTTAACAAAAAATGCTTATCTGCTCTTATTATATCTGGTTTTCCTATAAAGATCATTTGTAGCTCACTGTTTATGTAATCTTCTCCATGTGTCTGTTCATCTCTCTTTGGTCCAAAACATTTTTCCCTATGACCTTTATTCCTCAAATACTCTTAATAATCATTTTATCTCTTACCTTTCTCACACCTACTGGATGTGAGAATAGAGTCCGTATGTTCTGAGGTAAACAGTATACATAACTGACGTTGTGGCTACCAGCAACAATAGGGTATGGCGATCTCTACACCAGTGGGTTGCACCTATTAAAGTCCCAACCCTCATAATGTTACTGTCCTATCATCATTTATTTAAAATATTTATGACTTATTAAAACTGTGTAGCGTATATGGAAAACAGTCAAGTTGACTGATAGAATAGTTGCAAGATGCAAGATGCAAGATGCAAGATGCAAGATGCAAGATGCAAGATGCAAGATGCAAGATGCAAGATGCAAGACGCAAGACGCAAGACGCAAGACGCAAGATGCAAGTTGAAAGATGCAAGATGTCAAGATGCAAAATGCAATTTTTCGAAACTTCAAAAAAATGCAAACTACTATCTAGAGAGTGTTCCGGATTTATAATGCAAAAAATCCGTCGTCAAACGAGATATTCAAAATTGAGTTTTCCTCGTGGTTATCGAATTAACAGGCAAGATGCAAGATGCAAGATGCAAGATGCAAGATGCAAGATGCAAGATGCAAGATTCAAGATACAAGATGCAAGATGCAAAAAGCAAAGATGCAAGATGCAAGATGCAAGATGCAAGGTGCAAGATGCAAGATGCAAGATGCAAAGACTTGTGATAGAGTAAAGCGTTTATGATGCATATAATCCAGTATATGTACAGAATTACAAAATTGTGTTGGAAAATGTTATATTCTTACAATTTGACAAGAAACTGTCAAATTTTTCGAAACATCAAAAAAATGCAAAACTACTATCTAGAGACTGTGTCCCGGATTTATAATGCAAAAAATCCGGTGTCAAACCAGATATTCAAAATTGAGTTTTCCGTGGTTATCGAATTACAGGTTAACAAAAAATGCTTATCTGTTCTTATTATATCTGGTTTCCTATAAAGATAATTTGTAGCTCACTGTTATGTAATCTTCTCCATTTGTCTGTTCCATCTCTCTTTTGGTTCAAAACATTTTCCTATGAACTTTATTCTCAAATACTCTTAATATATTTTCCCTCTTACCTGGTCCACACCTACTGGATTTGAGAAGAGAGTCCGTATGTTCTGAGGTAAAACAGGTACATAACTGTCGTGTGCTACCAGCAACATTAGGTATGGCATCTCTACACCAGTGTTGCCACTATTAAAGTCCCAACCTTCATAATGTTACTTGCTATCATCATTTATTAAAATATTTATGACTTATTAAAACTGTGTAGGCGTATATGGAAAACAGTCAAGTTGAGCTGATAGAATAGTTTGCAAGATGCAAGATGCAAGATGCAAGATGCAAGAGTGCAAGATGAAAGATTGCAAGACGCAAGACGCAAGACGCAAGACCGACAGACGCAAGCAACGCAAGTATGCAAGATGCAAGATGCAGATGCAAGATGCAAGATGCAAAATGGCAAAATGCAATTTTTCTAAACTTCAAAAAAAATGCAAAATTACTATCTAAGACTGTTTCCGGATTTATAATGCAAAAAATCCGACGTCAAACCAGATATTCAAATTGGAGTTTTCCGTGGTTATCGAATTACAGGCAAGATGCAAGATGCAAGATGCAAGATGCAGACAAGATGCAAGATGCATGATGCAAGATGCAAGATGCAAGATGCAAGATGCAAGATGCAAGATGCAAGATGCAAAGATTCAAGATGCAAGATGCAAGGTGCAAGATGCAGATGCCAAGATGCAAGATGAAAGACTTGTGATAGAGTAAAGGGTTTATGATGGCATAGAATCCAGTATATGTACAGAATTACAAAATTGTGTTGGAAAATGTTATATTCTTACAGTTTTCACAAAAACAGGTCAAATTTTTTTCGAAACGTAAAAAAAAATGCAAAACTACTATATAGAGGCGTGTCCCGGATTTATAATGCAAAAAATCCGGTTGTCAAAGAAGATATTCAAAATTGAGTTTTTTCCGTGGTTATCGAATTACAGGTTAACAAAAGAATGTAAAAATTCTCGATTATTAAGAAACTGCATAACTACTTTGTTAATACAATGTAAAAGCGTTATGATGCAAAAATCCAGTATAAGTACTTAACCTCAAATTTGTGTTGAAAAATGTTATATTCTTACAGTTTGACCAAAAATGTTAATTTTTCGAAACTTCATAAAAATACAGACTGTGTCCCGGATTTATAATGCAAAAAATCCGATGCAAACCAGATATTCAAAATTGAGTTTTACGTGGTTATCGAATTACAGGTTAAACAAAAAATGTAAAAATTCTCGATTATTAAGAAACTGCAATAACTACTTTGTTAAGACAATGTAAAGCGTTTATGATGCAAAAATCCAGTATAAGTACTTAACTTCAGATGAGTAAAGCGTTTATAATGCATAGAATCCAGTATAAGTATATAACCTCAAAAATTGTGTTGGAAAATGTTATATTCTTACAGTTTGACGAAAAACTGTCAAATTTTTCGAAACTTCAAAAAAATGCAAAACTCTATCTAAGAGACTGTGTCCCGGATTTATAATGCAAAAAATCCGGTGTCAAACAGGATATTCAAAATTGAGTTTTCCGTGTGTTATCGAATTACAGGTTAACAAAAAATGTAAAAATTCTCGATTATTAAGAAACTGCATAACTACTTTCTTGAGACAATGTATAGCGTTTATGATGCAAAAATCCAGTATAAGTACATAACCTCAAAATTGTGTTGAAAAATGTTATATTCTTACAGTTTGACCAGAAAATGTCAACTTTTACGAAACTTCTTAAACATGCAAAACTACTATCTAGAGACTGTGTCCCGGATTGATAATGCAAAAAATCCGGTATAAATCCAGAATTTCAAATTGAGTTTTCCGTGGTTATCGTCTTAGACATTTACAAAAAAATGTAAAAATTCACGATTATTAAGATACTGCATAACTACTTTGTTGAGAAAGTGTAAAGCGTTTATGATGCAAAAAATCTAGTATAAGTACATAACTTCAAAATTGTGTTGGAATATGTTGTATTCTTACAGTTTGACCAGAAAATGTCAAATTTTTCGAAACTTCAAAAAATGCAAAACTACTATCTACAGACTTTGTCCCGGATTTATAATGCAAAAAATCTGGTATAAATCCAGAATTTCAAAATTGAGTTTTCCGTGGTTATCGTCTTAGAGATTAACAAAAAAAGTAAAAATTCACGATTATTAAGATACTGCATACTACTTTCTTGAGATAGAGTAAAGCGTTTATGATGCATAGAATCCAGTATAAGTACAGAATTACAAAATTGTGTTGGAAAATGTTATATTCTTGCAGGTTGACCAAAAACTGTCAAATTTTTCGAAACTTCAAAAAAATGCAAAATCACTATCTAGAGACTGTGTTCCGGATTTATAATGCAAAAAATCCGTTGTCAAACCAGATATTCAAAATTGAGTTTTCCGTGGTTACCGAATTACAGGTTAACAAAAAAATGTAAAAATTCTCGATTATTAAGAAACTGCATAACTACTTTCTTGAGACAGTGTAAAGCGTTTATGATGCAAAAAATCCAGTATAAGTACATAACTTCAAAATTGTGTTGAAAAAATGTTATATTCTTACAGTTTGACCAGAATATGTCAAATTTTTCGAAACTTCATAAAAAATGCAAAACTACTATCTAGAGACTGTGTCCCGGATTTATAATGCAAAAAATCCGGTATAAATCCAGAATTTCAAAATTGAGTTTTCCGTGGTTATCGTCTTAGACGATTAACAACAAAAATGTAAAAAAATTCACGATTATTAAGATACTGCATAACTACTTTCTTGAGATAGAGTAAAGCGTTTATGATGCATAGAACTCCAGTATAAGTACAGAATATAAAAATTGTGTTGGAAAAATGTTATATTTGACCAGTACAGAAATGTCAAATTTTTCGAAACTTCAAAAAAAGCCAAAACTACTATCTAGAGACTGTGTCCTGGATTTATAATGGGAAAAAATCTGGTATAAATCCAGAATTTCAAAATTTAGTTTTCCCCGTGGTTATCGTCTTAGACATTAACAAAAAAATAAAAAAATTCACGTTTATTAAGATACTGCATAACTACTTTCTGTGAGAAAGAGTAAGCGTTTTGATGCATAGAATCCAGTATATGTACAGAATTACAAAATTGTGTTGGAAAATGTTATATTCTTACAGTTTTGACCAAGAAACTGTTCAAATTTTTCCGAAACGTCAAAAAAGTGCAAACCTACTATCTAGAGACTGTGTCCTGAATTTATAAAGGCAAAAAATCCGGGCATAAATCCAGAATTTCAAAATTGAGTTTTCCTTGGTTATCGTCTTACACATTACAAAAAAAATGTAAAAATCACGATTATTATAATGCATAACTACTTGTTGAAGAAAGTGTAAAGCGTTTATGATGCAAAAAATCAGTATAAGTACATAACTTCAAAATTGTGCTGAAAAATGTTGTATTCTTACAGTTTGACCAGAAAATGTCAAATTTTTCGAAACTTCAAAAAATGCAAAAACTACAATCATAGAGAATGTGTCCTGGACTATAATAATGCTAAAATCTGGTATAAATCCAGAATTTCAAAATTACTTGCTATCATCATTTATTTAAAATTTATATGACTTATTAAAACTGTGTAGGCGTATATGGAAAACAGTCAAGTTGAGCTGATAGAATAGTTGCAAAGATGCAAGATGCAAGATGCAAGATGCAAGATGAAAGATGCAAGACGCAAGACGAAAGACGCAAGACGCGAGATGCAAGATGCAAGATGGCAAGATGCAAGATGCAATATGCAAAATGCAAGATGCAAGATGCAAGATGCAAGATGCAAAATGCAATTTTTCGAAACTTCAAAAAAAAACGCAAAACTACATATCTAGAGACTGTTCCGGATTTATAATGCAAAAAATCCGTCGTCAAACCAAATATTCAAAATTGAGTTTTTCCGTGTTATCGTAAATTACAGTCAAGATGCAAGATGCAGATGCAAGATGCAAGAATGCAAGATGCCAAGATGCAAGATGGCAAGATGCAAGATGCAAGAAGCAAGATAGCAAGATGCAAGATGCAAGATGCAAGATGTAAGATGCAAGATGCAAGATGCAAATGCAAGATGCAAGATGCAAGATGCAAGATGCAAGATGCAAGATGCAAAATGCACAAGATAGCAAGAATGCAAGATGCAAGATGCAGATGCAAGATGCAAGATGCAAGATGCAAGATGGCAAGATGCAAGATGCAAGATGCAAGATGCAAGATGCAAGATGCAAGATGCAAGATGCAGATTCAAGATGCAAGATGCAGGTGCAAGATGCAAGATGCAAAGATGCAAGAATTGTGATAGAGTAAAGGTTTATGATGCATAGAAATCCAGTATATGTACAGAATTACAAAAATTGTGTTGGAAATATGTTATATTCTTACAGTTTCACAAAAACTTTCAAATGTTTCGAAACGTCAAAAAAATGCAAAACTACTATCTAGAGGCTGTGTCCCGGATTTATAAATGCAAAAAATCCGGTGTCAAAGAAGATATTCAAAATTAGACTTTTCCGTGGTTAATCGAATTACAGGTTAACAAAAATGTAAAAATTCTCGATTATTAAGAAAACTGGCATAACTACTTTGTTAAGACAATGGTAAAGCTGTTTATGATTGCAAAAATCCAGTATAAGTACTTAACCTCAAATTGTGTTGAAACATTGTTATACCTTTCTTACAGTTTGACCAGACAAACATTTAAATGTTTCGAAACTTCATAAAATACAGACGGTGTCCCGGATTTATAAATGCAAAAATCCGATGCAAACCAGATATTCAAAATTGAGTTTTACGTGGTTATCGATATTACAGGTTAACAAAAAAATGTAAAATTCTCGATTATTAAGAAACTTACTGCATAACTACTTTGTTAAGAACAATGTAAAGCGTTTATGATGCAAAAATTCCAGTATAAAGTAACTTAACTTCAGATAGAGTAAAGCGTTTAGTAATGCAAGAATCCAGTAGAAGTATATAACCTCAAAATTGTGTTGGAAAATGTTATATTCTTACAGTTTGACGAAAACCTTTCAAATTTTTCGAAACTTCAAAAAAATGCAAAACTTCTAATCTAGAGACGTGTGTCCTCCGGATTTATAATGCAAAAAATCCGGTGTCAACATGGATATTCAAAATTGAGTTTTCCCGTGGTTATCGAATTACAGGTTAACAAAAAATGTAAAAATTCTCGATTATTAAGAAAACTGCATAACTACATACTTCCTTGAAACAATGTATAAGCGTTTATGACGCCAAAATCCAGTATAAGTACCATAACCTCAAATTGTGTTAAAACTGTTAGATATTCTTAGAGTTTGACCAGAAAAATGTCAACTTTTACGAAACTTCTTAAAAATGCAAAACTACTATCTAGAGAATGTGTCCCGGATTGATAATGCAAAAAATCCGGTATAAATCCAGAATTTCAAAATTGAGATTTTCCGTGGTCTATACGTCTTAGACATTAACAAAAAATGTAAAATTCACGATTATTATACAAATGCAAAACTACTTGTTGAGAAAGTGTAAAGCATTTAGATGCAAAAAACCAGTATAGTACATACTTCAAATTGTGCTGAAAAAATATTGTAGTCTTAAAGTTTGACAGAAAATGTCAAATTTTTCGAAACTTCCAAAATGCAAAACTACTTATCTAGAAATGAGCCCCAGATTTATAATCAAAAATCCGGTATAAATCCAGATTACATAACTTAAATTGTGTGAAAATGTTATATACTTACAGTTTGACCAGAAAATGTCAATTTTTTCGGAAACT